>CM057820.1:59688792-60058792 GCA_030067965.1 Latrodectus elegans
TCACCTCGTTCGCATTGATATTTTACTTCACCTATTTTTCCATTATTTCCTTACCTGCATTTATATTCTTTCACCTTACTAAATGTTGTTCGTTTTCCTTGTATACCATTGGTTTTCCTCATACACGTTCACTGCATAGCTGTAAGGCAATTTTTGAAATAGCACTGAAGTACTTTCATCCAATAGTAGTGTGAGAGACACTGAACTATTAGAGCCGACTAGTTATCTCTTCCATTTTTTTCTTCCCATTTTTGAGTGGCATGATCTCAAGTAAGGTAAACTAAAGTATTTATATTAGCAACAATACTAAAAACAATATTATTAAAGTCACTTCTTGCATTAGTTGTGTCTGTAATTTTCATTAGATTGCTAACTATACATATGTGATGATCAATACATATCTGATGTGAGAATTAGAATTCCAACTGATCTATCATAGTGAGTAGTGATTTCTTTTCTTGCGGATAATATGCATGTGTGTTCTATAAATGCCAGTGTTGAGAATGTTAAAAACTAAAGCAAATCAGCTTGTCTCTTATTTCCTTTCAATTCCCAACATAAATATAGTATAAAAATATTTGCTTTATTGGCTGTCTCTCTAACGAAAAAATGAAGAATATTGGAGGTGCACAAGTGAAATTGAGATTTTACTAATCGTGTCGGAACAGCTCACCCCGGAACATATTTTTATCTACCCAGCCATCATAAGAAATTTACATGCTATTGACGGATTTCTCTTTCAGGGAAATCATTATAATGACAAAATTGTACACATTGCCATGGCCGTGATTTTGGCACTTGGAGTAATTTGACTTCATTTCAAATGGACTCGACACCAAACAACCAACAGGTGAAGTTGACCTCCACACTACTTCGTCCCTGAATCATTGAAATTTAGAGCAAAATTTAAAAATTATTTTCCATTATAATAGTAAACTTCGTTAATTTATTCTAATAAAATTTACACTACTGGCCATTAAAATTGCTACATCAAGAAGACGACATTCTACAGACGTGAAATTTATACGAAAGGAAGAAGGTGCTGTGATATGCAAATGATTATCATTTCAGCGCATTCAGACAAAGAATGCGCCAGTAGCGACACCTACATTGTGTTTAAATGAGGAAATTGTTCAGCCGGTTCCTCATACACAAATTGCATTTGAACGTTATTGCCTGTTGAAAAGTTGTTGTGATGCCTCGTGTAAGAAGGAGAAATGCGTACCAGCACGTTTCTGACTTTGATCAAGGTCGAATTGCCGCGTACCAGGTTTGCGGTTTAACTTATCGCAGTATTGCTGCTCGAGATCCAATGACTGTTAGCAGAATATGGAATCGATGGATTCAGGACGGTAATACGGAACGCCATGCGGGATCTCAACGGCCACCTATCACTAGCAGCCGAGAAGACAGGCATATTATCCGCATGACCGTAATGGATCATGCAACCACATCACGAGCCATGAGTCAAGAAACGGGGTCGTTTGGAAGACAACAAATGCCTGCACGAACAGTTCGATGACGTTTGCAGCAGCATGGACTCTCAGCTCGGAGACCATGGCTGCGGCTTCCTTTGACGTTGCGTCATAGACAAGAGCACCTTCAATGATGTGATCAACGACGAACCTGGGCGCACGAATGGCGATACGTCATCTTTTCAGATGAACCCAGGTTCTGTGTACAGCATCATGATGATCTCATCCGTGTTTGGCGGCCTCGTGGTGAACGCACACTGGCAGCGTGCATTCGTCATCGTCATACTGGCCCATCAACTGGCGTGATGGTATGGGGTGCCATTGGATACACGTCTCGGTCACCTCTTGTTCGCATTGACGGTGCTTTGAACAGTGCACGTTACATTTCTGGTGTGTTACCACCCGTGGCTCCACCCTTTATTCGAGCCCTGCGAAACCCTACGTTTCAGCAGGATAATGCCCGACCGCATGTTGCCGGTATTGTACGGACCTTCCTTGATACGGAACATGTTCGGCAGTTGCCCTGGCCAGCACGTTCTCCAGATCTTTCACCAATAGAAAACGTCTAATATTTTACATTTATTAGACAGTTATTGCAAATACATTTATTCAGGAAAGTTATTCCTGTTTTTTAATAAAATTCCACTTCCACTTGACTTATTTTAGTTGTGAGCTACTTCATTACTTACTTTGCAACTTAATTTTAAAATTAGATTTCAATTTGAAAAAAAAAGAATTGCAATTTATATCCGTCTATTTCCCTTTTGCAGCTTTTTTTAAACATGAATGATTTTTCCAATTTTATTTCTCAAGAGCATTTTAAACTACCTTAAATTGATTTCTGGCAGTCAAATTAGATATATATCAAGAAAATGTCAAAGACATAAAATATTTGAGTTATCTTAATCTCATGACAGAACTTGATATCATTCTTGAAATAATTAGTGAAAATTGCATTTAGCAATTAACTTCTCACGTTACTTTCTTGAGAATATCTTATTTTAACGTAGAAGCATGTTATTTATTTGATGGTTCATTTTTTTCCTTCCAAGATTATGGAAGAACAATCGTAAGTTAATATCGATTAATCTAAGAAAATAGTTCCGAAAATTAATATATAACATGAGTGTCACATAATAGTGTTATTAAGATAATACGTTATTTCGGTAATTTTCATAAATGAGTATCTATTTTTATACTCCCTTTTCTGTTTACTTAGTGATTTTTATTTCAAGGGAGATGAGCTATAGTTTAACAATACAAGGATCTGTCTTAAAAATGACTCGAAAGATATCAGTTTTAATTTTCTTTAAACATTACAAATTAATCAAGAAATTGTTATTTTCTGTTACTAACATGTTGAGACTACTTTTTGCTTTCATGATGTAATGAAAATGAAATCAAAATTTAATCAAATCTCATAAAAAAAGTTTTTTCATTGCATTCAAAACTAATTTTATATTTTCACCATGTGACTCGTTTTATGTATCATTTGTGTCTCTCTATTTTAACACACACATTCTCATTTTTTAAAATTGCTGATGTTTAATTAGAAAATATTTTATTGACGTTTATTTCACGGCTCAAATTACAGTTTATCGTTTCTAACGGTATACTGGATACATCAGAAACGATCGTTCTTATGCTCTATTTTTAAAAAATTGTTCTTTTTATATTTTCATTTCATTTGCTTATACTTTCATTATTGCATATCTTTTAGTTTAATTTTAGTTTATCTGATGGTTTTTTTCCCATGATACTGCTATTTACAACATTAACAACATGCATCTATTTGTTAACTTTATGACATATTTCCATATATTAATGCTCAAAATTACTATATATATATATATATATATATATATATATATATATATATATATATATTCGTCATATAATTTCTTCAATAGTGTATTACACTGACACTTATTGATTATAAAAAATGTACATCTGAATCTTATGTTTAAAAAATATTTATTTGGAATACAATATATGGGAAATTTAGGCTACACTGGATTCCATTGTTTAATAGTTACATAATTGTAAAGACAGAGAAATTACATTAACAGAAAATTTATTTCATATAGATGTATAAGGTAAATATGAAAGTTCTTGTCATTTTCGCGTTGCGATTGAATAAAGTGAGAATAAGTATGCAATTTAGGGTATGACGTGGTTTGGGTACCGACCAGTCAAGAGTAGGGTAGGAATATTAATCATTATACAAGCAGGTAAACCGCAAACATTTATTAACGTAACTCGTACAGTAACGAATAGAAATGGACGTGTAGAAGAAGCTTGTTCGGTGTTGTTTGCTTCACGACTTCAAAGTGGACTTATCGACTGCTACACCAAGTCGCCGAATATGTCAGGCATTTGCAGATAGTGCTATGAATGAAAGCTCGGCAAGGGATTGGATTCACAAATTCAAATCGGGAGATTTGTCCCTCTGTGATGAAGCTGGTGTCTGGTGGATTAGTCGTCATGTGGTTCACTGTGAGCTGTTACCAATGAAACAAATGGTCGCTGCGGACCTGTGCTCTCAGCAATTGGAACATATGTTTACGTTTACACCAGCGAGCTTTACTGTACCCATCTCAAAAGAGCTTTTTTAGAATGTTGGAAGCCACTGGAGAGAATCACTACCAGGCAGAACCTAATTTTGCAACCCTGAGCTTTTAAACACTGCTACGGCAATGGACAACTTAATTTAGACTAATAAAACATTACAAATAATTAGGAAAAATCAACAAGTATGTACAAAACATTTTGGAGTAATAAAACAATATTATACTATGTAAAAATAAAGAAACCTGAAAATCACTGCTTGGTAAATGGCAATGGGTGAGGTAAGAGGTAAGTAAATGGGTGAGTCAAGAGGATAGATATGACAAAGGGTTGGAGGAGTAATTATTAGCTGGTGTCGTCATGGAACCAAGTAAAAAGGCCTTCCAGAGTAATTAGAAAATCCACAAGTTAATTCAGCTTCCTCCTGGAAATCTTGTTGTTTAGGATTGCTATCATCCGGATCATTATCCATCTGGTGGCTGGGGCATGACAAGTGACCAGAAGCAATTAATGGGCAATTCGTGATGTAATGGAAAGGATGGCCAATATCTTCACAAGTGCAGTTAGATTAGAATACCAGATTCATTAGTTGAAAGTACGTAGGAAAGAGGCCATGGCCGGACATAAATAGAATTTCATTTCTTGCCTAGTTCAATGGCTTCCTTGAAACAGAAGGTTCCATGTTACGAATAAGGCGCCCTGTATTGGCCTCCATCCAGCTTTGTTGTCAGTTATCAAAAATCCATTTCTGAAATTCTTGTTAGAAATGGTAGCGTCAGCGTGGGAATGGAACAATGAGAGGCTGGAGTCAGGAGGAGACTACACTTTTCACTTCGTTATCGGACTTCTCATTGCCTTCTGTTGCAGCATGAACCTTAATCCACTTTAGTTGAATGGACAAGAAGTCGACTAATTCAACTTGGACAGAGCGAGCTCTAGGGCTTGTTGATGCTGGGTTTCAAATAGATTTAAGTGCCACTTGGCTATCTGTTCAAATTGTTACTGGAAGTTGTCTTTTAGCAAACTTAACAGTTTCTTTGATTCCAATAACCTCTGCCTGGAAAACATAGCTCGCGTTGCGGAGTTTCTGCTTTCATGTGTGAATTTTAGAGTTGTTTAGGTAGGCAACAAAGGCTGTGCCTACTCCTTCAAGTTTTGATTCATCTGTAAATATGCTTAGAGGGTCCTGCTACCTGCAACCCCTCTACCATATTTACAGTTTTGATTCATCTGTAAATATGGTAGAGGGGTTGCCTCATCGTCTATTGTGATAAAGCTGTTGATATTAAAAAGGTCAGGAGGATTTGCATACAGGTTTAATTTCGCTTTAACACCAGATGATAAGGAGAAAAGAAGATTAGGCACTGGACTCCAGCCCTAGTGAGGTTGGTGAGCTTTGTCTCTGCTTCGACTTTCAGATGAAGGGGAGAAGACCAGCAATGAGTTGTAAAACTGAGGTTGGTATAGTTCTGAAGACACTTCAATGATACTGAGGAACTTTCTTTGAATGGATGAGAGCTTTTGAGATGTCTTAGATGTGAGTGAAGTTCCCCAAACAACAGCACCATAGCAAATCATGCGTTCAATTATTGTCTTCTAGAGCATTATCCGGTAATGTTGGTTAATGCCCCATTCGTTGCCTGCAATTCTGCGTAGTTTTCCTTGTATAAGGAGTGACTTATTGCCTTGGGATATGATATGATTTTTGAATTTAAGTAACGATGATTAATAATTAAAATCATATTAAATTTAAGTAATATCATTTTTGAATTTTGAAACAGGAACTGTTTTTCGCCTATTTACAAGGCACAATTTGCTTTGCTTCTTATCTGTGTCATATCTGCGTTTTTCATTAAAACTTTATCCTTGTGTGACAAAAGGGAGCAGATGGATCAAACCTCATCTGCATGTTTGTAGAGATATAATGCTTTTAGACATAAAAAGTTGAGAAAACTTTGGGAGTAACATCAACTATTTCTTGAACTTTTGACAATATATCTGTCTTTGTTCCCTTTTGTTTTTGCAACTTGCTCTTATTTGTTCATGTAATCCAATCATTACAAATAAAAAAATTCTAAGTTTCAACATAACTTACTATATATTTCTAAACATTTTATTACATTTACAATAATAAGTATATCTTACAATACTTCTCTTTTAAAACATTAATTATTACTAAATCTAATTATTTCTTTCTCAGATTTTTATCAACACATTTAAATGTTAATCATGGAAACCTTCACAAGATATTTTGAAATTTTTTATTAAAATCCTCGATATTTATTTTACACATTTTCAACAGAAAATTTTCCTAACGTGCATATATTAAAATGGCAAAAAATTTAAAATCATTTCATTACCAATTCTAACCCATTTTGT
This sequence comes from Latrodectus elegans, assembly GCA_030067965.1. NCBI lineage: Eukaryota > Metazoa > Arthropoda > Arachnida > Araneae > Theridiidae > Latrodectus > Latrodectus elegans. The sequence continues at coordinate 59,695,215 of CM057820.1, forward strand.
CCTTAGTGGTCTCATCTTGTTATGGTGGTGTTCTTGTAGGAAGTGAGCGATGTACGTCGAGTATATATACTCCTAGTCACTCCATCATTCCCAATTAACACAAACAGGAAGGGAGCTAAGACAAACTTCTATGTTTTGATACTCTAATCAACGGACGACAGAAGCATCACTATCAATTGAAAGGTCTCATATATTCTGGAGGTAGAAAAAAGTTCCCTTTTGCCCTAAATGCTGGCAAAAACAGGTATAACTTCAGCACATCTTGGACTGTGGATATCCATAAGTGTTATATCGCATAAGTATTATATTCATAAATATTATATCGCATAAGTGTTATATCGCATTTCATTAATGTCAATAGTTTCATTGATCTGCTTTGACTCCGTCAGACAGATAATAGATTCGAAACAACAACAGTAAATTCTAATATCAGTTTCATGCCTCTCTGCTTTAGTAATTTCATTATTTTTTCCCCTTTTCTTAATGATATTCCACAGATCCATTGATGTCCTCTATTCATTAATAATTTAGTATTGGAATAATTATTCAATCTGTATCATTTTTAATGTCATGACTAAGTAAGCCATGGATGTTAACGCAATTATTAAAAGCCCTTTTTGCCAATAAAATGTTGTCTCCCATTTTCATTTAGTTTTTACTTAGTATAAAGCAAATTATTTTCAGTGAAAAATTCAAACAAATAAAAACAGAACAAAGGAAAATCTCATGCCTCTAGATATTCTTGTTCACGTAGTAAAACAATTCCAGTTTACTAGTGAATTTCAAGAAACCTATTTAAATTTTAAGGTGGGTAAGTGGTTGATAATAGAAGCATGTGATAGTCAAACAGTGAAGACTTTGCCCATTTTAAACACTAAAAAAAATCATTTTTAATTTTGGAGAGAGAGAGAGAGAGAGATTCATCGATTTTAGAATATCTTCAGCAATTTTCACATAATTACTCTTAAATTCTTAAATTGTTATCGTCTGATTTAAAACCGAATATTATGGTATCTTGTCATATTAAATTTTTGAATTTGTGTCCTTTTTTAAAGCATTTTAGAGTAAAAATTCGTTAATTAGTAGAATAATGGTATATTTCTATGAATAAAATATTTATTCGATTTCACGTTTACATTTGACAAAAAAAAATGCTAATATAATGAATTTTAAAAATAAAAATATTGTATTTCGTTAATATTTCTAATTTAAATAACATTAGCATTAAGAAGAGTTTCGCAGAAAAAAAGCGATTAATTCGCTATTAACTTTTTTGCATTAAAAAGAAAACTTGTTTTAAGGGTTTTTTTCTTTTAATGCAAAAAAGTTAATTGTAAATTAACCGCTTTTTTCTATGAAACTTTTCAAGATACATTTTCATTGATAAACAAATATAACATTGTATAGAATTTTATAAATTAACTTGTCTCGAAACATTAAGTAACGAAATGTATAAAAATATCTATGTTGAATTTAACTTACTTTTACTTATTCCAGAAATCAATCTATTTTTTCAAACATTAGAAGGGAATTTTATATTTCTTTGGAGACAATTATAAATCCGTATTTGATAAATTATATATTTTTGTAATTTATAATTTGCTTTGAAAGGTATATTTTAGGGATTTTATGCGTTTTATTATGTCAGGTTTTAGAACCAATCTGAAGTAAAATGAGGTACTAAGCAGGTTTGATAAAATATTTTGTTATGCGCACTTTTGTCTTTTTATTCACATATTTTTTTATCTAAAAATAATGATGTTCCTTGTTATAGTATTTTGCATAAAAACCCCTCTTATAATTAACTGAAAGTTGAATTTAACAAAATCTAAAATTAAGAAAAAACTGAACTTATAAAATAGGTTTGTACACTAATTTTTTGTCAGTCTACAATCCAAAGAAAATTTAATTCGCTTTTTTAGTGTAGAAAATGAACTATGTTTAAGAGTATATTTATACTTTCATTTAAAATAGTTATAAGTGTAATTATTTAACATTAGAAGATATCTATTGCTTTCATTTAAAAAATGTGTCTTGATACAGAATATAATAATTTTTTTAGATCAGTGAATTTTCCAGTTATTTTTAAGGCTGAGAAAAATGCAAACATTGGGAATGGGGTAAAAATTGTTGAAAGAAAATTTATTATACTTCAAAATAATTTTCTTTAATAGAAACCATTAAATTTTTGTGTCCTTCAAATCAAAATATTTTTCTTTTCTAAAGTTACTTTTATTTGTTATTATTTTGTCAAACAAGGACTTATATATTTGTCTCTTAATTTCATCAAGATGAAAACTAATCACCATTAAGATTTGATTCAAATTTATAAAAATTATTTTTAGTATAGTCTTAATTCCAAGATTTAATTAATACACTTTTTAAAGTTGAATTAAAAATCTGAATGTTTTTATTGAATATCAAAATTTAAATCAATAAAGATTTAGCTTCTTAAATTAAAAATAAAATTATGTCACCCAATTATTGCGATGAATGCTGGACTAATATTTTAACTTCAGAACTATTAAAATGTTTACTTAAAACTCGCTGTTTTTTTAGATTTTGAAATTTAATGAAAGATATATTTATTTCCTAAGTATGAATTGTGTACATCTTTGCTGAGTTAGCATTTTGAATGTTCTGTGAATCTGATTTTCAATAAAATTTTATGTTCAGTTAATTTGTAAGCAAAATTTTTTACTTTTACAATAATACTGGTAATTCTAAATGTTTTGTACTATTTTTTTTCATTTAATACTCTTTCAAAAACCATCTGGTTTTAATATCTTCAAAACAAATTATATTTTAATACAGTTGAAATATCTAAGCAAATAATATAAGATTGTTTGTTTTAGGTTAAAGAAGATCATTAATTATAATAATAATTGAAAATCTTTATGTGTTGATGTGATTTCCACTAAAGTTATTTCTAAAGTAATATTGCCAAAACTTTTTTTTATAGGAGAAACATTTAGCTCAAATTTAGCTCATTAAATTAGTAATTAAAGGAAATTATATATATTTCATTAGTATACTGTATTTGAACAAACTATATTAATCTAGGTAAATTTATAAACAACCTTTGATACATTTCTTAATTTTAACAGTTTTACTTTCCTTTTGTAAGACTTGGAAACAGGAAATATTTATTTGAAAATGAAGACTTAAAACTATTAGTCTTCGAACTCACAGGAAATAATTTTATTTCTGAAATTCAAATCTTTTCCTTGTATGTTTACACCCTGAAAAGCATTGAGAAGCATGCTCAAAGTAAAATTAAAAACAAAACGCATATAAACAGTACAACAAACAAGGTTTTAAAATGTGTATATTTCTATTCAAATTTTGCTGTCTAGTTTTATTTAATAATTGATGCTCTGATTTAATCACGAACAGAAATATCAATAGTTTACTTTATTTTTATTATATTCCCTCAAAGCTATCCCCTACATTATCTGCAATAATAAATCAAATGGGATGTAGATTTCATAAAATAATCTGATTTTTAGTTGTGTTAAATATCTTTGTTTATCTAAATTGAATATAATTTTTAAAAAATGTACATATTTCTCATCACAGTAAGTATCATTCATTCATTTCTAAATTGTTGACTGGAAATTCATTTTTCTATAGTAAATGTTTCATATGCTGTTCTGATATGCATCAAAAATTATTTATGGTGGGCTGAACCTAATTTTCAAATATATTGAAAAAAATCTTTATTTATAAATAGTTAAGATTACATACATATATAATTTTAAATGTTTAATGCTGCGCTTTAATTATTTTGAATTTCCTAAAGTTAAATAAATTGTGTTATAAAAGGAAAAAAGTAAGAGGGAAATTTGTAAATTTTTTTCATGGTGAATTTTTTTAGATGATAGTAACAGATTTGAATATCTGTGAATGAGATTAAATTTAAAATAATTTGCTTATTTTGCATTTAATCTCATCTGAAAACGACAAGCTTCTATATTTCATGTTTTCCCATTTTTCAAAATTTTATTTATTAATTTTTTTCAGTATTACAATTCAAAGTTAACATAGAGCAAGAGAAAATAAATTCTTTAAAGGATTAAAAACATGGTAATTTGTTTCTATTGAGTGAATTTAGTTTTCTGGTATGTATAATTTATTAAAAAATTTTACCTATCGCGTTAAAAAAAATTAGATGTAAGGAAAATGTCGAAAAAACATAATGGAAAAATCTATTTTAATAACATGATTTTTTTCACTACCTAGACTAAGCACATACATTCCCTTGGATATCCTGTTAAGTCTAAGAAGCAATCTCTTCTAAAGTTTTTTTAAAAGTTGATTTTATCCAACTTAATGAATGTATGGTTCTATTGCAACTGTTCTTATTTCTAATAATAATGCTAAAATACTTTTTATGGTTTAGTCTTGTCAATTTTAATTATATAAAATTGTACAATATTTTACTTTATAATTTGAATTGTGATTTTATAATTTAAAAAGAAAATAACTAAAAATTATAATCAATTTTCAAAAGTGATAGATTTAATTTCTCTTATTTCATGAGTAATCAGAAATAAGTAATAAAATTATTACTCCTAAACTTTCGTAATTAATAATTAAATCACGCTATTATTTTGGATGTAAAATTTGTTTGTCAGTTCAATTTCCTTTACATATCGTAAATATTCTAACTTTCATATTCGTTTGGTGGACACCATATAGTTTTTAAAAATTTGTTTTAAGATTACACAAGCTTTTTGGTTCAAACAAAACTTGAATTATATAATTCAACTTATAAGTTACAAGTATAATTTTATGATTTTTCATTTATTAAAGATTTTAAATTTTGGAGAACAATCACTTTTTTTCAGGGAACAAAAAAGATTTAGTTTGAATGTTGTCACTAATTTTAATAAAATAATACAATAAAAAGAAATAAAAAATGGCAAGCTATTTTATACTTCTACTGAGTTTAAGTGTACATTTTTCATCTATATAGCGATATTTCTATGGATGAATCTTTTCACAAATGAACATGCATATAAATTATATTCATTGGAGGAAATTATGAATGAATGAACTATAACTTTATAGAAACTGATACTTTTCTACTAATGAATATTCATCAATCAATTTAGTTAAAATTTTCCTTAAAAAATCTAAGTACAGATTATGTATATAAATAAACCCTATCGAGAGATTGAAAACAATTTTGTCATAAGCTTCTTTATCTTCTTCAGTAGCATGACAGCCCTGAATAAACCCTAGATTTCTTCATAATTTGATACGAGGCAATCCTGTCTTCTGCTCTGGATTTCTAATTTATGATTTGCAAAGTTTTTAAATTATTCTCAAAGAAATCCGACCATTAAGTTTTGGTAGTCTTTTTTCCCAAGTGATTCTTGATTTAGACATTAAAATTATTTTGTGGATCCATAATCATTGATTAAAATTACGTGTTTGCTCCATATTAAATTTGTATGCTAATTAATATGGAGCAAACACGTAATTTTAAAATGTAAATTAATGAAATCTGAGTTTTATAAATTCTACATATTTCAGTTTTTTTCTTCATAAATCTTTTATATTTATTTAGATACCACCAAAAAACGTTTCTCCCAAATTTTATTTCAAATACCAAGTTTTATCTTTTTCTACCAATATTCTTGTTTCAGTTGGATAGGTTAAAACAGACCTCAATTACATTGATTAGTTTCGTTGTTCCTTTAATGGAGTTAGATTTTTTTAAGATTTTTTAAAGCCAAAAAAGCATATTAATCTGTATAACGACAAACTTGTTTTGAAAATGATCCCATTTCTTGAGTCGGGACTCGTGAATATGCTTATACAATACATAAGTTAATGTGGTTGACAATTCTTCTCGGCTAACTACAGAATAATAGATTACCGAGATTTAATACAGTGTTCCGTAGGATTGTCTTGAACCCTTCGATTCCATATTATTCAGATTATCATTGGATCTCAAATAACGTGAGCGTAAATACTCCTATGAGATAACTCGCAATCCTGGTGGGCTACAATTCGATAATATTAAAGCCTGAAATGTACTGGTAAGTATTCATAGTTCTCAGACGATACATCAAAACAACATTTCATAAGGCAGTGGCTTTCAATTTGCTTATAAAACCAGCTATCTTTTTTTTATTTATTGTAAGACATTACAAGTAACACCTCCACCATTTTGATGAACATGCCAATCATAGCCTAACATGAACATATCGAAAAGCTGATAATTTACATATCATCAATTTCTTCTTGATGTATAATTATTAATCACATGTCAAGAAAAATTGATGGTATGTAAATTATCAGCTTTTCGAAAGCGATACTTCATTTGCTTAATGAAGAAATTTTAATGGTTATATATTAAATAATTATATTGTAATTATTTTCGAAGAACCCCCCCCCCCCTTAAACTCATTTTAAGTTTCATTTATCATATTGCTATAAAATCTTAGTGTGCATAAAGCGATTTTCCAAAATATCGCCATTAATGAAATCAAATCAGACATTGATACTTGTAGCCAAACTATTACCAATGACTAAATAAAGTTTTCACGATTGTCGCTTAGAATTGGGCAAATAAAACAAAAAAAAATGTTAATCTCAAAAAAAAGGCAAATATATAAACATACAATGAAAAATCATAAATGCAATATGCTAAAAGGGGAAATAGTCAATTCAAAATGGCTAAAAAGCAATAACCTACCGAATTTTGCCAAATTAATATCTACACATTGCAAAATTTATAGCCCTCACGACTGTTTCCAAACATCGCTAATGTCGCCAAAATCACTAAGTTGCATAAACTAGGATTAAGTCATATTCTCTTTAATTTAGACCCGGTTTTTTGGTTATTTCATTTCAAAGCCAGTCAACAGTGGCTAATTATCGTATTTGCTTAACTATAGACTTAAATTTGACCAAAATAACCATAAAAGATTCATAATTAAATCAATTAGACATGGTGACTTCAGAAGTCAAATTTAATAGTTTTCGGCTGATAACTAATTCTTCAACTCTTGTTTGATTTTAATTCTTTCTTCAAAATTTGGCCCTCGAATTAACGATTTTGCATATATTTAAAATTGACTAATTATATACAAACATTAATATTTTCCAATGGATGTTTTATTTATTTCCAAAATTCATTTCCTTTTATCTATCATTATTAGAACACTACATTCCACAGTTAGATCCAATCGAAATCTAATGCTACAAACACGCGTTTTTTAATAAATCAAAATGTTTGCAATAACTATTTTACAAAATAAAAGCAGAAAATTTAAAGGAAACAATAATATATCACTTTAATGACTTTCTAACAATAATTAATTTCGGGAATGAAAGATAAAAACATCTTTTCTTGATCTATTTATTTGTCTATACTTGCACAGAACAACACTCACAACAAAAAAAGCACTTAACAACTTAAGAGATAAAACGTAATAAAAATACTCTGATAGTTTTAAATTTAACAGTCATAAAGAAATGTCATTGGTAGTATTGTTTATAGCAGTTTCCAAATTATGGTAATAATTCCAAATATTACGTTCGTCACAAAGAATTCATGGTTACACAAGTTTTGGATTTTTGGCGAATCATTAAATGATCTTAAGCAGTCTTGAGTGCAGTAGCTTAAACACATCTCTCTAGTAAACCAACTACTATAGGACCATGATGTTGTATTGTTTACAACATCATGGTCAATACACAATATATTTAACTATACAATATATTTAACTATAGGACCATGATGTTGTATTGTTAAAACAATACAACATCATGGTCCTATAGTAGTTGGATTACTAGAGATATGCGTCTAAGCTACTGCACTCAAGGCTTGGCTCTGTCACCTAAAACAAAGATAGCTAAGCAAATCATGTAGACTATTATTAGAGATGTAAAGAAAATAAAAACTCGAGTTTATTCTCGGAAAAAAATCAGGCTTTTTATTTTTTCGGAGATTTCGAAGAGCTTGGAAATTTGGGTAACTGTAGATAACTTTGAAATAAATGATTTGGAAATATTTTAAATTTTTTTCACTTAATATTTATTAAAATAAATAAAAAATACACCTGTAATTTATATGATTTTCATTGCTAGTTACGACAACGGAAAATTTTTCAGAAAAAGAAAAATTTATTTTAAGAAATAATTTAGAATAGTTTCAAAAGTAAATATTGAGAAAATATTTTTCCTTTTCTAAGTATGAATTTATAACGAAAATTACCTGGTAATATCAACATTTATTTTGACAGTCCTGAGAAATGTCTTGATATTTTTTTTATTAAATATTAATTCCTTATTTTTATTATTTTGACTGGCATTTTTGTTGTTCGCAGTATGAGAAATAGTATTAACTTTCGTACTAGAAGACAAAACAGCTAATATTTTTTTGCATATATTTATAGTTTACTTCACTTTATGGATGCATGGCAAAACAATCCACTAAACTAAAGACATTCGGTTGAGTTTATTCTAGCAAAATTTCAAATATTTCCTGAAATTCCCGTTTTATTCCCAGAATTCCCGAGTATATTACTATGCTTCAAATTTCTAGGGAATATTTACATCTCTTCTTAAACATAGTTCAGAATCACTTTCATGTCCAACGATCACTTGGTAGTCGCTGACATAATCTTAAAAGACAGCCAGTCTCTAGAACAGAGGTGGATAATATTCTTCGACATATCTACAGCGAAATTGTGTTCTCTTCAGAAATCAGGCAATATTCAATTTTCAAAGCAATTTTCAGCATTGCTTTATTTGATGAAAATCTGGTGGATTATAATATCCTATATAATTCTGAGATATTGTCCACTTTGGAGTAAGATAACCTTGTTTGGCAATAAATTATGTTAGATGAATCTATAATAGATTATAATTTCCCCTCTGGAACAATATTTAGCGATATAGGAAGGAAACTTTTGAAATTTCAATGCTATTCTTTTAATAATCATAGGAAACTAACTTATTGTTTGTAAGCAACGAAACTTAACAAAAGTATCATTTAATGACATTTATGTGAAAGAATAGAACATTCATAACTTGATAAAACCAAATGAAGTAGAAAACTTTATCTCAAGATTTGTATGATTCTACAATTGTACTTTTTGAAAGAATTAAAACTGATACTACTTGTGCTAATCAACCATGTTATAATCAACACGATTTTTATTACGAAGCCTATAAAGTAGGAAAAAACATCTAAATTCTTATAATAATTCATTAAATTCTTATAAAGGATAGGGAAAATATTGCGACTTTCCTTTAATAGAACAATATTGCGCTTACTTATATATATCGATTTGCATTTAACAACTGTGTATGTTTCAATTTTTGTTTCTAAGTATAGTAAGTAAATGCCATTTTTTGTCAAAGCATCAAATTTAAGTATTACTGAGGGCGGAGTAAATTATTAACTTCAATATCAAAGAATTATAATTTTTTGACATTCTTGGGTAAAGTCTGTCTTGATTGTTAAAAGTTTTGTCTTCTTCGATTCAGAGATTATCATTTTTAAAGCATCATTGTACGTTATATATTTATCCTAAATCTCTTTTATTGGAGTGAACGGGAAAAAATTGACAGCTCATTATAGGATTGTTTCCCTTGACCATGATTTGAAACTGTAAAATATTTTGAAGTATAGGAGAATTCATCAATTTGTTAATCTTTCTTTACTATTTAATGTTTTTCCACTTCCATAAATATGTAAGCACTTGCTTCTCTTATAGTAAAAGATATATTATATTTTATTGAGTGTTGTATGAAACATAATTCTGAGTCAGAAAATTATTCTATCCAAAATGTACTCAACTTATTATTAGGACATACAAATTTAAAAAAATTAAATAAAAATGAAAAATGATAGTTTGCACAATTGTCACAGTACTTTTATAAACTTCATGGCACTACAATCAATAAATTTTATTCAGTAGTTAAATATATATGAAAGTAATTAAATATTTATAAAAATACAGTAAAATATTTACAAAATGTACTGAAATATTTATTCAAACGAGTTAAATATTTATAAAAAAAAATTAATATTATTCAATAAAATCAGTTTTGATAAGTTTATTAAGTAAAAAATTATTAAGTCTATTAAATACAAGTTTTCTCATAAAAAGAAAAATAATTATAATCCAATCGAACTTCTTAAAAAATTACTTTCTAAAATTTATTAAATGAACTCTGTTCTTACAATAATTAGTAAAATCTTTTGATAAAATTAAACCCTTACAATGTTTTAATGGTCTTATTCTATATGTGGAAAAAAAACCATTTAAAATAAAAATGATGAGGGAAAATGCATATATAAGTGTGCATACTAAATGTATATAAAAACAGATTTTTTTTTTAATATACATGTATATGCAAATACATAAAATATAAAAAAGATAAAGATAAATATATTGTATTACAGACCAATTTATACCTTGTAAATATTATAGCGTGTATAAATTCTTGTAAATACCTTTACCTATTCTTATGTAAATATTCTCATTTCTCTCAATTTATTCCTTAACTATTTCCTTTATTATTCTATTACTTTTATTTAATTTAAATATATAAATAATAAATTAATCAACAATAATTTTTTTAAATTCTGAAATAAATTTTATGAAATAACCATAGTCCCGTCCATTAAAATTTCAAACTCATTTTAAGCCAATCAGATTCAAGTTATAGCTCACCAACCAAGAACCAGCTATCTAATGAGGGTAGAGGATCGCCAGATCCAGGGACCTCTGGAAACTGCCAGCCGGCAATCACTTCAGATGTTTTAATGGTAAGTGCTTGTGTTTATGGGAATAAAGCAAATTAGCAAAAATTTTTATTAGTCATCATTTAAAATGTTAGGAAAACAAGTAAACTCATTATGTAACTCATTTTTCCTTCGTTTCAAACACTGATAAAGTTTCCATTTTGCATCCAAATTAGATTAATCATTTAGTAGCTGCAATAGACAATCATTTTTCTTCCCATAAAATCATTATTTTCATAATATTTGATGATAACTTTGCTCATATTAAGTCATTGAACAATAAAAAATATAAAATAATTTATACGTTGATTTTTTTTAATCTGTTCTTTTTTTTTCTAAAAGGAAACTTTTTTAATAAAATAATTAGATTTTGACCAAATTTATTTATGTGGAATATTTTAGCCATCTTAACACCAAATTTTACTAAAATTACAATGAGCTCAACATTAAAGTTTAATTTAAAAAATTTTATTCACATTCTCTATTCGTTAATGTTATGTTACCCATTGACGAATAGAGGAAGTCTTTTTTAAAAAATCAATTACAGAAATCGACTTTATCTTTCAAATGAAAAAATTATTTGAATATACAGGATTTAATGGCCCAAACTTAACAAAAAACGCATTTTATGAAGTCCTCTTTTTAAATTTCTTTCATAAAGAACTAAGATGATTGGTTTCTCCTTCGCTTCCAAGTTCAAATTCACTAAGGAAAGGCGTAGTTTGTGATCTCGTTCGTTGCTTGTATAGTATTTTAGATACTTTTTAGTCCTATTTTAACACCTATCTTTTGACACTAACGATAGTTAAGCTGTGAATTTACATTTCATATGTTCTCACTAAACACAGAGATGTATCAAATATCTATGAATTTGAAATACAAAATACTGAATGCCAACAATAAATAGGAATCACATCGGGAAACAGCTAAACTTACTCGCAATAATTAATCAAAAATAAACAAGGCAGACTAGAAATTTAGTTTTGGTATTTTTAAAGTCTTACTTAAAACCGGTATTTAAAACATTTATATAATTATTCCATTTCTGTTAAGCGCATTATTTTTTCAGTGCAATTATGATTTTTCCTTGTTTTTCTGAAAAAATTTGCAGCATGACAAAAAAATTAATTGAAAAACGAAATAAGATTAAAACCGTCGAATTAAATTATAAAATTGTTACAATTAAGTTTGTTTTTCAGTATGATTTTATTTAGAAATATTAGGCATGAGACTAATAAAATGAACTCTGATTTCTCTTTGAATTTAAGCAATTAAAATATTTATTTCATTTAATTTTTCTTAGAATGAAAATTTTATTGTTTTGACACCATAGAATACTATTTGCAATTATATTTTATCAGTTAATTTTTTTTAGTTTATGTGTCGCAATATTAATTAAAGAGATTAAAATATTTTAAAACTTGATACTGTTAAGTTTATCAAAATTTAATTGTAATTTATCAGGAATACTATCATTGATCATGCATTACTACAATAAAAACATTAAGCTAAATGAAGTTATTTTCTTTTGATTAATAACAGTGAAATTTGAAGTTAAAAATTACAAAAACATTGATATTCGATTAAGTATTTTAATGGTAAACATAAATATTCCATTGAAAAAAAATTATTTTTGTTTTTAAGTTGTTTTTTTATTTTTAATTTGATTTTTGAAATTCAAACACTCAGCTACCTTGAGTATTTATGCAGTTTTATTTTGATTGGCGTTTTTTTAACAATTTTTCTTACAATCTAAGCTTTTACTTTTTTCATTGTATTATTTGAATTATTTTCTTTTTCAAATATTTTTCTTGATCAGATGTGAACTATGTACCTATTTTTTTATCATAATTAACTTTATTTATCAAAATTTTTGTTACCAGGTATTTTTGTGCAAATAAATTGGTATTTAATTTTTATGTGTCATTTTTTATTAGGTTTATTCTTTTTTACTATAAGAATAGATATTTAATTATATTCCTAAATCTTATACAATATTTTTTAATGAAATCAAAACATTATGTATTGAATTTAAATATCTGTGTTAAGAAGCAAGTTTTAAACTCCAGATATAAGTTTTGTCAGGAAAATTCTATTTAATATTATAAAACAAGAAAAGGTGGAGACGTTGGTTGCAGAGATTAAATGTACATAATTGGGGGGCCCTTTCACTTGGGGTCTTGTGATTATATTGAAATTATTTGCTCTCATTTTGATTAATTAACAAAAATTAAACTATTTTTGTATTTAGTACTTATTTTTCTTGTTACTGCATATTTGTGACTTATATCCTGACTATAGTTGAAAGATTATGATTATTTCCTTAATAAATTAGTTGCAAAAATTTTACCTGTGATATTTTTCAAATTTTTGTTTGTAATTTTATAGGTCTCATTCAACACATACAAGCACTTTAATTTTAGTGAAACTTTACTTTTATGGAAATTTACTCTTTAAAACTTTTGATACATATTTATTGTATTATTATTGCTTTACTTTTATGTTATTTATCATATTATTGCTTTATCATGTCCTATTATTTTTTCATTCTTAAGTTTTTTGACATGATAAATGTTAAAATAAAAAGAATAATATTATCAAAACAATCTTAAAATTTGAATTTTTTCGTAGTTTATTATTCATAGACACCACAATTCCCATAAAAAATGAAGGATGATCATCAACAAATACAAGCAAGAAAATGCAGGATATTAATCTTACAGATATTTTGCATGCATATGCAAATTATAAAACTTTAAAAAAATAAGACATGCATACAGAAAATGCATGTTATAATTAAATTTGTGCATACATTTTTTCATGTTTTTTTCAAAAACTGAATTAGCATTTAATAAAAAAATAAAAATTTCTCTAAAAGTTTGCACAAATGAAAAATTTTGTTGTTGAATCACCAGAAAAAAAATAACTGCTGTTGTCATTCTCACCTATAACATTCCTATGCTGAATTTAGACTTTTTGATTGTAGCTGCTAAGTTAAGAATAGATAAGTTAAAAATTATCTATAATGGAGGTTTATAATTGGGCATTTTATTGCTAATTAATTTTTTATGGCTACAATATTACAAATGTTAGAATATCATTTTAAGCATAAATCAACTATAATGATATTTTAATTCTTTATAGGACATTGAAATTTATTAAATAGGACTATAAAAAAAGCCTTGTCTTGTAAAATGCAGTATGTATGATCACCATATTTTAAATGTGCAAATAAACTTTGAAATTAATGAAGAAAAAGCAGAATTATTAAATACAGTTTAAGAGACTAATGTGTTATATAAATATAGAATGCAACAGTAAATAAATACTTATTTAAAAAATTTATGTAAGTGAACACACATTCATTATTTGTTTGTTAATTAACAGAATTCTAATTTGTATTTTTGTCTTAATTAAAACCAAAATTATTAAATATATATTTTTCTAATTTAAAATAATTATGTAAACTATTCAACCCATCATTGGAAAAAAAAATAAGTTTTTTTTTTTAATCAATTTAAACGTAAGAAATTTAGAGCCAAATCTTTCTTGTTCAGTTTATTTATTTGTATTATTTATATTATTGTATTATTGGCAATAATAAATTGATATTTATTTTTCATTAATTCTGAATTTCAAAAAAAATTAATTCAGAAATTAATCAACAAAAATTGTTAATCAGGGAAAAGTCACTTATAATCTTTCCACTCATTGAATGTATTCATGTAAATTTTTATAAAAATTTCTCGTATTAACTTTTTTTTTTCAATTCTATATATTACAGCTTTTTTATTATCAATTACCTAAAAACCTAACTTTAGCAGCCTACTGGAAAAACAAATTTGAAATCATTGATAACAATAATTATCACATTAGGATAAAAGTAATAATTCAAAACACATTAGAAATATTTGTTAACACTATAACTATGTTAAACAGTGGGTGTGTTGATTGATATCTTATATCAAACTGATAAAAAATTTTTAACCCTACTGTTTTGTTCGTATTTAACTCTACATATGTAGCAGTCAGGTCAATATGACTCGATTCAGAAAATTAACCATTCTTGAAATAAATTATAGGTACCACTTAAGAAATGGTTGAGACAGTGGTAATGTAAGCTTTGTTTTGCCAATTTGTTTTCATTCCATTCACTATGTATTGGATCCCATAAAACAAATATATTGTATACAGTAATATCAAGCATGTTATAGAATATTATCATGGGCCAGTGACTTGTTTCTTTTCTTTTACAAGTGATTATGTTTAAAAGTTGATTAAGAGTATCCAAATCCTCTTTAATTGAATTATAATCTAAGATCATTAATGATTTTTTTTTGTCAGGTGTGCTGTTAACATTTTTGTCTTGATGCAAAGTGCTCATACGAATATCATTCTTTTTATTTTTTAAATGTAGTTTACAACTTTTGTGTCCTCTGTAAAATAAAAGAATGAGCTGTGAACTTCTTTACTTGGCATTTCTTCATGAAGTTTTAATTTGTTTTTCCTAATGGTGCCAAGCATAGTCATTTTCTGTTTTAGAAGAAGTTGTAAAATGGGAAAAAATTGTATGGTATTTTGCCCCAAATACCCATAAGTAAGATGAGACATGACTCGGATTCCCTGATTTTTCTCTGACTTTGAACCCCTATTCTTTTCCAGTGTTAAATTTGTGTTTTCAGTACATATAAAATTTTACTGTCACATAAAGTCCATATTTTCATGGATTACTTGGTATATATTGTTTGAAATTACATTGGCCATGAAATCTTACTAACAGTTCATCTACAGTAATATTTTCATTTGGATTGTGTAATTGATAGAAATTCTACCAAAATTATTAAGTAGGATTTCTATCAACTTTTCCCAGATGTCTCCCACTACAGCTTATTTACCTAAGTTTCTTCTTTTTTTCATAAGTGGATTATCAAAACGAATAATGGTGCAAAAGGTTTTTATTGATATTGTCCCACAAAATATATTTCTGGCAGATTTTTTTATCCCTTAAGCTTATTCTTGATTCTCCATACAGATTGTAAACAGCATCTAACAATACAGGCTTGAAAAGTTTTACTTTAGATATTTTTCCACTTTTTTCCATAAACTTTTTCTCCTTTAATATTTGTCATTGTTAAAATTTTATTTTCAATTGTAGAATTTAGTACTACCTCAAATGCACTTTTTACGTCTTTTATCCTTGCCATTTCCTATCTAGTGATCCCTTGAATAGTTTTTATAATATTGAAAGCTGTTGCTTGAGAAGAATGTGGCAGCAGATCCAACTTCCATTTTCTTTCACGATTCTTGAACTGAATACTCTCTTAATAGTTCATTTGCTGAATATCAGTAACATAATAGTTGTCAGAACTTTCAATTTTATTGACTTATAAATTTAATACTCTGATAATTCTTCTTCATATCCAAAAGTTTCTATTAGTTCTACTATTTCAGCCTGACATGAATTTATGTGGTTTGACATTTTTTCTCTCAAATTCCATGAAAAAACTCTTTTACTGTAAATCAGAAATTGAAATTGAAATACAGAAGAAAAAGAAATGTTGCAATAAGAGCCAATAGAATGGCCTCTTGCCATTTGTATTAACTTTTTGACCCTGCATTCTTTTGTAATGTGACCTCATACGTCAACGAATCAGGTTTTGAAAATGCATTAGTTAAAGAAACTAATGATATATTAAAGAAACTACTGACCCAAATGATATATTAGGTATAAATTGGAAAATATTCCTTCAAAATATATATAAGCATAAATCCTTCTATGAGTACTTATTTATATTCTTTACTATCAATGTCAGGACGTTTAATGTCAGATAAATATCCCTGTACTGTTATTTTTTATGAATTTATAAATTTTATTTTGGGTCATACCGACCTGAACAGACTAACAGGGTATTTTGTTCAGGTCTATACTGCATAGCAGTTAAAAAACGCAGCAAGCTACTTTTTTACTTTAGGAAGACTTTCCATTCTTGATTACCATAGTTAAATCTTACAAGATAAAATTTGGGAAAATTCAAAATACATACCCAAAGGCATATCTTGATGACTAGGTGTGGGAATTTTTGTTTTCAATCACAGCCCTTTTAAGCACTTTGTGGAATAAATATTGTATTTCTGCTTTTTACATGCTTATCTGTTGCATCCAGTGTATATAAGTTTTCTACCCTTACTCCCTTGCTATATATCAATATGGCCTTTTATCTATGAAATATCCATGTAAAAATCAATACTTGGCAAATAGATATCTAAATGGATTTGCACCTGTTTATTTATACATTATGTGATATCCAATCCACCTCAATAGATTAAACTTCCATCCTCCTGAATATAAAAAACAAAAAATATCTATTGTTCATTTATATTTGTATTTGAATCTGAGACCTACTATTCCAAAGAATGCAATCCTACAATTAGGTCTTGATGTTCCCCAACAAGATCCATCATGAAATTATGAAAGGGTATGCTTGTACATATAAGTTTTTAATAATGGTAGTCCTTGAGTATATTCTGTACCATTTTTCAATTTGTGAATTATTAACTTAAACTGCCAATGATTCAATTGCTTAGTAGCAAAATGTTATAATCCCATACATATTATAAATGTTTTCTTTTTCAATACAATTACTAACATTTTTATTTCAGTAATTATAGCAAAAATGTTTGAATTTTTATAATTAAAACTTCTAACTGCTTTACATTGCATTCTCTTGTAATTCTTTAATAATTTTCATTATTTAATATTATGTAAAAAAAAAAAGAAAAAAGAAAAAGAAAATTTATCAATGTTTTTTTTTTCTTCCAACAGCTTGTCTTGAATTTCAACAGATGCCAACGAACTTTTAGTTGTAATGCTAAAAACCAGGTTATTATGAAAATATTTTTTCTTTCTGTCTTGAAAATTTCTTGAAATAAAAAAATTGTTTTTTTTTTTTAATATTATTATTATTATTATTTACTGCAAGATATTCATATCTTACAGTAAATTTCTATTATGTATTATCTTTGATTCATCATGCCAAAGTATGTATTTCTATAATGTATTATCTATTATATAAATTTCTATTATATATTATCTCTTATTCATCATGCCAAAACGTAAAACTGGATATGATATTTTGTGTCATGTATGAATTCATCTATTACTTATTTGATAGTTTATAGTAATGGAGTAATGTGTTATTCAGTTCTTTCTCTTTGCATTAAATAACTAAATGTAGAAACAGCTATAAAACACTTTGAAGAGTTAGTTTTTAGATTTTTCCTCGGAAGTTCATTCCAAGATTAATAATAATAGATTTAGGAAAATATTAAATCAAAAACTAATTAAAAATTTCTAAAATCATTGCAATTTTAAAAACTAATTTTTAAAAATAAAAATAAAATTATTTCTTTCAAATGAATTGGAAATTTTATTTGATAAAACCCAAATTAATTGATTCCTGTAAAGTTATAGAATAACTTATTATTGTAAAATGTTGATTAATAAAGGTATTATTTTTCTAATAGAAAATTATTAAACTTTTCCTATCCTACCCATGTCTTTGTCATATCTGTCATTAGTTAATAAGCAGCCCAATAAAGTGATGATGAAGCATAAAAAAATTAAAATTAATGTCTGTAGCGTTATCTACATGAAACTTTTAAATAAGGTGGTAATGTTTGAGGTGATCACCATCAATATCTCCCTGCTGGCACAGAGGGCAATATGCCTAATTCTTGACTTCCAATCAAATGTAAATGTTTCTGTTAAGTATAATATCCAGTAAGCAAATGAAAGCAAGCAACTCCAACCGATCAAATTAGGGAAATGGACCTACTTTTGTTGAGCAAGTCACTGCACCTCTTACCTATAGCTGCATCATTATACTCTGAGGCTCTATTATTTTTTTTTTTCAATTTACTATAAATGATTATTTTAATGCTTTGCATAGGCAGAGGAGAATTATGTCATGCTATGAGAGATTCCACTTAAACAAACCTATCAGCCTGTTCATTTCCAAAATTGTTACAGCACCTGGGAATCTACTGGAGAGTAATGCTTTTCCTAGTCTTTTTAATCTCAATTAACTTCATCCTACAAAAATGAACCAGTGTGTTTTCATTATACCTTAGATTTGTGAATGATAAAATAGTAGCTTAAGATTCAATAAGAATCACAATTTTGTGTTCAGAACACACATAACACACACACACACAACTTTCCAATTTATCTATCACAAATGATATTTCCACTATCTCACTGTCAAAGTTGTCATAATACTTCCCAACAGGATATAACTATTACTGAAAACACTTGAATAAATCCAGCACCAGTACTTCCAATAGCATCTTCTGTTGAGCCATCTATGTACATATGGAACCATTTGCAAAGGGAATATCTAGTGTGTACAGTAGAAAGTGAAGCACTTTTGAAATCACTCTGGTTAGAAAACCAACATTCCAAACAACAATTAATTTTCATTGAGATAAGAAACTCACTATTTTCTTTGAACATACTTATAATCATTATCATCATATTAACTTATACCTATTTATATTGATGTATTACTCTAGAATCATTCATTTCTAAAGCAAAACAAAAAAAAAATAGTCAAGATCTATCAAATAAAGCAAAATCATTAAATCTGTTCCTTTACTCTATTGTTCAAAATAGTTAGAAAATGTATTTATTGGATGTAAACTGCTAATGAAGGAATATTTTGATGACTTATATATGATGTATAAGCATTGTAAGGTATAAAAAAGTAACAATGTAAAAGAAGTAATTGTAACACATTATAATAACAAATTGTAAAATTGTGATTTCATGGATAAAAATGAGTTATTAAAGATCAAATTTGTTTGAGAAGTCTCATTTTTATACAATCCTTCATGGATTTATTTTCTCCTAACAAAAACTAATTTTATACTTATAAATACAGAATAGAAAAGAATTTCTATAAGAAACTGATGTATTCTCTTTTTTCATATAGAAAAGTACATTTTCACTGCAGAATTATTTTTAAAGATAAATAACTAGCATCTCTTCTATCTAGAATGTTCCTAAAGAGTTCCATTGAGTTCATATCTTGAAACTTTTCTATCTAAACCATTTTAAAAAATTTGTCATGAAAAGGAAGTTGTCTACTACCTGAATATGCGTTTTGGAGCTGTCATCCATGAAAAAGGAATTCATCCCAAATAGCTACAGTGTTAAGAACAATGCAGACTGCTGAAACTCAATTTTATATTACTGAGCCATTAACGTGCTTAACTTAGTGATCTGGCTTGGTGCAAAGAGTAATTAAAATACTGATTCAGTCATTAATCCACTTCTCTAAATGAGAATCGATTTATTTTTGAGATAAACACTGAAGCAAGATTAATCCATGACATTTATAGATTAATCTTGTTTCTTTATCTAAGCTATTTCTACTCATTTTGCTCCTTTCTAAGATTTTACTTTGTCTACCTTTTGGAGAATTGATCCTTTGAAAGGTACTCTAGTCATAAATCTATGAGCATTCAAGCCCACATGATAGAGTTGATTTTTAATAGTTTTGACAAAAACTTTGGTTCCAAGCATTTACAGGTGTTGTTACAATGAAATATCATTCATAATGCAAATTCTTCTGTTCATTAATATTAAATACCAACCTATATTTTGTGTTTTCGGGGAATCATCTTTTAACAATCCTCTGCTAACATTTCCAATTTTAATTTACCAATTCCATAAAAGGAAATAAAACTTTAAAAAGCTTTAAATTTTTCTACTGCATTGAATTGCATTTAAAGCACCTTTAAACAGCTGATGGTCTTCTAGGCTTCAACTGTCACATTACAGAAATATTTATTATTGCAGAGCATTCATTGTATATATCAATCAAATATAATCTACTCTTAGAGATAAAATTCTGCTGACCACTTTTCATTTCTTGTTTATAATGAATTTTTTCTGCATCTTAAACAAAGTTTAGATATTATCAGTGTTGTAAATATAATTGTTTCCATTTTTTAACTTATGATTCATTTTTGTTAAAAAACATTATCGAATTTATAGTTGTTTTACTCTGAATTTACTATTTCCACATATTATTTTGAACAATAGATTTCAACTGTCTAAACTATCTATGGAATTAAATGTTAAAAACTTTAAAAAATTTTGCATTTTAATTTAGTTGAATAAATGCTAAAAAAATGTATGTATTACTGTGCTGTTTCTTTTTAATTCTGGTTTTCAATAAGAAAATTTATTTATAATATATTGTTAGAGAATGAGAAGTATGCTGAAATAAATTAATCAACATATGAAATAAAATCTTAACATGGTTTGAATATTTTAGCTGTCTAAAACTTATTGTAAAATTTTTTCAATTTTATATAAATTTATTTTTATATATGTTTGACCTACACTATCTTTAACTTGAAAAAAATTTATTTCAATACATTATACCCTTGATCAATTTTATTTATATAATATAACTACTGTTTTCATTCAAATATTTCAAAATTTAAGATTTAAGACAGAATTTGTGTTAGAGTAAAAATATCTTTAAAGAAATTCTATTGTGTGTATAGATAAATGTGATGGAATCTTCTTGTCTATATTTTTAGAAATATAAAAAATATAGGTATTGTGTAGTGATTTTTATGTTTAGTTCTAAGTTTAATAATTCAAATAATAGAAATGATTATAATATTATAATTTTAATAGATATAAAGTTTATATTTAACAAGATTTTGCATTATTTTACATTATTATTTATTTGAATACTTTACTGTATGTTAACTAATCTACTGAAAATATTAAAAAGACATTGGAATATTCAATGTTTTAAGTACATCATAACATTTATAATTCCATAAAAAATGTGATAGTATTTCTTATACTGTTAGAGTATTTAATTTTACTAGCATATTAAGTTTGTTTAGAGATTCTTTGTATGAGAATTTGTTTATCATGTGTAAATTTATTGTTTTATTTTAACTTTCAGTGCTCTTATATGTTTGAAAATGGAAAAACATAGAAATTGAGCAGTGTTAAATTGCAACCATAAATAGTAAGTCACAATTCATTGCATTAGAATATTTTCTTTGGGAATATGAGATCAAAATTCTTTAGTCTTTGTATCATCCGATTTACCATATTTTAATCACATTTTATAATTTTATATTATATAATAAATTCTTTTAAAACAGTCTTATAAATTCCTTTTAAACTTACTTTTAGTTGCTTTAAAAATTAATTTCTGTATCCCTTGTGTATGATATGTTATTTCCTCAAAATATTTCATTTTGGTTGTCCCTTACTTTTCTGAAGGAATCATTTATTCCCTGAAATTTTTTATCGTAACTCTAAACAATTTATCTAGTAATTCATTTTCAAATATTCATTTTATAGTTTGAATTATTCTTTTGCTACATTGTGGAATTTTACAATTTAGCTTATTCTTAATTAAGTGAAAAAATTGTCTTCATTGCATTTGACTTTAAAATTTCATAATATGTGTAATGATTGATAAGCATCAAACAAATAATTTTACTGAGGAAATTTTTTATTTGTATTATTTATTCATTTTCAAAAAATCAAATTAATCGTTATGGAATAACCTTTTTATCAAAAGTCTAATGTAAAGGAAATTTCTACAACGACAAAAAATATTATATTCTTGATTTTTAAGAGAATTTGTTTGTTATAGATATAATTTTTTTTAGTTTAATTGTTTGTATTATTTGTAAAACATTCCAACATTTTTTATTTTATTTAAAATGCCCTAACCTTTTCCGTTGCACAACTCTTAAAAAATGTAAGACAATTTAACTTGCATTCATGTAGGATTTATTTTCAAACTGACAGTTTTGAACTCTGTCTCTATAAATATGTTAAAAATAGATTTAACAGATTATTAATCATGTTTAACATGTTTTTAATGTATATCTAATATTATTTATCTTTTTCTACAATTTTAATTTTTAATGCTAATTGTTACAAATTATTTAACTCTTCAAAGTAATTTAAAAATATTGTCATTTGCATTTTCCAAAAATAAATTATTCATGTTGGGTTAAAAACATGCAAAAATTATATCAAGGAATCATTTCACATTTTTATTATTCTTCAAATTTAAAATATTATTTGTTTCTTGAAAGTCTGCTATCTGTAATAAGAATCAATAGAAATGTTTTTTGTTTTAATTTGAAAATTTTAAATAATCTATTTCAAATAAATATACAAATTTATATAAATATATTGAAAAAATGCATCTATATACATGAATTTATTTATTATTTGTTTCAAAATAAAGTTAATGCTTAGATGTATTCCCATTAAAAATTTGAAATCAAATAATTATTTGCTATTTTTTTAGTATCACAATTATTTTAAACTAATGTGTAATAACATAAAATTATATAAATATTATGTTAGTTGTAAAATTTATATCTGTCTTTAAAATCTTTATTACCATTTTTATTATGATTATCATTTAATAATTTGTAAATTGTATGACAGAACAGTCTTTTTTTAAATTATATTTAGGTAATTAAAATTATCTCCAACTTTGATGCACTATGAATTTGTTATTTAATTTTAACTTTTTATTCTTTCTAATAATTTATTTGTCATTAAAAATGTTCAATTTATGTAATTCTCAATATTATTTCAAGTATTTATGAATATACAGATTGTTAATTTATAATATGTGTATTTTAAAGTATTTAATCAATTTCATTTTCTTTAAATTAACAATGTTTTATGATTGTTGCCCTTTCTCCTTATCATATTATGAATCGTATTAATCTATATCAATGACTGTAATTATGAAAAACATATTTTTGTAAAAGAAATTTTATAAATAAATTCATATTTCTATACCTGCAAAGAAAAGTAATATGTTTGATATACTACTTTTTTAATTAATAATGTGGCAAATGAGAATTTCAATTTTAAATATATTTATGCTTATTAAATTAGATCTTTTTATAATGTAAAATTCAGTTATAAATAAAATACTATTGTAAAATTTGATTAAAAAAAAAAAGTGTTTTGTCATGTTAGCAATTCTTATACAATTTTATAGAAAATTATTTTGTGTTTTTTCATGATTTAAATTTTTTTGTTTTATTACTAAGAAATTCTTAAATTGTTGTAAATTAAATTTACCTGTAAATTTCTTCATTTCTATGTATATCCAAAAATTTGATCTATATTTAATATATAGAAATCTACATTTAAATTTTAATGTATTTATTATTTTTTTTATAAAAATATCATTTTGAAAAATTGAAAATAAGGTAATTATACAATTCATCGAGCTCTGTAATGCTTCAAAAAAGTATACTTAGAATGAATATTAATTGCTTTAATGACTGTATTCAAAAATTTTCTCATTATTACATGATAAGCTAATTTATTGAATGCATTTCCTTTGCAATATATGTAAGGTTTGTCTTAATTTGCACAGAAAAGAATTTCTTATAAAATTTGAGTAAATGATTTGTACAGTTTGATTTTAACTCTTAAAATTAATGTAGCTTAAAAAAAACTCTAAAATAAGAAATTTTGAAAAATAATAAATGTTCAATTATGTTACCCTTATGTTAACTGAGATTTCATTACTTTTTTTTGCATCCTTAACCACCAGTCTAACATTGGAAGATTCTGTTTCTGAAAAAGTTAAAGCTTTTGTTTGTCGAGTACAGTGAAAATGTCAAAAAAATTCTTTGATAAAATATGTCTCCTACATCACATCATCAATTTCCAGCAAAGAGTCATGGAAGAAAGTATAAGCAGTCAGAGGTTTATAACAGCATTTCTCTATCCCAATATTTCACAGAAGAGCTGTCACATACTCTTCTCAATATATTGCCAATCTTTGAAACTTTTCTAAGGGTATCTAGTCCAGCCTCTTATGATCCTAAATTTCTCAGAACCAGATATAGAGCTAAAAAGAAACCTATAATAGACATGTTAAAGCAATATATCCATATAATTGCAATTTCTCTTTGCTGGAACTACAGAGAACACTGTTCCAAACTAAAAATATTATTCCAGGATCAGGTGGTATCTTGTATAAAATGTTTATCTTATTCGGGAATTTTTAATAAGTATTCTTGTTTTATTCAATAGAATATGGAATGAACATGTCTATCCTAGTTTCTGTAGCAAAGCAATTGTTATTCTGATACTGAAACCTGAGAAAGATCCAACTAATCCTCAAAACTAACTGTCCAATTGCTCTCACAAAATATCTCGCTAAAACTTTGGACCTTTTATTCACTGACCATCTTGTTTATGTACTTGAAGACAATCAGTACATCTCACTTTATTAAAGTGGATTCTGGAAAAATTTATCCACTCTAGACAATTTTGCTTACTTAGAATCACAAATTAGGAATGCCTTTGTATGGAGGCATTATTTGGTGTCGATCTTTTATGATATAGAAAAAGCCTATGACAAGACATTGCATTATTTGCATTATAGGATTCTTTGCACTTTATATAATTTTGATTTCAAAGAAAATTTACCCATTTTTATTCAAAAAATTTTAAACTCATATTTTTAATGTCCATATAGGATTTGTTTTATCCAATCTGAGGGAGTTCTTCAGAGAATGTCTTAAGAGTTACTGTTTTTAATGTTTGCATCAGCAATATTTTTTATGTATTCCAAACTTCAGTTCATTAAAAAATATTAATGATCTCCAAGTTCCTTACTAGGGTTTCAATATGTGACTGATTGAATGGCAGTTACAAACTGCTGTCAATAATCTTGTTGCTTGGTGTAATGAAAATGGGCACACTTTGTCCCCTTCTAAAAGTAATTGTATCCATTTTTGCAGTGAAACTGGTCTCATCCTGTTCAAGAAATTAAGATATCAAGCACAACTATTCCTTTAGATAATCAGATAACATTTCTTGGGCTAGTGTTTGACAAAAAGTTAATTTTCCTACCACATATCTTAGATTTGCGCAAAAAGTGTGAAAGTTTTCTAAATAATCTGAAAGTACTCCTTAATACCTCTTGGGGTGCAGATATGAAAGCATATACATCAGTTGGTGGTTCTATCCTGAATTAACTACATAAGTGTAATTTATGAATCAGCCTGATCATTAATATTGCTCAAATTAAACCCTGTAAATCACTCAGCTGCTGACTGATGGTTGAGTTGTTGACGTTAATGATAGCTGTGGGTCCCAAGTTCAAATCCTGGTTTGGGCTGGGATGTTACTTTCTTTCTGTGTTTCTCTGTCCTTTCTACTGAGATGATGTGTGAGCGTGACCTACCCTATACACGGGTTTGTGATGGTATGACCTGGATAATGCTACTTGTCCATGACTTGGTTTACAAGTGCCCACTGGATAACAACAAATGAGTAGTAGTTTATGGCCTTGTTGTGGTGAAGGGTTAGTCACCCAAGTGCCCCTCATTATTAAAAAAATCACTCGGTTTTACGAATCAGTTCTGAAACATTCCAAACTTTTATTTAGAATCTTTATTTGATTTGCAACCAATTACTTCTTGATGTAAGACATAAGCAATTATCTCTGTATTACTATTTTAAAATGCTATCAGCATCACAACACCCTTTAAGATCTATTGTTATTTGTTCCTCTCTAAGAAGGTAATAATGCCTGGTCACATAACATGCTACCCTTTCATGAGTGTACAAACACACATCTATCTTCATCTGAGTTCCTCAATTTACACATCCAAATTACAGATACTATAAAATTTCCTTCTTGTAATATCCGTATTGTCAATATAATCTATCCCTTCACTAAATACAGTAAATCAGTCACATCTCCCCTTATTTGCAACAGATGTTCTCACACATTCATTCTTATTTTCTCCTACATCCCTGTATATACTGATGGCTCAAAACTAAGTTGTCATCTTAATTGTGGTATTGTTGTTGGAAATACAGTTTGCAGCAATATACTTTATGTATCATATTGTGTTTGCACAGTTGAAACTGTAGCTATTTTGCATACTCTAGAACTAATGCAATCTAGCTCTCATCAAAGATACTGTATCTATACAGATAGCAAGAGTGTATTCATGCAATTAGACCATTTTAATGACAAATGTTATCCAGTTAATGTTATTAAATATTCGATATTTTAAATATATTGAAGGATAAAGGATTTGAAATTTTATTTTGCTGGGTTCCTAGTCATATTGGCATTGCTGGGAATAAACTTGCAGTTAATGCTTTTAAAAATACCACCAAATTTTTGCATAAAACATTAATATTTTATGGCATTAAACAAATGGTCAAAGATTTTACTTTCTCCCACTGGCAGAAAACTTGAGATTTGCAGACGAACAACAAATTATATAATAAATCCTCTCACATTCTTCCATTCCCAATTGCTCCCATGCAAATAGTTTATGTAAAACTCAAACACTTTCACATCAACTATCTGCATGGGAGCAACTGGGAATCAATCAGATTTTGTAAAACTCAAACACTTTCACATTGGACATACTGTATTTACACACAAGCACTTATTCTTGTCTCAGAGTGCTCTGATTTATAAAGTGTAACGTAGCATATACAGTACATCACATTGTACTTGTCTATCATAATTTCAAGGATTTGTGCTTAGTGTTTTTTAATACCCCACAAATTTAATTTTAACAAACATAATTAGTATTTAAACTACATAGAAATCTGTTTGCATTTTTACATTCAATTGGTTCCTGAAATTCCATTTAAATTTTTACCCATTTTAATCTTTTACGTAAGCTTTTCCTGAATTTTTAATACATTCCTACTTATACATTTGACTAGTTTCTTAACACAGAATTTTTACTTTTAGTTTTAAATATTTTATGGTCCAAAAATGTCCAATATTGGACTTTACAGCAGTAAATTTCACAAAAATCAATTCAAATCAAATCTGAAATTATTCTCTGAGTTGATTGTTGAAAGGTGTGGACTTTTCCTTTCTCTTTGTGTATCTACTTTTTTTTTTCTGAATCAAATCACATTATTCCAAAATTGTTATTATCAAATTTCAAATCATTATTATTAGTGGCTTTTGTTTTAGATTGTCTTGAAAATATAATATTATGTACAAGCAACCTGTGTCTATATAATAGTCTCTTTAAATCAGACATTAGGTTATCAGACCTGATTTAGGTAATTACTGGCCTAAATTAAAAGGAGTCAATTTTAAAGTTTAAAATGTCATGGAACTTCTTCAATCCTATAACAAAAGTGTAATAATTAATTTTAAACTCGATTCACTTAGGTAATTTTCTATCATTTTTGTATTAAAATGCGATGTCTCATGTTTTACTTTTTCTCATAATGATAATTTTTTTATTTTATCACAGTACATGTGTGATATCATTCTTTGAAGTTAAAAATTTATTTATTCTATGTTTGCCTGGATTAATTGGATGGAAAATATTTATATGGGAATAATCAATACATCAAAATAAAATCAGAGCTGTGTAAATTGCTGCAAATTATTTTATAATGTTCATTTAAAGTCCTTTTTATAATTATTTCCAATTTTGGAGTGATGGATTTATATTTCATCTATTTAAATATCGAGTAAAATACATAGCAATGACTTTGAATAACTGATTCAATAAACTATTAAAATTTTACCTTGTTTCTCTAAAAATTGAAGAATGGGCATATCAAAACTAGCATAATTAAATTTTATAAGATAACCTTTATTTTTTGTATAGAATTTAGTTGTGTAAAGTATACTGTTAAGTAAAAAAAAAATTGACATAAATTAATTTTCTAAATAAAGTTCAAATTTTTAATAATTTTTTTTAATATAAGGTATATGTAACAAAATTTTTTATAATTTTTTTATTGTTTTAAAATAATGTATGCAAAAGTTATAAAAATACAACACTTGTTTTACATACAAATAGAAATTTTGTTATTTCATTACGAATCTGTGTAGATAACTAAAATATAAAATAAATGCAAAATATTTGAGTGCAGATACGAGAAAATAACAAAGTTTACAATGTAGCAAATATTATTCTTGAAGATCTGCTACATTAGCCGTCATAAATAATTATATATTTTCAAAATAAAAAAATATCCTGCAGATAAGAAAAAAATAAGGGTAAAAATAAATATAATATGAATATTTTATACACAAAATTAAGTATTCAAATTAAATAAAAGTTTTTAATTTATATTTACATATTTAGTACATATTTAGAATTGATAAATATGTTTATAAAGTAGAAATATAGCATTTTGAATATAATTTAATTACTTTAACTTGTTAATTTGGGATTATATTTTTACAGACTTAGCATACATCAAAATGCCTCTTGATAGTCAGAGCAAACTTTCTAAAGGTAAAAGAATTAAGAGCTTTGGTAGAGTTTCAAGCTCTGTTGATCCAGATTTTCATTTACCTTATACACGCATAGATGATAGTGAAGTTGTATTGCCTATTGCTTTCAGGTATTAAATGATTGTTGCTATTTTATTTTTAATTTTACTGCATTACACTGTATGATTTGTTACTACTTTTTAACTTATTTAAATTTATTGAAGTTTCTAATATTCAAAGTGTTTTTACTCCGTGTAAGAATTTTAAAAGCTTAATGGTTTTTTTTTTTTTTTTTTTTTTTACATTTTAAATAATAAAATGTATTAAGTGAATGTAATTTCATTCATAAAATGTGAATATATAAAAAATATTGTGCAGATAATAACTAAATTTTACTGAATTGCTTATGTGCTGAATTAGTTTAAATAATTGCCATTCTTTTGATAAATTATATTTTTATTTCTAACTTTTCATGCATTCAATTTTTATTCAAAATAATAATACTACTGGCTACCAATAGTTTTATAGAAATCACTGAATTACAAATATTAATCTTAATGTATTTGATTTTCAAAGTATTCAATATTTTAAGACATGAGTTAATATAAATTATATATGCAAAATTTTCTGAAGTATTAAAGCTCTGTGCTTTGTAAAAATTATGTTTTTATAAAAGTAAAATGAAACTATAAAAGGTTAATAGTTATATATATTTTATATTAGTATATATGCTTACAGTGAATCTAAAATATTTAATCTATTTTGAAAATTACTTAAAATTTGGGTACTTACATATTATTTCTTGATCATTTTTATAAAAAAAGGCACCTATTATTGCAAATTTTAATTTTTCTTTTCAAAATGTGTGGGTAAAAAACAAAACTATTAATTTATGCTTTCATTGAAACTAATAAAACTTTAACTTTGATTCATTTTCCAATTTATTTTTAATTCATATTCCAAATTTGTTAACCATAAATTTAAAAATTTCATGTTAAATTAAAAAAGAATAATAATAACATAGCTCAAATACAATAAATATATAAAAGGCCTATGTGGTCACTATACTGCAATATTTGCCTTTAAATTGCATTATTTGGCGCATCCTTTTTTTTTTTCATGAAATAACCATGGGATAATACATAAGTAATGAAATTTGTTATTGCTGAATATTTTTATGACAGTTTTCTTATAAGAATGAATGATAAGTTTCAGAAGAATATTATTGCTATTAAGTCTCATACAAACAATTTTTAACTGAACTATTCTTATTATTAAAAAAATTAAACTTATTTCTGTAGACAGATATTAATAGAACAGTGAATTAGAGTTATTGTTCACCTTATAAAATGTTTATGATATTTTTAAATCACCAATGATTTAAATATTGATAAATATATTTTTATCCTTTTTCTGTAATTATTTTCAATTTGAGCTGATTATGTAAACAAGTCATTAAAAAACTAAGAACCACTTTTAAGCTAATCCTACATCAGTTATTTAATTTTTATTCTTAAGAATAATTTGCAGAAATATTAAATCACTAATTATTTTTCTAAATTTATCTAATCCTAGTATCTTTTTTCATTTTGTAAATGCATGTGTAAAATGGCATTTATGTGTTAATTTTGTAATTTACTGAAAAACTATCATTTTTTAGAGGTATCATTTCAGATTATATTAATTTATTTTTTAAAGATATTTAAAATCTATTTTTAAAGCTAATTAAACATGCTTTATTTAATTGATTTCAGACCATAATGAATTTGTTTTTAGAAAGTACAAATGTAAAACATTGTGAAATAATCGCTTAATATTTAATGATAAATAAACCAATAATGCTTTAAATATTTGATAATCATTATTTTATCATGCAGTAATGTAAAATTTCTGAATTCTTCTAAAAGTATGTTATGAACTTTATTATAAATAATGGCACTGGAAGTAGACATTTATGTAATGTTTACAATTTCTGAAATGCACAGATTTGTTGAATATACTCATAAATTAACATTTTTTTTAATTCCATTTTTAAAATGTGATTGATAAATATCTTGAAATAAAAGAATGGAATAAGAATTATTATAATATATATATATATATATATATATATATATATATATTCCTTTTTTATTTAATAGTCTTAATACAATTCAAAAATTCTTATTGATTATATTTTTAATGATTTGTAAACAAATTGATTTGCCTGAAACTAAAGTATTAGCCATTCTTTAAATTGTAGAATCTATTTCATTTTCTAGATTTGGATGGGTAAAAAAACTCTAAACTCTATATGTTTACTTGGAAAATCACATGAATTTAAAGAAAAACAGTATTTGTTCTTTGTTATTCAGAAATAAAATTATCGCTGTGAACCTTGAAAGTATTTTGCAAAAACAACTATAACATATGTTTCTATAAGTAAAAGAGGAAAATATTTATGAGAACCATTGCAATTGTATGAGATTAAAAAGACATAATTCATAATAACACACATAAACAAATATCTAAAATTAGCCATGATATAGTTGTAATTCCATGTACTTCTGATTTGAAAATAACAAGTTCTATTTCCTTTCCTACTGAACAATTGTATATTGTTTCATTTCTGCTTTCTGAATGCTCAGTTAGGTATGTGGAAGCTTTGCATTAATGAATTTCTTTATTAGCAACACAAGAATGTTTGATGAAATGTCACTTTGGATGACAGTAATTTTTGATGAATAAAAAAGTATAGCTTTCTGATTTACATAATGTTAAAAAAAATTCACTACTTGCTCTATTTATCTTTATGGTAGAATCATGCTGATTTTTCTGATTGGATAGTCCAGTAGTTCGTTTCAGTTTTCACTATAATTGCATGGAGAAAATGTTATGTTATCTGCTTTTTGCACATAGACACATACATATAAACTTTTTACAAATTATTTCATATTGCCTAACTTGTGATATGACTATGGTCAACAATCTAGAAATGAATTCCTTCTGAGAGCCAATTGCTGTGAATATTTAAAAAAATTTGCAATATCTTATAGAATTAAATTTATTCTGTTTAGCCGTAGTAATATAAAGATATCAAATATTTAATCAAAAACGGAATAGAATTTATTCAAAATTCGTTATGTGAAAAACAAGGAATCCTAAAACTATCACTCAGCTTTTGCAAAGCATGGGGAAGACGAATTTGAAATTTTTGGCCTAATGTTATGTAAAAATATATATTAATAACTATAAATTAAATATTGTTAACATTTAAAATAAGAAATCAGATGAAATACAGGTATAAATTTGATATTTCTGATCATCTGGAACAGAAAGTAAGACTAAGATCAAAATTTATCCGATAAATTTCATTAATATGCTTAATTACTGACTGAGAATCACTTTACTTTTAAAAATAATATTAAACTTAGCATTGTCTGCTTATATGTTTCCTTAATAAAAAAAAACAATTTTTAAAAACTAAAAATACTTATAATTTGGGTGGCCATTTCAAATTATAGCTTTTTCAAATCTTTTATTCCTCAGATGAAGAAATCAAATTATGTTACTAAAATTATGTGTGCCAGATTAACAGATTCTTTTATGCAAGTTCCGTTATGTAGTACATTTTGGTAGCAAAAATCTTTTGTAATTGAAGAAAATAACCTTTCACTTATTCCAGAACTTTAATTGATTTTACATTTATTTTTAAAAGGAAAATCATTCCTAAAATATTAGCTAAATTTAGAAAAAAGGTTATCTTCATAAATTTTTTTATTTTCATTTGTATTCTTAATTATAATGAAAATTAATTATCTGAGTAAAAAATGTTTCTCAGATAATTACATATTATACTTATATTCTGATTAATTCAGCTGAATCACAAATCTCAGTATGCATCTATTTTCTGCACTTGCAGATCATTTTTCTGACTTTTATGTGGTTTTTCATTTTCTAATTTTTTTCTTTATTAACCATTATTAAAAGTCATATAATAGTTTAAGTGTTATATAGTACATTTAAATTTAAGTGAAAAGTCAGTTTAATTTTTTTGAAATATTTATAAATTTGATTTATTTATTGTAAAAAATATTTACTTTTATTATTATAAAGATTGGTTATTTATTCTATTAATTTTGAAATTTGTTTTTGCTATTTTAGATTTTTTTCATTTGTTTACTTTTATAGATATGAAGATCATTTTTGTTTCATTTTGTAGTTTCTTACCATTATAACATGTGCTATTGATCACTGTTATTCCCCTAAATAACAAGTGAATTAAATGCAAATAGTCATGGGACCGATTGTTAAATAATGATTAATTTGATTTTCTATCTTTGTTCAGATGATGAAATCTGTAGAAAGGCATCAACAAGAAGTTATTACATTTGTTAATGAGTGTTCCTGTTTAATAAATCATAATCAAATTAATATTGTTGTATTTAATCAATATTTTTAATAAGCATTTTAAATTTCTAGAAAATACATTTTATATCTTAGATACTATTAATAGAATAAGTGCTTAATAACACAACAGGCTGTAAACAGTAATTATTATCTTAATTGTCAGTTAATCTTTAAAAACAAAAGAAATGTGTTTTGAAATAAAAATGCTGTATTAAACAAAAATAGGCTGTAAAAGCTGAAGTTTATTTCAAATTTTTTGTTCTTTATTCTGTTGATCGTTTTTGAAACATTTATGAACTCTCATCTATGTAATATGATAAATCTGTCAATCAAAATAAATTAAGAATACAAATAGTTTCATTTCAAAAATTTTCTCATTTACTTGTATATTAATTGAAATTAATTAATTTTAATTAGTAAAATCAAGTAACTTATGAAAAAATCTGTTTTAAGAAACTTCTTGATAGAAATGTATGTTTAGGAGTGAAAAGTTTAGAAAAAGAATAAAATGTAAATAATTTCATAATATTTTTTAAACTTTTTTTTCAGTTTGCATACCAATTTTACTTACATAGACATTCTAAGTATTTTCATTTGTAAGTGTGAAATTATTTTGCATTTCAACTTTAGGAAACTATTATATCTAATTCCTTATTTTATTTATTTCAAATGAAATCAAAATAATTATGTGAATTTAAATTGGTTTTATTATAAATTAAATAAATTTCTTTAACGTAAGTAAAATTTCAAGTTTAATAATTGTAAAAAGTAATTGTAGATGAATAGTTTAACATTCTATTTGATTATTGATATTAAAAAATATCTCATTTCAAAATCATTTATCTTCATAATTATAAACTAGTTTGTCTCTCTTAATATATTATGAGTCTTGAAGTTATACATTTTAAGGAAGTCATTTATTTGAATAAGTTTCAAATGAAATCACAAGAGAGTTTAAATATTATTAAATACTTAATAAAAATTTACTCTGATTAGTAGGAAAAGAAAGTTTTGCTCTTATTCTATACAAATGGGTGGGAAATCGTCCAATGAAATATATAAGGATGATTCATAACTTTTTTTAAATTTTAAATCAGAGTAATAGAGTATTAAATAATTATAAAATGTAATAATAAAAATTTTTGAAGAAACAGAGTAGTTCTAGTTTAGGATTTCGATTTTTGAATGTGAGAAATATAATTAACAAATTCTATATTTATCTTATTTGGTAGCTCTGGTTCTATTTAACTGTAATATAAAAATTGCATTTTATTCTGAGTGAATGCTATGCAAAATTACCTTATTCACAACCAGTTGATAATTCTTTTAATTTCATCTTCCGTTTTTTTTTTTTTTTTTTTTTTTTTTTTCTTCTTCTTCTTTCTTTTAACCAAAGCCTTATGAAAGTATAACATTTTAAATATATTTTATGTAGAATACAGGCTTCAAGATTTTCCATTTTATGTTTTTAAAATATTCGTCAGCAATATTTCCGTTTCTAGCAACTCCTCCAATATTCGATGATAATCAATTTAAAATGGCGTTAAATAAATATTGGTTCATTAGAAAAATTAAAGAAAGACAAACTCATTTTCATACAAGTTATTTTTTTTCTTTGTATTTTTGATTTAATTTTTTGAAGCACATTATATTAAAAAAGAAGACAATTGCTAGTAACATAATGTTAAAATATTTTTATTGTAAATAATTTTATACATGACTGGTTTCTTTCTTGATACAATTTTATCTATATAACTCCAGGATTAAATTTCTTTACTTTGTAAATAACATCATTTCTTTAAGGAGAATTAAAAGTTATATCACCCCATTAGAAACTAAAGTGGAATAGTTTTTAACTCAACTAACTCCAAATCTTAAGTGTGTCAAAAAAACCTTTTCCACATTACAAAATTTAAATAATTTTATTTGTATTTTATGAAGTATAAAATTTAAATTTCTATTAATTTGTATTGAAAATGTCTTTGACTTTTATTTAAATGTACTTTTTTAAATATTTTTTATGTTTGTAATACACTCAGTGATTTTTATATACTTTAAATAAAATGTATTTATTATAAAATGCAGATGGATTTAGGATGTTCTACTAACTATTCTCATCTGGAAGAGAAGGTCCATGCTCATTAATGCAAAAATTCAGTATAATACGAATATATTTCAAATACAAATGACATCACATAACTTTCTCTTCCAAATTTTACATAATTTTATAATTTATTCTGAGTGTGGAAGATTTTGAGTTTTATTCTAGATACTAATTAATAAAAAATCGGTATTATATCTCTGCTTTCTGAATGCATGTCTGTCAGAATAGGTCTTTTTAAGATTTTCGAATTTTCATTCTTATGACTTGTGAAAATCACTGACCTCTGAAAAATTTTCTAAGAACAGATCTTAAAAAAACCTTTTTACAATAGTCTTTCAGATATTCAGCCACTCATTGTGTTTTCAATTCAAAAACCTCTCCTTTATTAATCAATTCTAGTTATACTTGGACCGATTATTTGTAAATTATTTATACACATTTTTTTTATAGTCAAGACTGTAAACTATTTTTCAATTATTATGTCAAATGGGATAATTCTTACTGTAGTGACATTTAATTGAAGCAAATATTTCTATTTTGAAAATGAAGCAAACAAATTAAATATTATTACTGATCTATATAAATAAAATATATGTTTGTCTGCTAAATTTTTGTTTGGATTCAGTTGAGACTGGCTCCATAGAAAAGACTGAAATTCATATCAGAATGTCCATCTTTTCGCCAACTTAAAATAAAAATTTTCCATTTTAAAGTTATGATTTCAGCATTTATAATTAATTTAAAATATATTTAGGACTTGTTTAAACTCCTGTAAAATTGCCTTGCCGCAATGTAAATAATTAAAAGATGTAACTTTTCTGTCTTTGGAACTCTTTCCGCTTCAAGAAAGAAGCCTGTTGCTCTTAATTTCCCTTTTTTTAAACTTGTCTATGCATAGGCTTGGCAGATTTCTAAAGCGTTCAACCAGGACACCGGAATACTTTCTAACAGCATTATGGGGATAAATAGGATAAATGATAAGCACTAAATATTTTATTTTCAACACCTTAATATTTATGAGTTATTTAAATGAGAAGAAACATTTTTAATAAGGAATAAAAATTTGAGCATTATTTACTATTGGCCAGGACTTTTTTAAAAAGTCTTTTTTGATTTCAATCTTGTGAAAATCTTCACAAGGTTATACGTTAACCTTAGATTTCTTCATCAGTCCAGGCAATGTTCATCAAAGAAAATACTCTCCTCCGGTGCTGATGCCCCAAGTAAGCAAAAGGCATACTCAACAGTCTTGATCAAATTGAAAGCTGCTAAGTGATTATCTTGGAACTAATCAAACTGACTGGCCCATTTTTCTTCTCTTGAAATAATCATATCTTTGGTAGTCTCATCTGGCTACCTGTGTTCCTAATTTGACTGCAAATACTCCTTACCCAACATGGTTACGATTGGCGAGACAAGACGATACAGTGACAATATTAATTAATAGCAGACCATACCACTTTTCAATGGTTTTTACTTTTCATATAGCACACAAATGAATGAAAAAATATTCTAAATAATCCTTTATAGTTATTTTTACTTTTTTTTGGCCATCTATAAAATGAAATTTAGCTTTTATCGGGACGTGAAATAAACTGGCCGGGACACCGAGATTTTGGCAGAAAATCGAGACGTCTGGCAAACATACCTACGCATAATCACTTGAAAATAAACTTTTATCAGAATAATGTTTATGTCTTCGCATCTTTTCTTCATTTTACATTCTCATATTGTAACCTTTTTAGTTAATGTTAATATTTTTCGATTTATGAAAAAGTATTGTTTTTATACTTTTTCGTCTTCTCCATAACTTTACCGTTCGGAAATGTATTGAAACGTGGATGAAAAGAGCCCTAATTTTACTATCCACATAATTAAAGAGTTTTTAACCATTAATATATCATTCAGATTTTTTTTAACTTATCTGTACATGAGATTTCATATTTGATTATTAAATTATTATGTAATATGTGCACTTTTATGTTTTAAACTATAAATCTCACATTTAAATTGAAACCTTACTGAAAAGTTATTTTCTTTTTACTTTGGATTTTTATTTATCTTGGTAAGCAATTGAGAAATATATAAGATTACTTTTTCTTCTGTTTTCGCTTCATTAGTTTGATGTCAGTTTTTAACTAGGTTGGAATTTAAAATATGTTTTATAATTGTCTTTTTACAAATTACGTTGTAGAAATTATATATTTACTTATAAACTAAAATATTTCAGTCAAATGTTTTACTTTTTTTTAATTTTTTGCTTGTTTTATTATATTGTACATAAAAAAATCTCACGTTTTATTCAAAGAAAAAGCTTCCGAAAATGACATCTTTGAGATCTTGGTACAATTTTCACCAGAGGCGACGATGGCACACCCACTGGGTGCTCCGCTCCACTGTGTAAGATGTCATCACATTCGTCCCTTGTAGCACTGTAAGTGTATCCTAAATGCAACCGGGCGTTAGAAAAATAATTAAATCAATAGTTCAGAAAATACTCGCTAATATTATCTTAAAAATCCAGTGTTTTTCAGCACTCTAAGTATCAAATTTGGTAATCTTGCTTACGATCTCAAGTAAATTTTTAATATTTAGTTAGGAGAAAAGATTTTATTCCGATTTGATTAAATTCATTCCAATCTTTTTCATTGGTCATTTTAACCCTTTAATATTCATTGAGTTTTAAGAATTAAAAAGTTGAAAACACTTGTTTAGTTAACTCTGTTGAATAGTTTTGGTTTGCTTAAAAATTCTCCATTGTTTTTTAGCATTAATTTACATATAAACAATACTATTCTGTTTCATTATATTCGTTTCTGCATTTATGTATGAGATACAACATGATGGACTAACTTCTAAAAGGCTTTGTAAAGCTCATGAAGTATGTCATGTGATGAGTGCTATTTTTTCATGTATGATATGTCATAAATAATTTGCATAAAGAACAAAGTTCGGAAAAACTTTTAAATAGCTATTCAGACACAAGATCATGCAAAAAGTAGAAGAGCAACACCCGTTTTTAGCTGTAGATAGATCGATAACACTTAAAACTGGCTATGTTGTATTTAAATGTTTTTCTTTTTGTGAATCTTCGCAAAACTTAGTTAAAAAAAAAGCCATCACTATCAGAAGACCACAATAAAAAAATAATAACGCAGCATTTCTGTTGACTATGTATCCTGCTTTCAGTATTGAATGTCTCTGTGCTTCATATGTATCAATTTGGAGACAAATGTACTAATCATCTAACCCTCTCATTTTTAAACGTGCTGTAAAATGATGAGTTTCTTTATACAAGAACATTACCTATTATGTTACTCTAATGAAGTGCTGGTTTATTAATTAATATTTATATAAATAATATTGTTTAAATAAAACTAAAAATTATTTTCAAGGAAAATGTTGTCATTATAAAATCGTCAATGTCTTAATACACGAACATTTTTACGTTGTGATGGATGGTATATTTTATAAGTATGTTTACACTATTTCTAATCTACTAAAATATCCTTGCAATGTAAAATGTATTTTTCTTCCCTTGAAATCTTTAGTGTTCCATTCGGTTCGCTTCAGAGTCCATATTTTCTGGTTCAATATTAGACATTTTTAAATTGTATATTGTGATATTTCTTGTTCCGTTGCTAATCCGAAATAAAATGTTGCAGTATTTTATTCGTCTTAAAAATTTTAATCTCGGCATAATTTTGTATTTTTTCACTATTATGTAACATTTTTTTTCTTAAATAAATATATAAAACTTTTATGTACGATTCTCCATATTTTATTTTGTAACTTTCTTTTATCTCGCACGATTTACCTTGACTATCCCAAAAGCAATGAGGTAGGTGATAAATAAGGCGAACTTTATTTGTTTAACCTTGACGGTCATTGTTTTCTTCTTTATAACGTAATAAAAGAAGAATAAATATTGACTCCGGGTGTAATGAATGTATCTAATATCACCTTCTTTAAAATTCTAATTTTCGCTTGGAATACAATTTCCTTATGTTTGACCAATTCCTCTCAACAAAAGCATGTCAAACAAAATTATGCCCCTTATCAAACTGCTGCATGTACTTAAAGGTTGCGTAAAGTAATATGGTTTCTTCTGTAAATATATATATATATATATATATATATATATATATATATATATATATATATATATATATATATATATATAAGTGTGTGTGTGTATTTTTAATTGTTCTCTCTCGATTCGGATTTGAAAGAAAAAAATAGCCAATATTGACAAGTTAATATTTTAGCATAAGCTTCAATCTACCAACTCAGTGACTCGGATTTCACTTTAAAGAATACACTTTCAATTAAATTTGTCGCACATGAAATTTACATTACAGGAAGAAGAGGTCGTGATATATATATATATATATATATATATATATATACTGTGTATTTTTCCAAACATTTATTTAAAATAGCCTGCATTAGCAACACCTAATAAGTATTTAAACTAAAAAAGTAATGTTGATCCAATGTAAAATTTTTAAGCTACCTAATATGTTAGCGAGAATAATAAAATAACTGATTTGTATTATATAGGTTATGATTTTTTTTAATTAAATTAAGTTTTTCAATAAATGAAATATAAAATATATGATAATATTTTTTAGGAAATATATATTTAAAAATACAAAGTTTTTTGTCAACTTTTTTCAGAGTTTTTTCATTTAAATAATTTACCAGTTATAAGAGCACTAATTAAAACAATTATTTTACAAAATTAAAAATATACTCTACCATTTTTTCTAGATAATTTCATAAACTTGATGTTTTATTGAATTCCTCTCAGATTTTCGAGCAATGATTTGGCAAGTCTATTTTTTAAGGACATCTATTATAAATCGTTCTCAGAATCATTTTGACGGTTATTTGTTTATACCTTGACTCTTCAAATAGCTCTCCAAGTTTTCTGTGAAATTCATATTTGAATTATAGGGATTGGTCAGCTTAACATCTTAATTCTTTCTGAAATTAATTTTTAGTTGATTGAGACCCAGGACATAAACACACCATACTTGCTAATATTTCCATTTCAATATTCTTTATATAGAGAATTAAAAACTACAGGATTCAGCTTCTTAACTAAATCCTACTGCTAATTAGTGGTTATCAACAATTCAGTGGTTACTTAATTGTTGATAACCACTAAAATACATTTTTCTGAGAACTCATATTTCCATCATATGCGTAAGTTTCTCACACAATTACAAAGTTACCATTCATCTGTCTGCTAAAAAAACAAATTGAGCTACCCATCAGGAATCATCCCAGTAATAAATATTACCGTTTGATTGATTTCCTTTCTTCGACCAAAGAGTGTTTTTTTCAAATGCATCACCAAATCATGAATCTTGTTCATCTTCTTTCTTTATTTTAGTAATCTTGGTTTCCTTTTAAATTTTCAAAGAGCAAATTTGAATTTGCTCTTGAAGTGAGCCTGATAGTTGAATATAGGATCATTTCTGTTGCCGACTGTGTTATTTTACAAGTAGAAAAGCCCTATTCTGCTGAAAATTTGTCCTATTATCGTGAGTTAATAATTTAATCTTTCTGCAGATCTCTCTTGTATTTTTTATAAAAATCTTTTTTAATTTGAACATTACGTATCTAGTAATTTTAAAGATTCAAGGGTCTTACTCAAGTTTCTATTTCTAGAGCATTTATTTATAAAAGCAAATTTTCCCAACTTCCAGTTCCAGTATTTCTTTTCCTCGCTGCATTGTCAGTTTCCTCATAAAAATTAATTAAATGTGAGTTTTTTTTAAATATTATCTCCTACTTTTTTTTTTTTTTTTTTTTTTTTTTTTTTTGCAAAGTAAAATTACATTTTATATAAGATTTTAAAAGAAAAATTGGTTCTCAAATTCAAACGATAAAAATAACCCGGTTATAGATTTATGAAACACCGAGATTTTAAAATATTATATACCATGTAAATCTTTTCTCATTTAATGATATATTTCAGAAAATGTAACTTATTTCGATTTCTTTTATCTTTTAAAACTGCTTATTTTATGCAATATGTTATTAAAATCGTGGTATTTTGGGTGGTTTCGTAATTTTGTAACATATTTTAATTTCGCCTATTAAATTTAAATTTTTTTCTTAAGAACCCAAGTTATTAGCGATTTTTCTATCAATCAGTAGTCGTCAAACTTATGAAGCTTCTGAGCTACAGTACCATTTTTGATACAGTGTTCCAACCAAAATAATTTTCAGATTTTCAAAAAATATCTTGCATTTATTTATTGCGTAAGCTTACGTTTCTAATAAATATGAAATCAATTTTAATTCAAATTTATATAAGTAAAATTGACTTAAAATTTTTCATAAAATGTTAGAAGTTAGTCCTAAATAACTATTGTAATAAAAGATTTTTTAAACTTATTAACTTTAATAAGAAAGATGCATCTCTTTTATATCTGCAGGGTTTTTATGTTTAAAAAGCGGGTAGAGGCTGTCATTCTCTAATGAAGTTTTTTCAAGTATTCATCAGTGAGTTTGTTTATATTATTATTTCATTCTTGAAAAAAGAAATCTCTGACAGATATGGAGCTAAGCACTACCTTCACTTTGAAAAAAAAAAAGTGGACCGAAATTGGATAATAAGCTAAATATTTTCAGACCTTGAAGAAAACGATTTTACAGATAAATCAATCAATCAGTTCCAACTCTACTGCCGTATTGTTTCCGCGGAAATAAAAATGCTCTATGGCACACAAGTAAGAACCTCTTCAACTTTCTTCTCTTTAAAATGTGATTTGACAAATTGTGCAGCAATCGATATCTTGGAAACGTTTGTTGAGTTCTTTTCTCAAATCTATTAATTTCAATGTCTTATTTGCTGTTGCGGTATATTGTTGAAATAATTTCAAAGTGTTGAAGAATCAAGATTAATCAACCGATACATTAACACGGTCTACCAAAAATTGCAAGCTACTAGAGCTCGCGTTCGACAATTTGGATATTACTAGTATCAGTTGTTGATAAATGCCAAATATTTATATAAATTTTTAATGTTAAATTAACAACTTTTTGGTGTTAAATTGATATTAAAGTATAATTTGAAAATTTTAGCTTTTTTAAATAAGAATGTGAAAATATACTGAGCATTTATTTCTTTTTAATTTAAAAAATGTAAGACAGTATGAGAATTTCTATATGAGAGCCAAGATTTTTGTCATACAAAGTAACTTAATAATTTTTGGATGAAAAATAATTAATCGCAATGTAAACCGTTGTAATTTATTTTCTCAGTTCAGTAATTTTATTGAACATAACAAGTAGCCTAGTTTATGAATAGTCTTTTGCTTTACTGTAGAATGAATAGAAATGTAACAAATCTCTGTTATGTGCCTAATCATTTACTGTGTATTAGAAAAATTGCGATTTTAACTCTCAACCTATTTAAACTCATTTTGATTAGACTTTGTTATTGATATACCTCTAGGAAATAACCGATATTGCTACTTGTAATCACTGGTTGAGTTAACAGGCGCCTTCTTTTTTCTCTATCATCGAGTACATCTTTGTCACTAAGTTGAGTATAATATATCTGCATTTGTTAATGTTGTATTTTTAGTCTCCAAGCATCCAATAAGATTTAGCCGAGCTTTCAGTCGAGTTGTTAGCGCTCTTGGCTTTTGTTCAACAATTCGTGGGTTCGATTACCACCTCGAATTTGGATTCTTGTAATAATTTGGAATCCTTTTTAAATCGTAGGTCGCGTTCTATAGTAATTAACCCTCGAGAACAAAAAGTGATCGTTCAGTGGCAACCAAACCAAGCCAATTAGATTGATTAAAATTATTTTTAATTTTTTAAAAATATTTTTTATTTAAGCTAGTTTTATACTAAATTAGAACTACTTTTCTTCATCTTCATAATAGACTTTTTATGGGCGAAAAGGTTTTAAATGTTTGGGTTCCATAATTTTTTGGAATTCTTATTGTCTTCTGTGATTAATAATTGTGGGCTGCCAAATCATACCATAAAGTTTTTCTGGACCATAAAGTTATTGGTTACTGAAAGTCGGTAGACACACGTCGGCAATGCCTTTTTGACATGATGTTGCAGATGTCCTTACATCCAAAGGCCATTCATAAATCGCTGAAATATGCATGTAACCTTTTTTTAAAGGACCTTACATTGATATTCAGCTGAAAACCAGAAAACTTCCACTTCGACAGTTGCATATTGAAAACAAGAATTCAACACTTGTCTTTCTTTATTCTAATTTCTTTTAGAATTATTTATT
This sequence comes from Latrodectus elegans, assembly GCA_030067965.1. Classification (NCBI taxonomy): domain Eukaryota; kingdom Metazoa; phylum Arthropoda; class Arachnida; order Araneae; family Theridiidae; genus Latrodectus; species Latrodectus elegans. Next base: position 59,739,083 of record CM057820.1, read on the forward strand.
TCCAAGAGAGCAGTCCCACAATTTGACTTTGGGAAACCTAATTCAGTTCTGCTTTAGGCAAGTGCTTGGGAATTTTCCAGGTTTTCTTGTTTCAGCATGTAAACACGATTTTTCCTTAATATAAATTTTTCTCGAAAGGCCTGAAATGTTGAATATACAAATGCCCAATAGCGGTTTCAGTTGTCAAATTGTTTGCTGTGGTGTGTAAAAATGTGTCGCCTGTTATAGCTTACTTGTGACATTAGATAACTGGTTTTAGAGAGGTTAATTGTTGACAGAATTGCAAATCTTGAGTGTGTGCAACCACTGTTAAATAATGGAAAATAATTATTGCGCTTCCCCCCCCCCCTGCATGCATCCTGTCGGATTGGGTGCATAAAGGGGAAAAACAGAAGATACATAGAATTTTCTGTGTTTCCATCCTCCCATTATTTCACATCAGGATCACCCTGTCAGGTTTACTGTCTTGTAATGTTATAATATGCGATGAATATTAAAACAAACGTATTCGTAAATCCTTGGCTGTCAAGCTACTGGGTTTCCTATCTGCATATCGTTGGAACGCTTTAACATTGGTGTATTAAATTTTCATTTCGTGTCAAAGCATGAAAAATTTAATTCAACTTTTCCTTTGAGGCGTAATTACTTATGGAAGAGAAAATGATAATAATAAAAATATCTTTAATAGCAAATATAAATAGCTGCTCGTGGCAGAGAAAAATGCCTTGTTCATAAAATACGTAATTCAATACAGATGTTAATAACAGCAGAGCTCGGATAATTGAATGAAATGACCTTAATCACAAATACAAGGAAAAGTGCATCGGTCGTAAACAATCATTTTGCTTCAGGAAATTTGAAAAGAATGATGAGAATAATGGAAGACAATTATAAATATTGAGATATTACGTGTCCTCCCTCGAATCCAAAAGATAGAGGAAAAAAGAGAATGAATAACACTGAATAAATTATTTCATTTATTCATTACCTTCAATAAATTTGCCAAACATGAATAAAAAAGATAAATGATGTCTATGTTTCACAAAATTTCTTCAATGTGTTCCAACGCTTCATAAATGCATACTTTAAAGCGCCTTACTACAAGTGTGTAAGAACTCCTTATATAGCTGGAAAGAAATAAAACATAAGTAATAAAAAAATTTTTAAAAATGTTTGATTTGTAGACCACAAGATCTGAAAATAAATAAAGGGACGCCTCAGAATTTTTAAAAAGGCTTTATTTTATATGAAAGCGTTTTAAATTCCTTAAAAAAAAATCCAAAAAGAAATAGGAATTCGTCGATTTTTTAAGGCACTTGTTTAAGTGAAAACGGATTTATCATTTATAATGTGTTAACAAACTAATTAGTCCTAATTTAAGTGCAAACATTATAAACTAATCCTGAATGGTAATAATTCAAACGTTAAAAGCTAAATTTATACCAACTTAAACTTTCATTGACAAAAACGAATAACCTTGAAATGAGAAACTCCTCTTCGACGAATCGATGTACTTATAAAATTAACTACCTATAATCAATGAAATGCGTTGTAAAATTATTCTAAAAATGGTTGGTACATGGAATCCTATTTATATCACCCTTGTCTTCCTTAACCCTATTTTTAGAGATCGGCCCTCCTCATGCAAGGTGATTGATGTTAGGTCGAAATTATAGCGTGGATTATAATAAAATTAAAAATAATTCCCTTTATTGTGTGTGTAACAGTTAATGTTCGATCATGTCTTTCAGTCACGGACATGTTCTCTGGTTCCATTAAGATTATAAATATTTTCGAGCCTTGTTCTAGTGGTATATATGAAATAAACTTCGGATTTGAGGTAAATTTGAAAGAAGCATTTGATCTTTTGTTTCAACGCTTCATCCGAAGGAAAATAAACCTGAAGATATTATAATCGTTCATGTTGTCTAAAAGAGTAAAGAATGATTAAGAATGAGGCGCAATTTTTGCAAATTTAAATGAATGGCTTTCCTAGTAAATGTAAATTCAGTATTGAATGTTTTGGCGCAATATTTATGCTTAGTGATAAAAATAGTTTAGTTCTAGTATCATAGCTTGTCAAGACTAAATTTTTAAAACTTTTTACAAGTTTGAAGAGGAAAAGGATTAAAAGAACTTGATGTAGTGTTTTAATTAAAATAAATAGTATTTAAAAAGTGTTAATTGAAAAGAATTGCATGCGCAGAATGAATAGGCAGATATACATGAATTCTCTTACCTAATGACTAGCTTCAATTCAACAGAATACGAATCAGTAGGATAGAGCACACTGAATGTAACGAATAATTGAACTAATATAGATACGCAAATTTACCTATTTTTAAATATTGGCAAAGAATAAAATTTGGTGAATGATACTTAACATGCAGCTTCTGTATTTAAAATGTAATAATTTATATAGAATATATTTAGTATTTTTTTAATTAATTAATTTTAATCAAGAAAAATTTTAAGTATTGAAATTTTAATTTTAAAGTGGTTAATATTGATATTTTTCTTTAAATAAAATAATAAGGTAAGACTTTTGAGATAAAAAAGAAAAGTTACTTTACACATTTTAAAATAAGTAAAATTCTCCGTTGATCATTTCGAAATTATCAAAATTTAAATAAAATTTCACACATGGCAGTGAATGTTATTTATTTCCAAATCAAAGTATTATGGTTTGATACAAATTAGTCATTGAATCTAAGCGTTCAGCTATTAATGCAGACTGGTTTAAATAAAAAAAAATTGCTTTAATTAAGTTTATTTCTTGAGAAATTTAACGATACTTTTAAATTTACCTAAATGTGATTCTTTAATTTTTCTCTGGTATCAACAATATATATATTGTACCGAGCATCGGGATTTGTGTTGATTGATAGTTAAATAAAACTGCCACTCAATGAACACAAGACTTTTATTCGTAAAAATTCCACTAGATGTACCATTTGTAACAATCACAATTATACAGCTACAATTGATCAGATACAATAAGTAACTGCTTCCAATCACAGGTCTCAAATACCTCAGACAGAGAACAGCTTCTCTAGACTAGCAGTCACGACTGATCATCTTCACTCACTGACTGCCTTCTATGTCGGGCTGCGGTATTTATACCTGACTTGGCAGGGAAATCTACCAGTTTCGCCAAGGTTCTGGAAGCTTCTAAGCTATCTCGCTAAATATTGGTCCTAGAGCTTAGGTGATGGATGTTTCCAGAAGTATCTATTTCGCGCCAAGAATCTCGCCGACTGTCACCAAATCATTAGAAAATCCGCTTTTAACGTATAACGCGTCTAAATACCGCAATTTTTGCCCAAAATGTGAGTATTTCCGATCTGTCTGAGATATTTTAAGACATATGCAGTAATTATTTATAAATTTGTAACAATATATATATATATATAAGACAAAATCTTTAGTTTCATTAGTTTTATGAATCATTACATGTCTCATTATTAAAGATATTAATAAAAGAAAGCGGATTTTAATGAAAATTATCCTGATATATATATGTATCTATGTATAATATACATTCACAAAATCTTTTGGTTACTTAAATTCCTTAAAGTGCCTTCCAGAAAATTTAGTCCATAATTCCCGTGTTTGTAAAAGAATAAAGGATCTGAAATTAATATTTTAAAATAACTTAATATTTTTAATAGTAACAAATTTGATTTACGAATGCATTAACAATCATGGTGACTTCAGAGAACTTACAGATTACTGATTAAAGTGAAGAATTTAAATTTTAAATTTCCATGTATAAAAAGAAGCTTTAAAGAGTGAATGATAATTAATAAGTTCTTATAATATTTCTGAAGGAAAAGTAAATTTACTGCGAAAAATTCGCAACTGAATTGGTATTCTAGCATTTTGTTATGTTTCCTTTGATTGTGGTCTTCGATCCCTTTGTGATGGCAGTTTATTGTGTTTAATTTAATGTGAATTGGTAAAACAATAATCTCAAATAAGTCTTTAGATATGTTTAGAGTTTTTTAAGATAGTTTTCTAGTGTAGTGCCTTGAGTAATTCCTTAAATCTTTAATTAAAGAAAAACTTGCCACTTGATTATGAGAGATTTTAGCTAACTATTGGTATCTCTATTTGTTGAGGATATCTAAGTATTGCTTTTATATTAAATTTCTTGTGAGAACCATGCAATCAGAGATAATACAAAAGACTGCTTGATGTTATGGTAATATTACTTTGCTAGAATATCTGACAAATGGTTCCTAATGATGTATGATGATCGAAAGAAGCGGCACTCGTCGCCAGCATTCTTGATAGTAGCATCACCACATATCAAAAACAAAAGGGACGCGATGTCATCAGACAATGCTTAGCTGATGACTCTGTCTAATTCATCGACAATCAGAGAAGAGTGATGATTAAAAATACTCAAAAATGAAAGGTTATTATATAAGCTCACACCGAAATGTTGTGGTAGAACAACAATTTTCGAAAATTGAAAGATGATAGGTTCGATTCCAGCTGGTAGTGAATAACTGAAAATATTGTTGCATCTGTCAGGAGAATGAAGAAGGAAATTTCCTACCTTTGAAAACTGAACTGGCATATTAAATATTTCTATGGTTAATAGCGTGGCCTTCGGTTTAATATTCTTAGATTCGATTCCTACCTTGGAATTGAGTCTTCGCGTTGATTCTGACTAATCTCCATCGCCATTTGTTTTTATGTTTCATCATTCTTGGTAGGGATCAGTGGAGAACTATGACTCAGTGACACACCAAAAAATACTTTTGGCATCTGTCTTGCTTCTTACTACATATTCCTCGAGAATATTTTTCTAAAATGCATATGTGCCTCAAAAGTAAGTAGAAATCTTCCTATGCCAACTTATAACAAAAGTTTAAGTATTTATCGAGCATAAAGGAAACTCTTGTTTAATTACTCTCTAAAGCTCATTACCTCACGGGTGATCAAAAAAACTTCAGGAATATAGGATTTCTCTATAAATCACAAATATATTGTGTATTACATCATATATTCATGTTAGAAGTGGAGTAATACTATTCTAAAACCACTTCACATTTGGACTTTTCGTTTTTAAATTGTTTTGAATAATTTTTAATATTTTATTCACATTGATTTAAGAGCTCACCGTGAAACAGTAAAATCACACTCGTTGGAGTTAGAGTCTCAGGTTCTGTTAAAATTGCTGTTATACTATGGAAGTGAGGCTTTATTTTTCTGCTTTTTTCGCATGCATTTCTGTCACAAAGGTGCTTCCAAATTTTTCTTCTTGTGACATGAAAATATGGTCTTTTTTCTATTAAAAAATATTATCGCAAGATAAAAATGCGTTTGTTGTTCAAATGGCTTACAAGGCTTTCAGCTGTTACTATGCTATACTCGCCTTTAATGTTGTCCAGACGTAAAACGGTTGGTTCAGTTCTTATTTCTTTTTATTATTGTAATTGCAATATTGTTTCTATAAAAAAAATAGAATACAAGTATAAAATCTAGTTGACCAAGAAAAGAACTATTGCTAAAGAATGCAATTTTTCACCAACAATATCAAATATATGATAGTTTCGATAAATCAGTTGCGTTTTCTTAAAGAGTTTAATTCTGATAATTGCGTATTGCTTTACTTTTACAGAGCAAAGTGATAGAAATTTATGTGGCTTCATCTTTATTAAAAAGACATTTTTATCGATTTTGAATGCCATAAAGAAGTTTTAGGTGCCAGTATAATGCTATTAAGTTTTTCATTTCTATAGCTTTTTTTGTCAGAATAATTTTAAAATGCCTCTATTTTTAGTTATTTTTGCTTATAAACTGTGCCACAAAATTTTAAACCTATATTTTGAACCACTCTAATTTCAACATTTTTTAAAATTAATTTTTTTAAATGCCCACTGGAGAACAGTATAAAATGATTTGGTGGCAAGATTCAGCCAACTATCTTGGTCGATTGGATTTTGCCTTCTTCCAAAAAATACAAATTGACAATTCGGAAAAAACGATTAATATGACGGTCGTTTAAATTAAACACTGCAAAACAAATCAATATTTAAAAAAAATCACAGAAATTTAGAAAAAATTTAATGCTTTGAATGAGCGTTGCTAATATCATCTGTATATTTTGCAATCAATAAATCTTCTTTTCCCTTCATACAAGTTGCGAGAATAATATGTTTATGTGCTGCAGCTTTTCATCATCACTTTCCAGAGAAACCCTGGAATTCACATTCAGCTGTTTGGCAATTCACCAAGTTTTTCTTGTCCATGGTTTTATATTAATTTCACTTGGTATTTTCTTTAGTTTTGAAGTAATGTTTATGTAAAACAGTGCTTGCTTCAAAACAAATTTAACAGATTTTTCTCACTACCTCTCTTTCTTTTAATGTTAAACTAAACAATTCTCACTTAAAAAACGCGAGGAAGAAACAACATACCTCATGACATCTATGCGATCGTGTCCAGTTAACGTTCCATCCTTCGGTTCAACAATTCGTGTGTTCGATTCCCTCGTTATACGTCAGTTAAGCGTCAGAATCTATATATTTTACACTTTTTGTCCTGTCTAATTAGTTCTCATGCGCAGAATATGACTTTTAAGCCACGAAATATCAGGAATCGCGTTTTATAATATTCAAATATTGATTTACATATTATATATGTGAATAAATTACAAAAGGATATAAAATAATTCTTTTTGTAAGTTATTTTTGAGATGAAAAAATTGCTAGTTTCTGTATCAATAAGTATTCCATATCTATATATTAACATGACTATGTATTTTAAATAATTGTACATTGTACATAAAATTTAAATTGATCATCATTTTTCATTTTATTTAGTTTACAGATTTTACTGCATCATATGAAATTTATAGAAAAAGTATTTTTATTTATTTCATTTTTCTTTATGATGTCGCTTTTTTGAAATTTTTTGATGTTGTCGCATTAATTAAATATGGGATATTTGGTTTCTTTATAATTATATGTTCTGTTTTTCACTGTTCTGGGTCTTTTAAACATTTGTTATGATCTAAAAATTTAAAACTTGACTAAGCGACTCTGTTTTCTTAAGCAATGTACTATCTCAAAAATTTTCATAACAGAGTTTTCCTTAACAACTTTTTTTCTTTCATCTGAAAATGGCGTACATTTTTCCAAATAAAAATTGCATCAAAAAATTATAAAAAAAAGGTAATTAAAACTTTGAAAAATCTCATTTAATGAGAATACCTACACTACCACAAATAAGAGTAGGCAAAAAGCGCAAAATATATATTATAAATAATTGCTTTTCATATTTTGTGAATGCCCATCATAAGGGGTCATTTATTCCATGTAAGATGAAGTGAATATTTCAGACTAAGATTATCAACCAATGCCGTATCGAATTCCATCAGCTTCTTAGAGTGAAGGATTTACATTCTCCATCAAAGCTTCGGAGCAGCATGTTCATTTTTGGACCTTGCGCCATAAAACCTAACCAACCATCAAAGCTTCGTCGAATCCGCTGAAGTATTATTAATCACAAGCATTATTTTTACAAGTAATCTTATATTTTCAACATTATGAATTATCACCATGCAACAGAATATCATTGTGAGAAAAAACCAATCGCGAACTTTTACTAAACAAGAACAAACCAGTGTGAAAATTTATGATAGCTGTAGATATACATAACATATGCCGAGACAGTAAAATCAATTTTTTAAAAATAATATTAAAAAATTAGGACCTTTTTTTTAATGTTACATATTTACCTAAACTTTTTGTCCAAGTTTTAAAAGAACCAAACATCCTATGCGAGTACTGCCAAATATTGACGATATTTTGTCTTTTGGATTGCACTGCTCGAAATGACAGATTCCGAACACTTTTCTTTGTGTGCAAAAAGTGTCCGTTGAATGATAAACAAACCGAACCAAGTTGGGTCGCAGTCACTTTTGAATAATTAGAGCGATATTATTCATCTACTTATTAATGTTACTAATATTTAATTGATGGAGCTTAATAGAGCAAGGAATGTGTTGTCATCCTAGAAAAGTTGTGATTAATATTAAAAGTAAATTGGTTGATTTATTAATCACTATACGATTATATATAATCATTGTTTTACACGCGAGCATAAATTTGATCAGGACTTTTGTTTTAAAATTGATTTTGAGGAGATAAACGAAGCTGCGAATTGTAACCATGATCAAGGGATTAACTATTCAGCTGCCTACTTGAGTGAAAGAACATTGAAAAAATATTTTTATAGAGATAAGTTTCCCAAAATCACACTCCGCAGAATCTAGATTATAATTTAATTACATTTATATTATCATGTTTATGTGTGTGTGTGTGTGTGTGTGTGAAATCATAATTTGAGTAATAAATTCTTTAAATTCTTCATTTTCATTAATTTGGTTGGTTTTAATAAGTTTAGTGAAAATTTGAAAATAATTAATATATCTTTTTCAATTTAAAAACAAATATCAAAGTGAAGTGCAAAAATATAGGCAATACATGCGAAATTTTGAATTCCGATATTTTTATCATTTAAAAAACGTAATAACTTATTTTTGTGAAAATATTCGATAACAAGTTTTAATATATATTTTAATTATTCCATCTGCCAATGTATGTTCAGCCACTTCCTTGTTTCCATTATTCATTTACCATTTCTGATTATTCCTTTCATTAATAATAAAAAAAACTAAAACTAAACGTGTATGAAATTTTCACTTGTTATTTTTTCTTATCTTCCTTGCTACTGAGTCGGTGAAAGGCTCTGAAGTCTTCACAGATAATTTGTGTTTAATTAACGAACGATAGACAGCGTTATAAGCAGCGCCCCCAAAATCCAGCTGTGTGACGTCATCGAGCTCTTACGTGAGCACTAAAGCTTTGCAAAAACAATATCGTGGGATGAGTTTAGTGTGATTTTAATTTGCAAGTCGATCTTGCGCAAGCTTTGTCTGGGGAACTCCACTGACATGGGATTATGCTGGATCGTGTGTTTCTGCTTGGTACCTCCCCATTTACTATTCTTTTTCCTTGTTGCACTTTATATTTAATCAGTAACAGTGCGCCTGCGATTGAAGGAGGAAAATATTTCTGATTATTTTAAGCAATAATTCTTTACAATAATTTATATTTCTTTTTTATTGTGTCTCAATATGACAGTTGGCTCTAATAATATTAACATTTTTTATATGAATTTTTTACCTGTCAGAAGAATTATTTTTACCTTATAAAATAATGTATTTGTTTTAAAAAATGCTGCACTGTTAGCATATCTTGAGAAAAGAACTTTTTTTTAGTGTCAGTATCAGTGCCTTAAATAAGAAAGTACTATATACATAGCTTAACATTTAAGGAAGTTTATTGTAACTTCAATTCTTTTCTTTCTTTCTTTCGTTATATATATATATATATATATATATATATATATATATATATATATATATATATATATATATATATATATATATATATATATATATATACATAACACATACACCAAATGAAAAAGAAAAAAAAATTTTGTGGTATCCAATATTGTCTACCCATTCTGAAAGGTTATTCTAACTGTTATGTTTAAACTCCATATTATTTTTCAAAGGAATATTTTTCATAGACAACAAACCCTATCATAAAGAAAAACCTTAAGAACTCTCAATGTAGCATCGCTCAATTACGAGGGTCACACTGAAATTTTTGAAATACAAATAGATTTTTAAAGTAATACTTACAAAATTTTAGGTGTGTTCAAAGTAGTCTCCTCCAGCATCTTTTGCTCGAGTAATAAAATCCATGCACTTTTGTAGACGAATTTTCCACAGATTAAATAATAAACTTGGAATAGATGAGAAAACTGTATTTATAGCCACACCAATCTCTTCTTCTGAATGAAAACGACGTCCACGTAAGTTCTTTTTTAGATTAAAGAATAACCAAAAGTAGCACATAGCTAGATCAAGTGAATACGACGGATGTTCGATCACTTTAATTTGTTTTTGTTTAAGAAACCCAACTGTTAATCTGGCTGTATGTGAAGACGCATTGTCATTGTGAAGCATGAGTCCCCTAACATTCAGTTCTTGTAGAATTTCTGGAAGACATTTAGTGGTATACCAGTTTGCTGTTACTGTCTTCTGTGCTTCCAACTTGATGGCTTTGACCAATCCCGTACTTCTGAAGAAAACAGCATACATCACTTTTTTCAGTGCGCTTTGTTTTTTCACCATTGTTGGCTTGGTATCATCTTCAAAGACCCATACTTTGCTTTCTTGACGTGTTGGAACGTCAAAAAACTGTAAGTACGTTTCATCGCCTGTTACAATTTTAGAAATGATGCAATGACCACCATTATTTAGCAATTTAAGAGTTTCTTTACTGATTCTGACACGCTCCTCTTTTTGATGCTCAGTTAGATTATAGGGAACCCAATGACAAACTACTTTTTTCATATGTAATTCTTCATGAATGATTTTGTGTATGGCTGCGGATCCAATGTTAAGTTCCTTCTGTATTATTTGATAGGTACCCCAATTATCATCCATTAACATTTTTCGTATGGCAGACACATTATCCGGGATTACTGCCGATGGCGGCCTTCCTGTGTGTTCTTCATCCTGAAGAAAATTGCGACCTGTTCAAAATTTTCTAAACCATCTGAATACAGTAGCACGAGATGGAGATTCATCACCAAATGCTAATTGCAACCATTGAACGCATTCTTATTGATTTAATCCTGCTTTAAAATCGTAGAAAATCATAACGCGAAAATGTTCTCGCGTCAACTCCATTTTCTCTTCTGCTTAAAATTTATTCTACGCTAAACAAGTTGAAGTAAGTCAGTAAACAATAGTCTTCTATGTTAAAATACTTTGTATTTTAAAATTAAACCGCTATTTTTATTTTGTAAATTCTCGTCTGCGCGTATCTCAAATATTTTAGATTAACCCTCGTATTTAACTGTGACTAATTACGTCGGTTTGACCTGCACTTTCATATTAACAAGACCTAATTAATCATTAAGCCATGATGTGCCTTGTATTGAAATTTTATGATGAACCATAGTACTCTAATATTTGTGGTTATATTAAAATTGTATATATCTAGGTAAATGTCATAAAAAAAACACAAAAATAACGAATGCTTTAACAGTTAGGTAAGAGTTATTGCAGAACTTTTTGAGGTATTATTATTAATTATCTTCTGATAAGTTTATTATTGACGTAATGTGTGCAACGTTCGTGTATCTCAAGGAATTTTCTAAGAACTCACCTCGACATGTTGACATGAAAAAGTGTCGAAACAATAAGTATTTATAACGTTTTATTCAAATTTATGAACTGCTGAACTGAAGACAAATGCTTGACTAAGAGCCTTTGTTTGCTTGACATCGCCAATTCCAAAAACCAGATTAAACTAAATAAATAATCAACTCAACTGAGCAAACCAAGAACTCAGCATATGTTTTCCTATTTACTTCTGTAAATTGGATTAAGCCCGAAACTTAAACGATTTTATTCTCATAGCTTGGCCACGATTTAGCTTTGGTCATGACGTCAAGTTAATATAATTTTATAATCAATGATATAAAATTATATTAGCTTGATTATATTAAAATATATAAAATTAATTACGTAATTTTATATATTTTAATATAATCAATTATTATGTTACATGTTAATTTGAATATAGGATTTATTATTTTATTCACCTAATTTTTAAACTCTTAAGTTTTACTTATTAATTTATTTTTTGGATTGTTTTGCCATTTCCTTTTCTGGTTATAAGTTAGCGGAATCGTAATAGTATCCAATTACAACATTTATTTTTTCATTCAATATTTTTTTTATTTAGTATTCGTTGTATTTTTCTAATTATAAATGTTATGGGAAAGTGTTTGGAGCTATCACACAAAAAAATGTTTTTTTTATTTGTATTAATAAGCATAAAGAGCCTGTTTTGAAAAGTTTCATGTAAGCTGCTATTCTATGTCTCAAATTATTAAAAATATTTGTAATAAATAAAAATCTTTATTGTGGAATAATTATTTTTCAAATGATTTTTCATGTCACATTTTTTATTTTGTTGCTATAGAGATGAAAACTTAACAAAAGATACAGAATTTTCATCTTTTTAATAGTTAATAATTTTAATCAATACATGTCGAATTCTCTCTTATTCTAGTTGTTTTGCAAAACCTTTTAATATTAATTGCCTCTAATTGATATTTACTAACATGTTTACAATATTGATCACATATAACAAACTTAGCATTTTCATTAAATTATTTCTAGGTGATATTTTTATAATTTCATCTTTGAAATATATTCTTTAATATCAATTTTTGGGAAAATATCATTTGGAACACCTCCGTATTTTGCTTTTAATAATGTTATTAAATTTTATGTAATGACATGTCTTCTGGCGTGAAAGACCGACAGTTTGCTCACTTGAACTCTATTAGTAAATTGCTCTGTAGAAATATATCCTGATAGGATATAATGTATATTTCAAAATCGAATCATCAAAATATAAGAAATGTTTCTCATTTTAAAGTCTTGTGAAGTGTAACAGCATAAAAAATATATATGTCTATTATCTAATAAGGACATTGTTTTTTCGATGTAGGAATTTTTAAAATTTATTTCATCGCCAATTTTAAAAATGATCATGAAACCACAAAAAGGCCAAATCATCAATAATTTAAAAATAAAGCTTTACTTAGCTGAAAAATTCGACAAATTTTAAGTGTGGAAATTTTAAAAATGTAATACTTCTAAACTCTAAATTCTCTCTTATTAGAGGAAATAAAATTCCTCTAAACTTTTTTCAAAACTTTGATTATTTTGTGATTATAGAATATTTTCCATTCCTGCAAATAATTTTTTTTAAATAATGCAATATTTATTAGACAATGGTAATTATACATTTACTTATATGCGACTTTCAGTTGCACCATTTTTATGAAAAACATTTAAATGTACATAAAAGGATTAATCTCTTATAACATTTTGATTTTGATAATTTTCAAATCATTCACACAATGAAATTAATATTTTTGTATAGCTATTTTCTAAATAAATATAACACTTTCACGGTTAAAATTTTCCAACATAGTCTTTTTCGCATAATTTTAAAGTTTTCTATAGATAATAGCCTTATAGCAATACAAAGACTAAAAAAAATACATCCCCAGTAGTTAAATTATTATTATTACGAAAAGGCTAGTAACTTCAAATCTATTACTTTCATTTTGTGAGCCTTATATTAATGGCGCACAGGGATGTGATTTTCTTAGAATTTATCTAGTGAATGAGCTTATCACTATATAGTTAAGAAAATATATAACAGTATTATAACTGATGGTATAAGCTTAAAAACAAATTTCCAAAATGAGATTTTCTCTAATTTGTAGCAAGTAAAAAGTTAGGAAATGGCACGATAATATCATGAAACATAAACAACTAAAGCCATTGTTTATCATATTGTACAAAGAATATTTTACAATTTGTGAAGATGTACAATATGATATACAATTTGTGAAGATAATGAATTGTAAGAATAAGCTCTTAACTCATGACTTCTACTATTTTGCTCAATGAAGCGAATTACAGCAACAAAAAAATATTTTATTGAAGAACGTGGAACAATTTTTTGAGACGAAAATTTTCTCATTTTTTGTTCCGATAGTTTTGTACATCAGATGTTAGTTTATTGAATGTAAACAATTTATGACCAACATGTTATTTGATCCTTTTCGATCTAATTAGAAACCATTATTTTGAGGAGTTGTAGTCACATGTAATATTTTATCAAATACTTACCGATGAAATTGTATGGCAAGACTTAAGACGGTTTACCTATAAACGTCATCACTTGTTTATTTTTTTAATTTATGAGTTTTCTAACACTAGTTAAAATTTAATCCGATAAACGATGTGAAAGAATTTCAAAACTATTTAAGGGTACAGATTTTAAAATTGCAAATGACAAGTAAAGGCAAGTTTTTCTTTTTAGTATTTCATTGAAGGAGAAGTGCGTAAATAAAAAATTATCTGTTCGAGTACTTTGCTTAATTATAATACTCAAATGAATACATTTATTGCGTACTGAACATTCTTCATTATTTACTTTGACAAAGCATCAAATTTTCATTTAAACTTTTGTGAGAAAATTTAAAACTTAAAAAAATATCTTAAATAATTAAAGTTATAATAAACGTACCCTTCAACCACATCTCCATATTTTTCTTTAAGGTGTGCCTAATTTTAATTCAAAAATTATTAGTGGAAAAACGATAAATTAATTTTTCGTGTTCTTTAATTACTTTGAAATTAGTAAATTTCGCGTGCTCAATTTTTATATTGAATAACCATCTAAAATAAAATCCCTATTATTTTATCCAAAATTGATTTGAGGACGGCTGTATGTTCTTGGGACGGAATGCATAAAGTGAAATGAAATTTATATCAGGATATTGATTACTAGTTTATTTTAAAATATATATGCTTTGTGAGGGGGGTTTTTTTTTTTCCGACTTCAGCTTTTATAATTAACATAAATCGTAATTCATGTTTATTTAAAGTTATTTTAAAGTTGCTTATGATGTGGTGAAATTAATTTAAATAACATGATGTTGTTCCAGTTATCAGATGTGCATTCTTTTCTCCTTTTTAAAATCATCATCTATACAATCAACCCTCGTTTTTCGCGGTTAATGGGGGACCAAAACCTTCCGTGAAAGCTGAAAAACCGTGAATTAGGATTTGTACCTAGGAATTGTCGTATATGCTGGTACACGGTTTTAAATATGTAAACAGTATTTGTAGTTTACACATTTAAGACAAAAACTTTAGAACAGTATATGTATTTACTTAAACGCGTCAGTGCTAATTATTAACATTAATTACAAAACATTAGCAACACATTGCTTTCTGAGAGAGGCGACGAGTCTTGTGTTAGTGGCGGAGGAGAGGCTCTTACTTGATTTGTTGAAGTTTTATGTTCACTAGGAGACTCTTCTGCTGGAAGTGCAGACGAAAGAATTAGGGGCTTTACCTTGGAGAGAAACATGGTGATGGGTAGTTGTTGTCTTTGTTTTTTCTTTTCCTTCAAAATTCTCCTGTACAAGGACCGTCAACGCGATTGCTAAACTCGACAGCTCGAACCATATTGTCGTCAATATCTTGTGTAAGTTGTTGCATCGCTCTTGCCCTGTTGCAGATTCTCTAGGGTAAGGCCACGCTTTTCAGTTTCTTCTTCACCTTCTCCGTTTTCTTCCTCACCTGCAGACTTTATCATCTCAAGGAGGTCTTCATCCATTCGTGGGTCCGAGTGGCAGTCCATAAAGGCGCTGATGTCTTCTTTTGTCATGTCGACAAATCCTTCATTCCTGATAATGTGAGCCAAGTTCACCGCCTTATGAACTCAGCTCTTCACCGCTGAGTATGTATTTTTTTAGGAGTGAAACCTAGATAGTCGTATGCCACGTTCGCGACCATTATTTCTTCCTGCTAGAATTTATGGTCTCAATCTACCTGTCCTTTAATTCATGCTAAATATTAGACAAACATTAGACAGTGTCATAACTGCGCCAATATGATTTCAAGTGAATTTGTCATTGTCATCCTCAACTGCCGAGATAAGGGCCTCCATCGTGGAGTGAGTGTAGAGTGCCTTATCCATCGGCCTTGATCCATCGGCTGAATTATAGAATAACTTTCGGGAGCAGAAAGTATTTGCACACAGTTATATTACAGGTCTGTTGCATAGCCTCTTGTACATTCAATCACGATCAGGTTCTTATGTGAAGAACCCTTTTCAGCCAGATATAGCTTCATCTGGGGAATGAAAAAATGAAGGAACTATTTAAGGGTCAGCGCTTTCGTTATCCAGACCTTGGAGTTATGCATCCAGAACACGGATAACAGAGCCGTATTTTTGTTTTTTAATGCCCCTGGATTTTTGGCTTTATAAATAAGGCCAGGCTTAAGCATAAAACATGCAGCATTAAGTTACACGATCTCTGGGAACCTTGAAACCTGGCCTCTTCTCTTCGTCCTTGAAGAGAAATGTACGTAAAGCTATCCTTTTCAAAAAAAGGCTTGTTTCATCCATGTTGAAATCTTGTTCAGGGAGATATCCTTCTTTACTGATGAGGTTAGGAAATGTTTCCTCCACGTAACGATAAGTGGTATCGTTATCAGCAGAGAAATCCTGACCATACAGAAACATGTTTCTAAAGCCGTATCCTTTTTTTTTTTTTTTTGAAATTTTTTGAACCAGCCTTTGTTGGTGGAAAAGTCTCGTCATCGAGAAGACAAATCACTCCTGGCAGCTCTATTACTTGCTTGAAGTTCGTCAGCATCTTCTTTAGCCTCTTTTATTGTTGTCATTGGGCAAGATTTGATCGTAGCGAGCTTTATCCAGATCATATTAGTGTCCAAACTCATTGTCTTTTTCCAGCAATCAGCAATCCACAATGCATGTACAGTTTTCATTTTCACAGTTCTGTTATTACGTACCCGTTACCACACGTTTCGCTTCTTTATTGAAGGTTATTGAAGCAGTTTTGCGGATATTTGCTTCCTCTTTCTTGATGTTCCGCTCTGTAGATTCCTTTACCCCGTAATGGCTTGTCACAAATGCATAACTTCTGCCTTCTTTGATCATATCTAAATTTTCACATCTTCTTCCTGTTGGGCGCCTCAGAAGGGCACAGCGCCTAAGCGGCATTATATGGGCTTAATCAATAGAAAAAGTTATCGCTTAAACTAAACAAGTTATCGCCAATACAGAACTGAAATACAGTATATGAGACAGTCAATATCATGGATAAGACTGGTGATATGCAACAAGAGGAAGATGTTGAGAATCAACTCACAAGGATAAATCCACTCGTACTCTCATTTTTCGATGTCGCTACGGAAATCACTCACGTGCCCTTATGAGAGCCCGTGATATATACTCTGAGTCAACTCATATCTTTGTTTGGCATGCAGGGATCCTGCTCTCTCCCGCATCAACATGAAACAGCGTTCCTTTCTGCAACGTGGCTGCTGACACGGTTGTATTTTTCATTTTTATTTTTTGATGTATATTTTGGAACAAACCGCGAAGCACTGAAGCCGCAAAACATAAAGCGCGAAGTGGCGATTGAACGCTGTATGTACCGCTAAGGAAAGAACATGTACAATATCAGAGTTTTAGTTAATTTCACATTATTATATTATAACACTTTAAAAAAGTAATAATATGTACCATTTTTTTTTCGATTCTTAAAAAAGTATCATTTTTACCACTGCAACGAACGTGTTTACGCTTTTCCTAATACGTCACATGATCGAAAATGTACTATAACTTAAATGAAAGGAAGAAATAAAAGAATCGTTAAAAAATAGTAAATGTCGTCAGTTTACAAAATTGCAATTTTCCCCAAAAAACTATGTACGTGTTTTCTTTTGTGAATTATTTTTGGCAAAAGACTGCAGCCACTTGTCAAACCGTATTTCCAAAATTTGTTTTACATAAAAATACTCAAATGATAAATGCTTTTAATTTCGTAGGATTTTTAAGTAACAAAAAAATGAATGACGCATTGTCTCTAGTTATACTGTTATCATAACGTGTTAACCACTGAAGCAATAAGTAATAATTTTCCTTGTAGTCCATGGAAAAGAAATTCGCAGTTGCTTTTTAGATTCATGTTTAGGAAAATGTTATGTCTTTGCTGAATGTTAACAGTTGCCTCGCCTAAATAAAATCATTGCTCAGTATTCTGGAGCTTTAAAATTCAAACATTGAACGCAATTTTAATCGTTAAATAACACTATTGAAATTTTTCGAATTATTTTTTTTTATGTCCCAATAATTTTTTGGAAAAGAAATTATGACGATTGTTGATGTTGCTAGGCATCACAATACATTTATGAGTAGTTTTACATTTTATTTTTTTAAGAGAATATGATTATCTTATATTTGTTGAGCGTTGCAAAATTTTGCACTCGCAAAAGAATCGATTTGTAGAAAAACACTAATCAAAAATACATTTTTCTTTTTATAAAGCTTTTAGGCTATACAATAAACGCTCATTTTTACGAATGCATAAGAACTGATAAAATAGTTCTTAAAATCGAAAACTCTCGTAAAATAAAAAAATAATTATTAAAGGTAAAAACTTTTTTTTCACAGTACTCTAAGTATTATTAGAAAAAATTGTTCATTATATAATAACATGCAAAATAAAATTCATTACTAAAAATTATTACATTCATTTTATGGAGGAAAATATTCAGTTAAAGTAATAAATTTTTTATATTTTAAAATTTCATTATGGAAAACATTTTTCTCGATCTAGAAAAGCATTTCACTGTTGTTTTTCACTAGAAGTACCGTAATTTTGTTTGCCTTTCATCTACTTGTTTAGCAGACGATCGCATCACTAGGTCATTTCCATCATGCATAATATCTTAAAGTTCTTTTACAATCTCATTTAATCATCTAATAATTCTTACGAACACATTACAAAGGAATCCGGATTCATAAAGTCCCGTGAAAATTTCTGTGAGCAGTAAGCGTTTTTGTCAAAGCACATGAATGAATAGATAATTCAGATAATTTTTTTTCGTCTTAGTTACAGTGATTTATTTAATATCAAATGCAAGTGAAAATGGCTTAGTTATCGTTTTTACTGCAACATTATTGCAAGCATACATTTGCAAGAACATTGCGCCAAGAATGTCAGTTTCATAAGGCGATTCGAAAACATGATCACTCCTTTTAAAAGTATTTTACGATATTTACACTTGAAGATAACACTCAATTGCTTGAAAAGTTGGTAGTTATATCAGGCGGGAGAAATACAACGCGGATTCTTGCTTAAAAAAAAAAAAAATCGGCGTAAATGGCAAATGAAGCACTGGTGCCTATTAATATTTAATCAGTACGATTTATGAAAAATATTTTCCTTGCATTTCGATTTTAGAATCGAAACTACTTTTTGTTCACTACGCTGATTATTAATTCTTAATGTTACAGTTAGTTATCCATAATTTAAAGATTTTCTAATATAATATCGTCGATCCAAGTTTCTTAAAATGAATAAAATATCTGATCATAAAAAATAAATGCTGACGAAAAATGCATAAAAGCGAGTTAGTAAGGGATTTTTCAAAAATTTAGTTCCTAAATGGAAATTTCTTAAAATTATCAATGCGTCTATGGGACCTTTTTAGGAATCAGTCAATAGTTCTTAAAATCGTGAGCGTTCGTAAAATCGAGTGTCATCGCTTAATAAGATTTTAGGCATGGCAGATTTCATATGATTGCTTTCGAAAAAGACAAAATATATAAAATAAGCATGAAAAGTTTCAAAAAATTACTATTTTCTACAAAAATATTCATCTTTTAAAACTTTTCAAATTTTTCTGTTTTTTGCAAAACTGGATTTTGATCCCTCTTATTGGAAGAAGGTAGCTATTAGACTCTGTTGTTAATTATTATCATTTAGACTTTATATTTATATATTAATGAAAGCATATGGGGGTTGATACTGTAACAATACTTTACACATGAGAGCTAAGAGATCGATTCCTATATTTTATAGTGAACTCCGGATTCCCACGCTCGATGTAAGAATCAAACTCAGGAACTATTAAGCAGAAAGTCAGAGCACTAACCATTCAACTGATAGCTCGGGCAAGCAGAAATGTGTCTGATAAATCATTTCATAAATGAACAAATGGGTTATTCCTATATTTATTAATATGTCATTTAATAATAGAATCAAATAATATAAATTTTTAAAAAAATGTTTTTTATTAAAAAATTATTTTTTACTGTTTATTTAAGGTGACTTGAATTTTCAATGAAACTATGCTTTTTGCTCTTTTTTTTATACGCTTCAGAATTTAAAAAGTCAGGCATTGATTAAAGTACAATAGTTGCGAAATTGTCTTAATTTGTTAATGAATATTAATTGCTTTTTCAAAGTGCTTTAATTGCTTTTTCAATATGTCTGTAATCAGTTATAATAAAACCTGTTACACACATTAGCAAATGGGAGCAAAACAATCACGTTTCGTTCCGGATATATTCCAGTTGGTACAAACAACTGACTTCTAATTACATTAATATATTGTTATTCAGTTTCGATTATGTATTTGAAATTAAATATAATTAAATTGCATAACTAACACTCTAAATATCACTTAAACTGTATCTAATTCTTATTTTTTGACTATTAAAATCCTTATCACAATGGGATTAGAAAATTATTTTTTGCTTATCTTAAAATCAACTCAACTGTACCGATCGCTATTGAAAGCACTCGCTGTTCCTTTAGTAAGACCTATTTGAGCAAAGCAATTAGTCACTTGTTTTTGTATAACTAATTCATATTATCATTAACTCATTCGGCTCGTTAATGATTCCATTCAAATCTATTCACTTCAGGATTCAAAGGGAAATTCTTCATCATTCGGCGAAGTTAACACCAACTCATTATTTCTCCTTAAATGTCTTCAATAATTGTTAACATTAAAATAAAGCATACTTCTTGGACGTAGAGAGAGAGAGAGAGAGCATATGAAATTATAATTTCAATGAAATTAATAAGAGATATCTTTGTAACTTCTCAGTGAAGCATTGTTGAGCTCACGATTGGCTAAATGTACGATCACGTGATAGGAGATCCCGGTCTGAGCCCCTGTCATTTTGAACAATGGAAGCTGAGTATTGTGCTTCAACTTTCTGCATCTACATTTGTCGAGGTACGTACTTGGGAGTTTTCCAAGTTTCCTCGCCAATGAAAAGTTATCCCTAAAAGTAATGAGTAACAGATATTCAAATACCCTATAATGGTATTTAAGTTCATTATAGGGTATTTTATGTTTATGTTTAGTTTAGTCTAACGTATATATTTAGTCTAACGTAACAGGTATTCAGTACCTGTTACGTTAGACTAAAGATGCCCAATGTCAAAGTTGACTCACTATGGTTAGTGATTGAATAGCACTTTTCAGAATGAAAAGTTCCGGATTCGATCCTTACCAGTGTTGAACATCGTCAGATTGATACTGCTTTTGCTTGCGCATCTGTTGTAGTGAATATTTCTACCTCCCTTGGAATTAGTTAATCTTTCCGTTTTGAAGTGATACGCAGCTCGTAAAATCTAAAGTTGATTTCACTTCAAGAATATTTTATTGATCTTATGTATATTTTATATTTATCTCTTGTTGATGCATACGTTAAATGAAATATTGATAGTTTGAAACTTTTATTTATAATTTATATAGGAAAATCGTTCGTTTATACAACTTCTAGTTATTTTCTATTTGTATGGGGGGAAAAGAATTCTGTTCTGCTTTCTACACAGGTAGATAGTTAAAACTAGTTATTTAATTAATTCAAAATAATTCACCTTCCCAAGTCGATTGAACTCGTCATATATCCAGAGACGTGTAAACATTTTGGCTTTTTCGATTGTAATTATTTCCATTTAAGTAACTAATACTAGATTTCTTTTCTCTGAAAGCGACGTTCTTTACAAAACTCCGAAGACAGGTTCCCTTATATTATATCAAAAGATCTGAGTGTCCAAGAAATAGAACCCCATCCATTTTCTGTAAATAGGAACAATGCAGACGATAAAAAACAAAGATATTCAAACTGAAAAAGAAAATTATCTCATTTCCTATGGCAACGTTCACTATAAATTAAAATATTTTATGTATAAATATCATAAGTTTATTTTTACTTTCATTATTTTATAAATTATTAAATATCGAAATGGATCCAACATTTTATAAACATCCTGTATTTAATGATAATTTCTGTATTAAATTGTATATTTAATAGACTGAGACTGCTTTATCAGGTTTTTTAATGAGAATTATTTTTAAGTCCATTATAGTTCGACCTGAAACTATTGGCCGCAATTTTTTCTAAGAAATAATTTTATGCAGCCAAATATAGACTTTGAATAAAATCTACGATCAAAGTGCTTTGAGTACTTTAAGTTAAAAGTAATAGTCAATTTAATTTATCAGAATTCTTTGGGGGATATGTATGTCACTGTAAAAACTGTCTTAGATATGCATTTTAAAATTAAAAAAAAATGAAAGAAGTTAAATGCTCTCTGCAGAGTTAACAATTTTCAAGTATAATATTTCAAATGGTGAAAAAAATTGTATTTTTCTCTTGTACTTTTATTTATTTATTCTATCTATCGATTTTTTTGTTGATATTCATTTCCAAAACATAAGAAAAGATGTATCAAATTATGAAAATGAGAAATTCTAAGTGAGCAGCAAAAAAAAAAAAAAGAAAGAAAGAAAAAGAAGAAGAATTTTGTTTCGAAATATTATTTTCATAATTTGAGTTCGAGATCACTACTTTTCAATCTCTTCGGTTAATTGTTGTACATTTCACACGTAAACTTTTCCTGTTTAATTTCTTTTTCGAATTCATTATCTGAATTTTTTACAAGTAATCTGTTCCACTTTGCCTTGAAACATTAATGAAGGTAGAAAATGGGATATGAGGCATGAAAATAAGTCGCTAAGATAGTTGCGGTAATTTTATTTCGACACATATTCGTAACTAAGATCTATGTTAATCATTTCAGTTTGCTTCAAAATGATTGCTTATATAATGATATGAATTACTAAGCTTCAAAAATTATGCTTCCTTGTGGCTTTTGATTTTGGTTACCGGTTAAAATATTTATTCTTATTTCCAGTTAAATAATAGTGCAAATTATGAAGCAAAAATTGTTTGATTTTTGCTTGATACGATTGAGTGATTATTGTTTGTAAAATACAATAATCTTTATAATTATCAATGATTTATTATTATTTATATTTTTATCGGATAAAAAAAATATGTATATTTTTGGTGAAAAAACAGCCTTTTTTGTTTGTAATGTCTCACATATTAAATGTATTCTAAACATACACCTCTCAGAATCTGGTCTATCTTTCTTCTGTTTCTGTTCAATTTCTCTGCTATCGAAGTACATAAAATAGGGTTCTCGATATGGTTATTAAACCATATCGAGAATCCTATTTTAATTGCAGAGAAGTTGAAACTATTCAACCATTCACTGATTTCTTGCTAACCAATATATTAACTGGAAATTTTTAAAGGAAAGCAAATCATTCATATTTGATATTAAGTTCAAGAATTGATGAGAAAAAAATTAATTTTCATAACGAGGCAATCCCCCACTCCCTCCCGCGCATCAACCTGGATTCCAGTGACTCTCTTACCAACTGACCGCCACTGACACCGAGAGTGAGAGTAAATTGAAACCAGTTCCACTGTTTCAAAACAAACTCCGACCACGTTGTGCGGTGGGCGCGCGCGCATGCCCACTGCGAGACTCTCGGGACGATACCTGTTGGGTGCTCACTTCGCCGTCGCTCGCTTATCCCGCGCTCATGACGGACAGACTGCATCTGATTCTGGACTCTTTGCATTGCAGGGGAAGGCTGTACGACCTCTTCAGCCAGATCGAGAAGGAGTTCGAGGCGCTCTACACCGAGAATATCGCCCGTAAGTACCTCTTTTATCTCTGTTTACTTTCTTAAAGTCTGTTTTTGTGGTGTGATCGGCGCGCGAGATCGCATTCGCCGGATATCCGTCTGCGGCTTTGTAGAAAATAGGTTTTTCTCTTCCTCATTTAAAAGTACTCGATTTGGGGTACGTATAGTCAATGATCGCATTGCATATTTTATTATTTTACGCATGAAACCATGAATGCAAATTTTCCAACCAAACATACGTTTAGTTGTTACCTCCGTTTTCTTTTAATGTATAATTCGAGAAATTTTGCCTATCACTGTGCAACCAAAAAATATTTCCCATGTTTGTGACGTTCTTCCCAAAGTTTATCCCTTCAAAAATTGGAAAAATAAAAAAAAATAAAAAAGAGTCAGTACCCAAAAAAAATTTTTTTAAGTACTTACCTATTCATACAGTTGAATCTCTTATAATATACCGAAAGCGAGTGTATCATTTCAGACTTTCATTAACTGTGGTATTGAATGTAATTTCATCACAACTCTTAATGCAACACAAATACATGCATGCACCACCACCACCGAATTCAGCGTTATTCTTAATTATAATCAGAAAGAGGGCTCACACAAACAGTGCCTGAGAATGAAAACATCTGAGTGGGAAAGTTTAAATATCGCCCTAAAAGTCAACCAGTAATACATTTGTACAAGTAAACGATAGTTGCCCTTTTTTATAATTCATAGATATAACATCAGTTTTAAAAAAGTTGACTAATTTTTATTAAATGAATTTTTTGAGAAAAATTTCGAAAAATAAAAATGCTTTTGAGATCTGAATCATTTGAATGGTTTACCTAACAGAAATGCGACTCTTTATTATAATTGGAAAAAATCACCAGAGTATATCACTTTCAAATACATTGCAATTGCTTTCCCCACCCTGTGCATTCTCTTCCTCGTTAGCAATTGTTTTCCTATTGCAGTTTCAACGCCCTTCCTGCCTTGTGTTCTAATGACAAGTGAGGGAAACCTTTCATGCCCCATTCATCAATTTCACACTGAATCCTTACTTCTAAAGAATGGAGTTTGACCCACTCGCAATGAAAATTATTTGGAAGTCATTTCGCGATTTTTGGAGCTTGTTTAACGTGGTAGGGCTTGATAATTGCATTGATATTATCATTGCTATGTGGCTAACACCCCATTAAAAAAATGTGCATTTATTAAAAGTCCGAATTCTCTTGCCTTTTTTTAATCAATAATTTTAAGATTTTTTATTTTATTTAAAAATTATCAATTTATAGTATTGCTTCCTTGATGTTGTGATAAAGCACTTGTGAGCCGAAAATAACTATCTCTGAGTCAGCATAAGAATCTTGGAATAAATAAGACTACGCAATTTATAAATATTTAAGAACTTATAGACATCCTTATCGTGATTAAATCGCTGCTCAAAATGACATGAAATCGTGTATTCGCTTTATATTTAATTTATTTCATTCGAATTATTTATTATAATTGTAGATACGAAATCATATTGCATATTTTTATCGAGGCGTAATTTGTTGAGAGTAGATAAATGCATACGCTAGTTTTGAAACTTTGAGTAAAATTTAAAATTTCTATTAATTAAAACTGAATGGAATAGGTCAAAAACATTAATCAAACAGTTCGATCCGAATAAAACACTAAAATAAAACGGTGAATTTATTTTTTGTCGTGAATTCGGAAATATAAGATATAATTTTCGACATAACTGTATATACTTGTAACAAATATTCAGAAGCGATAGCAACATTCTTCGTTCAAAATATCTCTTATGCTCTGTCAACTGGCAATAGAATCCTTTGCCTCATCAAGTAATTTGAAGATACTTATTTCTGTAAGACTCTAAGAATTATACAGACATAGGAACTAACAGTATATTAATTCTGAAGTGTACCAGAATGGAATCCATATCCATTCAGTATAAGTAAATCATCAGCTTACCAACAAATCTAGGCAGAGAGATTTATAAATTGGTTTAAATAAAACCCTCCTGGGAAAAATCATCGTTGAGCGTCAAACAAACCAATTCTATAAACAAAAAGTAGTAGAATCATTTTTAATATATTTCCTTGCTGACACTATTATTGATATAAAAACGTTTTATTGTAATTATACATTTTAATTTTCTATATATATGTAATATTTATTAATATGTTATTCAAAATATTGATTTACAAAATTCAATCACAAATTTAATTGAATTGTTTCGTTTGTGTGAAGAAACGAAACGAATGCTGTATGGATTAACATGGATTGCTTGTAAAAAAAAAATAGTGATTTAGTTCTTAATAACATTCATTTCTAATTGATATTTCTCTTTTCTAATTTAATGTATCATTTTTCAATTTTTTTATTTAACTTGTGTTTGTATATATATATGTATAGTAACCTTATAAATTTTCCCCAATGCTATTCACAATATTAAAAATTTATTTGCTGATCTAAAAGTTATGTAACACGGTTTAATTTTCTCTTGATTTTCTGGATGATTTAACTTTAATAAGTGACGTATTTTTTATTCATGCGAATGCAATTGCCATAATGGTTGCTGCGACTTCAGTTGGTTGTAACATTCGATTCCTTAATGATCTCTGGACTTCGCTTAAAAAAGAGCGTTTTCTAATGACGTCGAGTGGGTGTGAAGACAGTGTAGGAGATTCAGAAATAGATGCTGATAGGTATTTATCGAAATGAAAGTTTTCTCGACTCACTGGAACAAAATGGTAGTGTTGTGTTCCTGTGTGTGTGCTTTGTGTCTCATCTGAGTAGTTGTTCGGGAAATTCTCTTGTCCTGTTTCTTAGACCCACATTCCTGTACTTTTTGTCGGGAGAGCTAATTTGATCAGTACTTATCACTGTACGCATGCATGCCTAAGAATGCGAGTTGAACCCACGATTTAGTAGCTAAATGCTAGTGCTGTGGACTTGTTTAACAATTCATGAATTCAATTCTTATTTCTAGTTTGAATATTTGTACCTGTTCTTAATTCACTTTAAATAGCAAATCATGTTTCAGTTAGGTCTCTAGACCAAAAGGTGGGCATAAAGCGTCAATCAAATTCAACCAAATTCTCTGAGAATATGGAAGTCCTCCCAGGAGAAAAGTCTAAAATAGTTCATTGGTTTTACTCTTCAAATCGAAAAAACGAAAAAGATACCTTTTTAAAAATATATCTATGGCAAATGGATACGTGAAAGGGAAAATACACACACATTGCTTATAAATCAAAACAACTTTTGTTTTTGTTTTTATTTTTTCCCTGAAATTTTTGCTGGTTAAACCCCAGTCTCGTTCTTTCATTTCATTAATTACCATTATAGTCTGCGAACGAAACTCAATTGTATTGATCCAATTCGATGAAATGAACATAAAAGCAGGAACATGTTAACGAATTGCACGCTTCAGAGCCTACGACAACTATTCACACTTCGGCATTTCCTATCAACTCTGAGCGAACCGTGATCTTTTGTTCATTTTTTCTAACAATAAAATCATTTCTCTGAAATAGAAAATTGGAAATTTTCTACCCCAGTTGTGTTTCCGGAATCATTATTTTAAATAGGTATTGAAGCGATCATCATAATAAGCATTTGAATAAAAGTCCAAATTTTCCACAACTTTTTTCCAAATTTCTCGTTGATTCCCTCGAAATTATAAGTTTTGTAATTTTTTATGGGCAACAAATAAAATTTATATATGATGTTATATATATGTAGCCTATAAAATAATCTGCTTTTTTTGTGACGACTTATGTTGAATAGGGCAGAAGGAATGAAGGTTATTGGCTATATATATATATATATATATATATATATACTACTGTATATATCTTTCTTTCTCTCAAAGATAAATGTTAAACATTGTGTGTACCTTAAGATTAGTTACTGTTTCCATATATTTTTCTTCCAATTCTGCCATCATTTTAAAGCGGTTCGAGCAAATAGACCTGCTACCGTTAAGCAACTGACAGCCTAAATGAATCAAGGTACTACCAACGATATCTCCCAAACAAGTGTTCAGCGAATGTTGTTGGGTCTGGCCCTCCGAAGCATGCCCTTATGTTGGTTCATACACCTATGCTGATTCCTGTTCATTACCAACGAAAATTGAAATTTGCACCCGAGTATCACAACTGGACATCCACAAAGTTGTAACAAGTAGCGTTTTCCGATATATCACGTTTTATGCTTCTTTGGTAGATGGTCGTTGGCGTATCGATGTGAAATCTCTGAAGGCAAACACCCTGCAACCATTACCGAAACAGTCCTGGTGGGAACATTATGCTCTGGGGAATGTTTTTTTGGCATTGTCTGGGTTCATTCATCATTGTGGAAGGTATGATGGATCAATACAAGTACGCTTCTGTCCTTGCAGGTTAATACAACCGCTATATATGCATTGTTTTTCTTCAGATTGACGTCCTCTATCAGCAGGACAGTGTAAAGTGTCATACAGCTGGCAGTGTACTTGCGTATTTCGAAGAGCACCAGGCTGAGTTTATTTTTCTTACTTAGCCAGCAAATTTATGTGACTTAAGCCAAATCGAGAATCTGTGGGACCATCTCGATGAAGTTGTTCGCAGTATGGATCCTCATCCGCGTAGTTTATCACACCTGGCCACGACACTGTAGTCGGCATGTCTCAGTATCTTAGTGAACACCTTCAAGAATCTAAATCACTCGCTTCTTGTACGTCCCGCAACAATCCTCTTTGCGAAAAATGATTAATCTGGCTTTTGACGGGTGGTCACATTAATATGAATATAAAATCACATTCCATGATTTTAATTATGTTTTCAGACCATCGACAGCTAATTGACCTCCAAATAGAACACTGACAATGCAATATCGTGCTTCCACAATTTGATTTCAATGACAAACTGATTAGTGCTATAAGAGATTTGCTATGTACTCCAGTATTCTTTCTTATTTCTTATATCTCTACAAATATATCTACAGATTCAAATCTCAACAATTAGAGGACGCTTTTCAAATATTTCCCAGTTTTCAGTGTATGTCTGAATGCTTATATCTACTATCGAATGTAATGGAATATTTTAGTGTTAACATTCACGTGACTGCATTCACATAAAAAGCCATTTTTCTCTTCTCTATTCGAAACTAAAAGATATTGTTTGTGATTATGTGGATAAAAAATATGATAATCCTGAAATTTTCTTTTTAAGCTTTATTTTCAGTTTTTTATAAAATTAATGTGCCGTTTTTTTTTTTTTTTTTTTTTTCTTATATATATATATATAGATATATATATATATATATATATATATATATATATATATATATATATAAATAGACATTTGACATTGGAATGTAGATGTGAGCATGTTGTTGAATTCGGCGCAATGTCGGTCAGAAGCAATTAGATTTGTTACGTCTTTTCCACAAATATATTCTAATCGGCATATATCTTTAATATGTTAATATTAACATGTATACCTGAGCATTGCATGTATGGTACTGCGCAGAAAAATGGCGTGGCTGCCCTAAGGGGGGGCACGATAACTTAGTAGAAATGTGTATTCTGTACTTAGCCGTTTAACAGTCTACGCATGCAACTCATCAACCGTAGAGAGGGTGTTTCTTTTGTTATAGTTGAGATCCTGACTACGCCACTTATTTACAATTCTTATTGGTTTTAAACTTCCATGATGTCCGATAGCGTTTCATCTACGTCACATCATGTTGAGAAGGCGTCGTGAATTCGACCTGTAGACGAATTTACTGTCTGCCTTCTTTAACCGGGAGCAAACAAGGCGTTGTTCACCATCGAATATCTGAGAATATTGTCGAAGTTCATTTTTTTTTTTTTTTTTTTTTTTTTTTTAAAAAAAGGATTTTTTATATAAGGAGCAAAGCATCGTTTGATAAGCCATTTTCCATTGATTCAAGCCTTTTACACGTTGTCAATAGAACAGCAGGAAAGGCAAAATGAAAAAGACAAGACATCCACTTTATAGTTAGTTTAAATCGGCAAGGATGATTTAAATTTTTTAATATTTTATTTGAATTTATTGTTAATATTTCTTTAGTTATTGTCAATATTCTACAGCTATTGCTTGCGAATATGGTTCTTATGGAGTACCTGTTTATAACACCGTTACCCTGACGTATGTTTATGAGTAGTATCGAACACGACGTTGTGCACCTGTTCCCTTGTCATTACACTTTTCATGTTTAACGAGCTTGGATTTCTTTTAAAGTCATTTGAAGAGCACGATGTACGATACTCCCATAACATCAGATAAACAGTAACATTTAGTAACTTAATAACTTAAATCACTCTTTCTTGTAGTTATTATAAACTGTTAGATGAATAAAATTTTGTATTTCTTTATCATAGAGTTTTTCTATTACCTATTGTTAATACTATGTTATAATCTAATACTTCAGCCCTGCATTTTTCATATTCCTATACGAAATCTTCCTATTTGCGTCCCCTCTACCTTTTGTTACACATCTGACATATAGAGTTTAATATATATATATATACACACACAAGTAATAACAGTTGCATTCGGTTCAACAGTTCATGGGTTCGAATCCCACCTTGGGCATGGTTGCTTGTAGTGCTCGGAATCCATTTTAAACCGTAGGTCCCGGTCTAATTAGCCCTCGTGTGCAAAAAGTGATCGTTGAGCGAAAAACAAACTAAACTAAGTATTAACAGTAATTTATATAAAATTCGTAATATAATAAAATAAATATCATTTATATATCTAAGTAATACTTTTAAGAATGATTTTCTGATTTACAAGAGGGACTTGCAAATAATGCATTAAAGTTGTGGTGTTTAAGACTAATATAAATTTTATATTCTTTGTCTTGTTTATAAATTACATATTTTATGAAATATATTTTATATAAATATATTGATCTTATTTTATTTTTTTTATCGCTTCAATAAAAAGCACTAATTGATTCTATCCGTGTCCTTTCTAGCATAAGTATTGACAATTGTATCTTTCTGACTTAAGAAATATGAGACGAATTTCATTACTCTCCATATGAACATGCTTACCGCGAAGTGGTAATTTTTTTCATGTACTTTTTTAATTAAGTATGCTGTCAAAAATCTTTGCGCGTGACTGCTTCATAAAAATCTTCACAACAACCTCATTGTCATTGTGGAATAGAATATGATCGAACTTCTGTTTTTCAGTTCATGTCTGAAACACGGGAATGCATGTATAAACATTGAGTTTCCCTCCACTGTCTCAATAAAAATGGCTGAACTAAAAGCTATAACAATATAAGATGAACGATTTAAATTATAAATACAAACTTTCAGACACTTTAAAAATGGAACTTTAATGATTTCTCTTTGAAAAAGCTTTGCTACTAGATTTTTTAAAAATAATTCGTGTGTGAAAATAATGCATGGGCTTGTAAAGGGTCGTTTTTCAAATTCGAATATCCATCATATATACATCGTAAAAAAGGACAGCTTATGCCATATGTTTACTGACTTTTTTAATCGTTTACTAAATTTAATTTTTCTGACAAAAAAACTTAATATTTTGTTTCTACATTTGTGTTAAAATTAACTGCTAATATTTAATTTACTAATTTTGGTGCATCATCAATAAAAAAAATTCTCATAACTTTACTAAAACAGCTATCATAATGAAAATTATTTTAGCTCAAGTTTCTGTAAGAGAACTTGATTCTAATAAATTAGCTTTAACAATGGTATTTTATTAAAATTTCTACTGCTTGCCTTTGAGAGTAAAATAAACGCAAGAAAATTAGCTGTTTGTTCGATCCAAAATAAAAGGCAATGCATAAAACAAAAATTAGCGGTATAGGATTCCAATGTTATGCATCTCATTACTCCCATTTGAAAGTTTGTAACAAGATTTAGGTTAGTTTTTAAATACATTTTACGATGAATCGCACGCATAAAATTTCAAATACATTTTACGATAAATTTACGTAGAGTTGTTAAAGTATTGATGTAATATAAATGTGTAAACACACACCCATATATTCTTTCTAGAATACTTGAGTGTGCGCACTTATCTATTCATTTTAAAATTATTAAAAACTATATATTTATAATGCCTAGATATTACAAGAGAATATTGTTTAAACGGAATTACACAAAATGATGTGCTAATGGAATTATATTAATAATTAATGCCAATTGAAATATTCATATTTATAATTTATATAAAACGTGTGTTACTGGAAACAAGAAATTTCATATGTAAATCAGTGTTCATGATATCAAAAACTAGACAAAGGAATATTAATGCAGAGATTATGATCTCGTTAGAAGCTTTTCATTACCTCAGTTGTGAAATTCAGTTGTTCATCTTACATTTTAAGATGAAGGAACTTGAAAAAGTGATTTGATTGAATTTCAATGAAATCATTTTGTTGTAGTCAATAGAGATGTGAATGATAATATGATAATAATGTTATTAAGGCTTAGCCTTCTTACCAAATCTATGACATGATGTATCATAGATAGTTTTCCATTAAGAAGATTTTGTTCTAATCTCTTAATTATACATGGTTTATTTTCTTTATGTTTTCCGTTTGATCTAAGGTGGAAAAAGTAAATCCATTTTACTTTTCGATACATTTCCCTTATAATATTCTAGAGTCAAGAATACACAATACTCTTCGTCAACAAAACACTGTTCATAAAAGAGCCATTGAATCAGATAGAAAATTTTGCTTTTTCTAATGGAAATGAAGTGACAAATATAGTTCTCCTACTATATGATATCATCAGTATTGACGTATATGACACATCGGAAATAGTCCAATGAAGGCTGATGACGTAAGCTAAAATATGGACTATTTTATCTTGAAATTCCATGTGGTTATGATTTTTGCGAATCATTTTGTCAAATTACATTTGAAATATACCGATTTTTTTCCGTAAAATCATTCTCAATCGGATGATCCAATTAACTTGCATGAGAAAAAACGAACTTTATCCAACCAAACCAATATCCAATCAGAACAATTATTGTTGGGATAAATGTTAATTTCTTCTAATTTATACTGCAAAATAAATGAGTAGACCTCTGTATATAATAAAATAGTGTCTATATTAAGCAATTTGTTGTAGCTATAAAACAGTATCAAGATCAAAGATTTCAGATGAAATCTTTGGTATAGTCAGTATCTTCATTTTCAATAGATAGTTCTTACTTGGCTGACTTCTCAAAAGTTCTCTCAACAAAAGTGAATGAAAGACAAACTAAACTTAATAATATTCGACAAATCATATTGTTATCACATACATTGTCGTTTCCATCAAAGTAAAAAGTCTCTGACTTTCGATATTGCATGTTTGACTCAATTTAAAAATTATAAACATTAATTTAAAATAAATGGAAAAAGATTTGAAAAATTGTTTTTCATTTTCTGAGTACATTCTCTTGAAAATTCTATTGTCATTAGCATGACTATTATATAACCTATTCAGATATAGACTTATCGCAGTTTAATATCTGTCTCTGTGAGATCCAGAAATAAATATTTAAAGAGGAAAATAAAACCTCCTCTCAAAGAACGAAAAAGAAAGCGCGTGTATTCAAATATGAATTTACTACAATGTACGTGTCTGTAAGTATTTGCTCTTGCGGTCGTAAATTTCATCTTAACCAATGCTGCATTACGTATAGCATCTATAAAAAAAATATGGCTGCACAAGAAGAGATTCTCTGAGAAGAACTATTATTCCCAAGCATCGAGAGTCAATTTTGTCTGCCAATACTCTTCTGGTGAAATTTAATGTATTATTCGTAGCTCTGATAAATTTGTAGATGCGTGATGGATGCACTTTGAATGACGTAACGACAAGTCAAAACGAATATTTGAAGAAATATGAAACATTTTAATTGATATTTTCTAAAAAATTTTATCTACGTATTTTGCTTATTACATCATAAGCGTTCGAAAAAAAACTTCTTTTGAAATATTCGAAATTTGAGATATAGATATTTTTAAATATTTTTATCTACGTGCTCTCCCTGAAATCGATAAATAAAAAAAGAAAATTGAATTGATCGTAGAGCGATATATTTTCTCATTTTTGTTTCGGTTCCCTTATTTATATTAGCAATATATTATGTAAATTAAAACAATTTTGCGAATTTTGTTTTTCAAAATAATTATTTTTATTCAAAATAATAATGATTACTACAAGTATAAAAGACTTTGTAAGTTCCTTCAGCTCATCTTGAATAATTTTCTAAAAAAAGTTAAGCGCTGACATTTTTCCACGACCGAATTCTTGATTTTCAGCTTCCATCTAAAAAATTCATTATATTTTTCTGACACTATTTCTTACAGTTAAATTCCATCACTCTTAAAATAACTAACTTTTTAGTTCACATAGTGTTTCGTTTTCATAAACATGCGCTGCAATTGGATTGATTTAAATAATCTGGAAATGTAATTTTTCCAAATTGCAATCAGTTATCTGTGAAAATTTTATATTTATTATTTCTTTTCCTGTAAAACCCTTTGAATGGCTACCGAGACGAGATAGCAGCGGATGATTGACCCGCTGTTCTTCTGTTTAGCAATTCATGGGTTCGATTCCCAGCTTGTTTTGTATGCTCATAGTGGTTTAAAATTCTCTTTAAACAATCGATTTCTGCTTAATTGGCCCTTGTGCGCAAAGAAATTATCTTTAAATAGCAAATAAATCATACCTTCAATTGAAATGCCCATCATTTCGACCTGCAATTCAGGAGTTAATGTTTATAGTGGTTCTATATGAATCCACTTTAAAATGTAGATCCTAGCAAATAAGCCGACCAGCGCGCCTCAAACAAATCATAACTTTTTGCTCTTGTAAAATTGATTAACTTTAAACACGATCCAACTGCCGTGTGACTTATTAATACTCTAAAAATAAGCGTTTATTTATGACTTCACAAATTACGAAAATGTAATCAATTTGTCTTGCCATCATAATTTTATAATAATAAAAATATAATTTTAAATTAAAGAATAAATAACCTGAAAATATAATAATTATAAATATCAAAGAATTTTGATATACAAACATTAAATTTAGAATAAGTAAAAAAAATATTTCTTATTAAAAGTGAACTTATTTTTAAAGAACGCAATTCACATAAAAATTATGAGATGAATCCCATTCCTCCGATTCAAGTTCAATATAAATTCCATCCTTTCATGGCGCCCATCAATTTCTTCACTCCATAGTTAGAGAAAAAAAACTTTTCCTGTCATTGGTATACCTCAAAGCCGATGGTGAATTTCCCTTCTTTAACTTATACAAAGGAAAGTTGTTATTGTTTAATTTGGTAACAACTGAATATTTTTTTCTTGTTTTTTAATTCAAATTTATTTGATAAATTTCTCTTCTTTTTTTTTTTTTTTCTACGAAATGCTTTTGCAGTGCAGTGGTTATGTAGATATGGATTGAGTTTATTCTATCAAAAGAGCTTAATCAAATCAAATGAATCTTAAAATTTTTATAAACTGTTTAATCCACAAAAAGGTAGGCGTTTATTAGATAAATGGTCTTACTTTTTTATTTTAAATTAAATCTCACAGTTTTGGAAAAATCAGTTAATTTATAAAAAATGTTTCTTATTTATAATTTTTGTTTTTCCATCTAGATGTTGCAGATTTCGTTCAAACGAGGAAAAATTTCTATTTTATAATTATTCTTTTGCATGAATAATTTAGCAATTTTGTGTTTTTGGCCAACTTTATTGTGATGCTTATAATATTAATTACGAACTAACAAAATAATAGTTAATTGTGCTCAAATTTGAATTTCATCGAAGTTCAATGAAAAATTATATCCTTTAGATTTTGAATGCGTGAAGATGGTCATCCGGTAACTTAATTTCTTGTACTTTAGTAATAATTTAGTATTATGAGGATATATCATTTCAGTATTTATTAACATGTTTTCACTTAATTTTATTCAAAATTGGTTTTTAAATATGAGTTGTAATCCCGCATTTTTCGCCTTATTGGAAAAACTGGAAAGTGAAAAGAAAAACAAAAGCGCAAAAATTTATTCTGTTAATTTTATATTATTTGTAAAATGTCGGCACATGTTTTATTAACCCGATTTAAGTTAGAATTTTTTTTATATATTTTCTTTCAAACAATTTTATTTGACCAATGAAATAGCCTAGTTATTGAAGTTATACGTTACTTAAAGATATTTCATTTATGTATTTAATAATTGATTTAAGAGGAAATTTATCAATTTCCTCTTAAATCAGTTTAGTTCGCTAAACTAAGTACCTCATATCTCAAACGTTTTATTTTAATTTCCTTAATACTTTTGCTATATTAACGCCGAGCTGTCAGCCGAATGGTTTGCGCTCTTGCCTTTGGTTCAACAGTTCGTGGGTTCGAATCCCACCTTGGGCATGGATGTTTTTAGTGGTTCGGAATCCACTTTAAACCTTAGGTCCCGGTCTAATTAGACCTCGTGTGCAAAAAATGACCGTTGAGCGACAAACAAACAAAAAATAAACATTTGCTATATTAACATTGTATTTATCTCAGAAAATGTCTTAACACACAGTGTAACCATCCTCTTTCAGAAAAAAAAAAAAAAAAAAAAAAAAAAAAATGAATTTAAAGTATTCGTATTTATAAAATCTTAACTTCAGTTCCTGTAATTACTGTATTAACCTGACCTTGCATCAAACTTGTATTCCTAAAAAGAAATTATTGCATTCTTTTTTGTAAAGGAAAATATCACCAAGCTTCTTGAAGGTCATGCTATTGGTATTCTATTATCTATTTTATTTCAAAGGCTAAGTAAAACAATGGAATAACTGACATTTTTTTTTTATTTTCCCTGCAATTTATTGATTCCACAACGATGAAATGTATGGGAAATAATGCATTGTCCAAAAATTTACGTTCGACTTTTCTTATTTAAAAAATAAATAAAATGTTATTAAAATTAAAGAACATATTGAGAAATCTCTTACGCAAGTTTAATTTTTGATTTTGACTTGCATCATCTCTGTCTTTTAAGTATGTACCCCCTCCATTTGATTAAATATTATCATTATTTTACCTGGTACACAAGAAAGCGTAAATTCTTGATTTGAAGTTTTATGAAGAAGGAAAGGCAAAGATCTTACCAGTTTTCTCCAAATGTATTACAACTAGTGGGGCAAGCCAACCAACTTCTGCAAGTTCTGGTTTCCTGTGGAAAAAAAAATTCCCAATTTGAAAAAAAAAAAAAATGTTTGTATATATTTTTTAATTTACAATTTACTTAATTTTCAAAACGTTGTTTTGCACCACAAATGAAATCTCACGTGTAGATCAGCTAAAAACAAATCGAACGAGGTGTATTTTTGAAAATTTTCTTTAGTTGCGAAATTATTAAGTACTGAAGTCAGAACTCCTTTCATCCGCATTTCAATATATTTAAGATCGCAACGAAAAAGCTTTGTACTATAGTAATATAGGAACAAGTAAAAAAATAGTAAAACATAAACAATAATTTACATATTTTTTTACCATAAATAGCACTTTTGAAAAAAGGAGAAATCACACGCTACCATTCTTGAAGCTAGCAGAGTTCTGCAACTAATGTGTATAGTTGCATATAAGCAACTTTACAATGAGTTCAAATCAGCGAAAATTACATTTTAAATTAATTACCAACGTCGTATTCAAAATTTCTCTAAATAAAATACAGTGGATAAAAAAAAGTATTGGCAATTGTCTATAAATGATCATATTTTCTAATAAAGTAAGTTTACAAATTTTATTTTAGCATAGCGATTACGGAAAGAGAAAAGACAAACAAATATGACGAAATTTTCATTTAAATATTTTTTTAGTCTAAATCTACGAGAAAATCCAAAATTTACATGATAAAAAAGTATTGGCAAAATTATGAAATTGACAAAATTATGAGCGCAAATAATATCAGTGTATGTTTAGTACTTCGTATGCATGCATACCATCGGCATCTATAACAGCTTGTAATCTATTTCATATAGAGGAAACTAAGGTGTTTGTTGTACTGTTGGGAATTTTGTGACACTCATGCAAGAGTAAACGTTTGAGGTCGTCTTAATTTTATGTTTCCTGATTTCTAGATCCAGCAGGTGCCATAAATTTTCTATTGGATTGATGTCAGGCGATTGAGGTGGGGTTTTTAACTGACAAGGAGCATTGTAGAGTAGCCATTCACGGGTGAGATTCGCTGCATGCATGGGGTCATTGTCTTGTTGAAAAACGAATGATGTACCCAAGCCGAGATTTTGAGCACTGATTTTTAAGTAATGGCGCAAAATGTCAATGTATGTACGTGCTGTCATAATACCATCAATAAAATGCAGATTGCAAACTTTATTAGCTGCCATACAGTCCCTGACGCAAGACGCTGCCTCCACCATGTTTTACAGTAGCAGTTAAATGTTGCTCTTCCAATTCAGTATTTGGCCTCCTCCACACATATCGTCGTCCATCATTGCCGAAAATGTTAAACTTTGATTCATCGAAAAAAATAACTGTGTTCCAAAACTCTTCAGATAAATCAACGTGGGATTTTGCGAAATCTAATCTTTTTCTCCTATTTATTTTCGAGATGAATGGTTTCTTTCTAGTTGCCCTTCCATAATAACTTCTCTCGTGTAAAACATACCGTACAGTCTGTACGCTTAAAGTCTTTTGCCGAGCTGGCAGCGCTCTTGCGAACAGTTCGTGGGTTCGAATCCTACCTTGGGCATGGATATTTGTAGTGGTTCGGAATCCACTTTAAACTGAAGGTCCCGGTCTAATTAGCACTGGTGTGCAAAAGATGACCGTTGAGCGACAAAAACAAACAAACAAGCTGAAAGTCTTTTGCGAATTGAAAGCGCACTCCTATAGCACAATAAGTTAAACCTTCATTTCTAAGTCTAATAATCGCGTTTTTAACACTAACGTTCAATTCCTTCCATTTCGAAATCATTTTACTGCAGTAATCGCAAAATAATGCCTAGACACTTTTGGAATAATTTTGCAAGACTTTATACCGGTAGAATTTCTTATCAGTCGGAACAAGTGACTTCGATGCAACAAAATTTGCAAAGACGTTAAAACTTTGCCAATACTTTTTTTGACATGCAAATTTTCGTTTTTGAACGAAAAAATCCTGTGAAATGCAAATTAAAATAAAAATTTTTACTATTTTTATATGTCTAAGATGCTTTATGTCTTAATTACGACAGAGCTAAAATTCCATAACATTTTATTTATTTGTCAATATGAATTTCATTTTGTGTTTCTTGCTGTCGTTCTTCTTAGTTCAACTTCCAAATAAAAATTCAATCTATAAACTGAATAAGTATTTTATTTGTGTAGAATTGAGAGGCATACAAAAACTATTTTCTGAAAATACAAATTTGAAAAATAGAAATACCGAAGAAATACTAATTGAGTGTAATGAATGTTTTATCTCAGTTTGCCATTCACACAAAGTAAATTTGCTTTAACCTTTGTTGGCTTTTTCTTTTCCATGACATGCAAACAAAGAATTTGTCTTTTTAATATTGTAATATATTCATAAATCAACTTGTACAACATTCGAATGAAGCATAGTATTGATTATGTATCATAATTTCTGGGAAAGTGTGAGCAATCATTATCGCCGTGAACATTACTATCCCTAAATAGCCATAATCATTTAACATGAATGCCTAAAATGAAAGCACTATTCAAAAATAAATTATGGGTGAGAAAATTGAATATGTTTACAAAAATAATTATACATATACACCTTAAAAAAATCCCTCTGCTTAATACTCGTATTAAAAAATAAATAAAGTGAAAATAAAATACAATATATGAAAAAAATATTGGATGAAAGAGTAAATTTTACTTTTGTCTACAAAAATAATTGCCACAAATTGTAATAGTATGCGGAGCATTCAATAACTAATTCTTAACTTATTGGATTATAAGAATTTTGTAAATCTTTATTTAAATTAAAAACTAATTAGACCAAATCTGAATAATCACTTACCCATTATTATAAATTCATAATTTCAACATCCTTCAATCCTAATTATAATTAACGATATTTTCCCGATTTCCAAAACTTTTACCCAATTTGCCAAGCAAAAAATATTTTTATTTTTTATATCCACATAAGTATAACATTAATTGATACACCTCACTGTTAAAACAATATAAATATGTAAACACAACGCAGGCGTGTGTGTTGTCATATTTCTTCCTAATATAACTGCACTTGTGACACATAAATAAAACGAAGGGTTATTTTAATTTGTATGATCACAGCTTGTTATTACATTTTTTTTTACTAGTTTTATGGCCTATTCGTTCGCTGTTATATTTAACTTCTTCCCAAAGTAATATGCTTACAAAAACAAATATATACTTCTTTAAATCTGAAAAGTATCAAATCAGAAATAAATTTTAAACCTTAAAATGTGAGTTGGAACATTTTAATTATATATTAATCTTAAGATATGTTTGTAATCCTTCATTACAGTACTAAAGTCGATTCAGTGGTTGTTATTGCTATTTATGGTTGCAATTGGTGAAAACATTGAAATATGTCATATAAAATTCTTTTTAATTTTATTAAAAAATTATTATTTAAGTATTAAAGATGTCATAAATAAGCAACTTCAATATAAATCTTATAGAAACGTTGCTACTCAATAAGTTCTGTTTTCAGCGATTTAAGTATGAGTATTCTATCTGGAATAAAATCAAAAGTATGATGACATCCCTTTAAGTTGTAATGTTCGAAATCGCTTTCATAAATTAAGATTTTCTTGTAAAATATCGCCTTATTAACAATCAAGCAACATTTTTGAACTGGTAGTTGAGAAATTAGCGTTCTATCTTCAGTTCATGTTTTAGTGGCTCAGAATTACTTCAGAGCTTATAGGTGCTGGTTGAATTAGTCCTCGTATCTAATTCAACCAACACCTATTAACAATTGTCTGTGGTCATTAGGTGGAACAATATCTAAATTTATAATCTTTATATGTTTGAGTGTTGCCTCATAATGTCAGTTGAAAACCATTATGAAAGATAAGATTTCTTAAAAGTACATTTCTCCGCGTGTTAATATTTAAAAGCATTTGCCCCTTCGTGGAACTTATATATCTTGGAGGATAATTCTTTAAATATGAAACATAAACGCATTTTTAATTCCCCTTATGAAAAACGTTTGATCTAAATAATAGTAAGAATTGTGTACTTCAGAAATTGATAAATGATGCTTTTTGGAGAACTTGGATGCATCACTAATACATATTTGTCAAGTCTCAGTTTTTCTGAAACATTTTTTTATCTTCAAGTTT
Source organism: Latrodectus elegans (assembly GCA_030067965.1). Classification (NCBI taxonomy): domain Eukaryota; kingdom Metazoa; phylum Arthropoda; class Arachnida; order Araneae; family Theridiidae; genus Latrodectus; species Latrodectus elegans. The sequence goes on from CM057820.1 coordinate 59,779,979, forward strand.
TTGAAGAGATGCAAACTCTACTAAACTAATGAAAAAAATTCATTTTCATATTGAAAATAGTCAAAAGCTACTAGAATAAATCATTGATTAACCAAAAGTACTTCTGTGATACTTTAAAATCGTCATCCTATTCGTTGTGAAATCATTTTTTTAAATTATGTTATAAATATTAAATTAAATGTATAAATTTATAGAAAGCAATATTTGAAGATAAACTAAGTGCATTGCTTCTAGGTGAACAGTCGGTGTTCTTGCCAGTCAATAGAATTCGACTCGCACTTTGAGTGAAGATAGTTTTAATGATTTAATGTTACCAATTTAAAACCCATTAAAAAATTTTATTTTTATTTTTTAATTTAATTTAATTTAATTTTTCAAATTTTTTTTAATTCCCAAATTATTTACATAGAGGGTTTTATTTGATGGTTTTGCAGACAAATAGATAATAATGTATGTTTTAATCTAGTCGAAAAGCATACGAGGTATTAATAAAATTTTAACTTAAATCTTAAATGCTGGATTTATGCTTTTCCTACATTTTTAACGTTTATATATTTTTGCTGTTCTTTTTATTTTTTGTGATCTTGTTTAAATAAATCAGACATCAAAAAATTTTTCATTTCTTTGTCGCAATTATTACAAATGGTGAAATATTTTTTAGACATTAAATGCCTATTTTATAACTTAGGCTGAGTTAAAGATGGTTTGGTTTGTCCATCAACAGTCATTTTTTGAGAGTTAAAGTTTGATTTCCACTAATCCATTAAAATAATAATCTGAAAAGGACTGTGATAATTACAAATCTTTGCCAATCGTGGTAACTTTATAGTCACAAACCATCATTATAATCACAACCTAAAACAACGCGTCTTTTAAATATCTTTGACCAAATCTTCGTTGTCATCAGTAACGACACAGCAGTGAGATATTTCAATTTCCTTGTTAATTATTTGTGTCTTAGAATGTGTATATTGTATTTTATGTTTTAGAGCATTTTTAATTTTTAGTCTTAAGAGACTAACTTGATGAGGATAAATTTAATTATTTTCTTGAATATTTTTATAAAAATAAAATTTCCTCATTCTTCGTGTTTAAAAAAATGGTCGCTTTTCTACGTTTATATTACATGTTATAATTATTATGTATATCACATCTGTAGTTTAGATATTATCCCTATAAGTAGCTACTTATTTTTATGTTGGTAAAATACTTCAATTAAAATGTTCATGCTCATATGTATAGTTATTTTCACTCATATGCAATCATTTTAGGTAAAATACAACTGATAAACTTACACTGCATTCAATTCAAAAAAATATCTGTGTCTTCTTTGTGTCCTGACATCTGAAAGAAAACTTTTTTTCTTCTGAAATATCATAATCTTTTATTTTGAATATTGCACAATTCAATGGCTTTTGTGTTTAGCTTTCATCGCGAGCAGTGTTGGAGATCTTTCAACTTCTGTCACTTTTTCTTTGTAACAATGTAAAAATGTAAGCGATTGTTCTTTTCATTGTGCTGACTTGTTTGTATTATTATTAAAATTATGCATGGATTAATTGCTCATAAAAATACGGTGGAGTACTTGAATGGGAATAGAATTCGATTCAATAATAAATCCTTATCTTACACCTAAATACACATAGTCATTTAAATAAAAGTGGGGGTGTCTTGACGTCAATGGAATAAACCTTTCTTATGTCTGACAATAAATAAAAGAGTATTATATAACTATAAAATAAGTTATATTTTGTGGTCTGTATTTCAAAATCTAATATTCTGAGTATAGCTTGGAATGCTCAAAAATGCTTGATGTCTCATGGAAAGATACCTTATGGAAAATAACCGATTTATATAAAAAAAAAAAAAAAAGATTTAAAAAAAACCCCATAGTACTTAATTTTATTAGAAAATAAATTAGCATAGCATATTGTGTATTGTTTACTTACGTTAAGTTTTTATGTTATGATGTGGATTAGAAGCGTAGCTAATGACTTATATTGAATCGTAAGAGATAACATATGGTTCCTTTTCTCGCTTTTATTGGATCATATGAGCACATGATTTATAATTTAGAACACATAAACTGGAAGTAAGGGCGTAAGAAAATTTTAATGTAATAAAATTTTTATTTTAATATTTCTTTATCGAGAAAAATAAAATGATAACAAAAAAGGAAATATTGAAAAATTAGCAAAATCTCACTGCAACATGTAAGCACATTTTATTGCACTATTTTGATATATAACTTTTAGCTTTAATTAAACATAGCCAACTCTTCATTGATAAAAGTAAAGCTTTAGTTGTTTCATTTTATGTGAACTTTATTCTCTTAAGTGTGAATTATTTTCTTTAGATTTTTATATTTTCATGCTGCGATATATAAATGTATATATATATATATATACACACACACACACTCGTGTCCATAAATTAAGGATAATGCAAGTTCAGGCAAAGAAAGAGACAGAAGCAAAGCAAATGTGACTTATTTGTAAAGTCTATTTATTAAGCAAAAGGTAAAGGACAAAAAAGATGCTATATGCTTGACATTTATAAAAATTGCGATATTTACTCCCAGGAGAAAAATTCAAAAAATAATCTATTTACAAAAACCAATATAATATGGTTGGTATGATGGTTAAGGCATTGTATGCCCCCCAGACGATGCAATACAGGCCGTACAACACCTAAGCATGCAGAGTATCAAATTATCGATTTGATCTTAAGAATATTGCACCACTCATCAAGCAATGCTCCCCGAAGTTCCGGTAGACATGTGGGAGGGTGTTGACGGGCTGCAATTCGTCAGCCAAACATGTCCCACACTTGCTCTATTGGATTCAAGTCCGGTGAGTATGCTGGCCAGTCCATACGGGTGATATCCTCCGATTGGAGGCATTCGTCTACAATGTTCGCACGGTGAGGACGGGCATTGTCATTCATAAACAGAAGTTCTGCACCCATGGTGCCCTGAAACAAACGTACACGTTGTTCCAAAATGACATCCCGATAGATATGGCCTGTCATGGTTACAATCTGAACATTCAGGTTAATTCTGGAACCCAGAATAATTTCTCCCAAACGAGCAATTCTGCACCACCGTATCGGTGTCGTTCAGTGGTGTTGTCTTCGTGGCAACGGGTACCTGGCCCTCTCCATATGAAAGTCCGCGAGAATCAGACTGAAAACTAAACTTGGACTCGTTGGAAAACATCTCACAAGATCACTTGTGCGGTGTACACAATGGATGTTTTTTACTCCAGGCTACGCAGGTGACAGTGAGCCGAGCTGACAACCGAATGGTTAGCGCTCTTCCCTTCGGTTCAGCAGTTCGTGGGTTCGAATCCCACCTTGGGCATGGATGTTTTTAGTGGTTCGGAATCCACTTTAAACCATAGGTCCCGGTATAATTAGCCTTCGTGTGCAGAAAATGACCGTTGAGCGACAAACAAATCAATAGTTCGTGGGTTCGATTCCCACCTTAGGCATGGATGTTTGTAGTGGTTCGAAATCCACTTTAAACCGTAAGTTCCGGTCTAATTAGCCCTGGGGTGCAAAAAATGACCGTTGAGCGACAAACAAACACAGGTGACAGTGAGTTGCGGTAAGGGGAACACATCTGACAAACCTACGAGCATATAGACCAATGTGCCCTAATCGTCTGTACACGGTCTGCCTTGAAATTGATGCTTTGAACACGGTAGCTAAAGAGAGCTGACGAGACAAATCTGATCTGTGCTCCGTCTGTTTCTTTCTCTTTTTTTTTCCAGTAACTGCCAAATACCGGTCCTCATTCGGCGTTAAAACTCGGGGGCGACCTGTGCTGTAACGTCTATTCACATTATCATCATCTTGGAACCGTTGCCAAAGCCTGGAGATGACACTCTGGGCGATTCCAAGTTCCTCGGATACTTCTAGCTGGGTACGCCCACATTCCAGACGGCCGATAATTCTACCACGTAAAACATCATCCAAATGCTTCCTTTGTTCCAAAACTATGCGGTTATTGTACTTGAAAGGCTTTTAAAGCGCTTGTGAACAATGTTACTTCTTTGCAACCATTCCTTATATACCCCTCTTTTACACTCTGGTCATTGTGACGTACTATCGGCGACATCTGGTGGTTTCTTGTAATTTGCATATTATTTTTCAAGATGTGTGCAATAATTCTACATTGGAAATTTTTATTTTAGAGTTCAATTTCCGTGTGATTCTGAATTATCCTTAATTTATGGACATGAGTGTAACGATTACTATAGATTTTCTTTGAGTTGCTTGATGTTGAAGGTGCCTTCGTAGGGTTTTGATGTCTATAATACCGTCGAGCTACACAACTTTTTTTTAATTATATAATATATTAAATAAAAACATTATTTTCTCAGTTAATATATATCCGTTATTACCTAGCATTACCTTCTCAGTGTTATACGGTAAATGTTAGATAGTGTTTATTAAATTCAGTATTTCATCCTTTCTACTCATTCTGATTTGCCCTCCTTAACTCCCAAATTTGATTCTTAAAACTGTCGGAGTGTGCTAATTAGTACTCTGATATTCAAATCGACATCCCCTAGATTTGGTTTTTTAATTCTTCTATTAGATTAGACTATATAATCACACATGAGGAATGTAGATGTATATGTAAGATCAGAATCTATTTTAAAATATTCTGATCGAACCAGCCCTGTTAGCAATAAGCGAACCTAAAACGATTTAAAAAAAAAAAAAAACCCTAAAGCTGTCAAATTTCAACTCATAGATAGAAATTCCTGCATTCCAAAACTTTCGAATGATTTTTACCATTATATGCAAAATGTTGCATCTTTTCGTGCTTTTAATAAAAGGTTTCTTCTCCTAGCTTATTCCATGACATTAATTTTCATGTAATATATCTCTTATTGAAGTAATGTACTCCTTATTTGGTAAGAAAATCTTGCAGCTTTATTGTGCATTTATTTGATCTATATGGAGTTTTTTCCATCTTTTAATGTCGGGCTTTTTTTTTTCTTCCCTTAGTGATGAGGCCATCTACCTCCAGCCTCAATTTCTTTGTACTTGTATCTTGAAACTTCTACACCAATAAATAACCGAATGCTTAGATGTCTGTCTTAGTGGCTCGATATGCTAACTTTGAGTTATGATGCTTTAATTCTGCATCCAATTCCTTTGATTTTGAAAGAAATTTCATCACAAGTTTGTCAAAAATGGTAGCAAACTCATTGAAACAATATTGTAATTTTAATGCAATATAAGCGCATATAAATATTAAAATTATCTTTTTAAAACGCGTTCTTTTATTGCTTACGAAAATATGAGAAATATGATTTTCTTCTTTAAAGAAATATTTTTGAAAACTCTTTATTATCAAAATTATGCTCTTTCCCTCCCTGTATCGCGATTTAAGGTCTAAGACATTTAATTAACAGCCCTAATTAATTTTCTATGATCAAAATAATCATTTAAATTATAAATTTTTTATGGATTCTTTTAGAGTTTTGTCATTATGAAAAATGTTTCTTGTGCGTGCCTTATTCATTAAGCATGAAGATATATACATGTTATGCATTTTTTGAATTCGCAGCAAATATGTCGCATGATTTAAAAATATGTATACTAAGTTTCTTACCAAAACTTAATTAAATACTTTTGAAAATATTGTACAGTAAAACTCCTTTGTTGATGTATTATATATATAAATCTTCAATTCAATTTTTCATCTTTATGAAGTACTTTTATTCCACCCGATTTTTCACACAAATAGATGTATAATTAATTTTCTATTACTATAGAAAGCGGTCAGTATGATTGTGTTTGTATATTTTTCATAGAAAAATACTAAGAGTTTTTAAATTTTATACAGAGATTTACCCGTGATATCTTGAAGTTAATAATTTTGATCTAAGCATTTCTCGCAACTTTCACTGTTATTTGAAATTAGCAAAGTTAAATTAAATGAAATTCTCTATATAATCATATAATATATCTATATAATCAATTTCTATTGCAAAATCTGCCATATTTTTGAATAATCAAGTCTAGAGGGCAGTTGAATAGTTGACCCTCAGTTTAACTGCTTATGTATTCAACTTCCATCACTGGAGTAGGTGTTAGTAATGGTTCGGTATCCATTTTAAGCCGTAGTCCTTATTTGTAAATATTAGGGCGGAAGTACGGTTGAATTAACCATTATTTGCAAAATGTGAAAAAAGAGCGACAAACCAAAAAAGAAATTTAGAATTATACACATTATTTGCTGGAAAGTAACCCAAAAAAATACCATGTTTTCATTGGAAAGGTGTTGTTTCCTTACAATTCTAAACTCTCACTGGAAGTTTTGTGCCTAACGTTTGGATGAATTAATAATTTTTTTGATAGGTAAGATTTCGGAAAGAAAATTCTGAAATTTTCATAAACTCCATCAAAATTTCTCAAAGAATATTAACGAATTTCATTTTGTCATTTTTTTGACGATGGTAGTCAACTGTTAATAAGCGAGTGTGTGTGCGTGTGTTACAAACAAATATTAAAGAAATGCGCTCTCTAAATATTTATTAAAAGTTAATAAAAGTTAATTTTGAAATGTTAATGTTACATGGATTAAAATTAGTGAAAATCATCAAACTGAATACTGCTCAATGACTAGTCATTATATCTACAACCTGAAAAATAAAATTCATTCTATTTTTTATTACACTGTATAAGCGAGAATTTTCTAAACACTGGCTAAGTTGTTTTAACTAAGCCCAACTGTGTCCCTAATATTCAACTTTTTTGGAAGAAATAGAATTTAATCAGAATTTGTCCTCAGTTTTCCATCTTATCAGGCAATAAGTACCACCTGAAAGAATATTGATTTTAAGTATTATGGTGTAGTATGTCAGTCACTATTTGCTCAGTTAAATTTACATTTTTGCAAATACTTCTCTGTTTTCAGATTGCTTTTTCTTTGACGGTGGAGGTAAAATTAAAATGAACATTCACACACACACTTCATTTATAAATGTTTTCTAGTCATTTTGACTTTGCTTAAATCAATTACATCTTGATATAAGCATTTATACAAGGAATTCAAATAAGTGTTGTATATATATTTACGATTTAAATTAATCTGCAGTATTCAAAACTTCGAAATTAGAAATATAGCTTTATGTTTTTAAGTTAACCAGAGGCCAACATCTTGCTGTATACTTCAATACATAGTTTGCAATCCCTGACGAAAATTCGTCGATCAAATGGAATCGGATTTCTATTTATATACATTGCACATCAGCATGATAAATTATTACCTCACATGTAAAGTACATATTTTTAATATATTTCATATTTTGTTTTTCAGTACTTCCCATTTAAGAATCTAACAGGGAAAATTCAATTTTGAGAATTGTTTTATATATATATACATATATATATGTCTACATATTTATATATATAATATGAACTAAGATATTCTTTACTATTAATGTTTGAAATGTTAATGTAATAGGAAAATATAGGTTTGTATTAGCAATAGCTACATGCAAGCAAGTTTTGAAATGAAGGTATAGGAATTTTTTACCAGTTGCAGGAACGAAACAGAAAACCTCAATACTGGACGGACCTGCCTGCTCCAGAGGTATCACTTCACTTGGAGGACATTGTGACAACAATCAGTTTTCACGTGCCCCAGCCACCTTGAGTGAAGACAACAGATCTTCGGTTAAGCCAGGATTCGAACTCGCTACCTTCCGATAATGAGAACAACGCCCTAACCAACCAGGCCACCGCGGCCTTACATTTTACCATGTAAAGAATTGCAATTTCTTTACATGATAAAATGTAAGATATTCTGCTAAAATTGATGTTGAACTTTAGGAGACAAATCCCTTCGGGTCGCAATAATTGCTTTTAGTAGATCAATGTAAAATCTTTTTGTAAAAAATCTTTTTGCATATATTAAAATTGCAACTTATCGTTCAGCGTGGTTCAACCGATTGGATTTGTATGTTCTATAATTGAGTTAAAAAATTCCTAAATTCCATAGCGAAAAGGAATAGTTAATTACATTTTTTATGCTGAATAAATATATTGTCACAAAAGTTATAGAAATGTGTATTATTTCTTTCGTATAAAAACCATTTTGGTTTAGTTTGCTACTTTTTGCCCAAACGATGACTTTATTTTTTTCAATTCTCTAGATATTATAAAATTATTTATATAAGTAAAATACTCCAAAACTGAAGATACATTATTGAAAAGATGTGTACTTTTTATGCTGAAAATTTGATTTACTACTATTTATGTCATGTTTTACTTATAATAGTTGTCATACATTTTATGACATCTCATCTCAGAATATTATTTTTTTATCTTTACATGTTTCCCTAAATTGTACCTTATATCAAAATAATTGACATTAAAAATTCATACAGATATTAATAATTTCTTATTATGACAGTTTTAATAATTTAAAATTAACAATTTAGTTTTTCCTTATTTTTGTTTTAAACATATTTATGATCCAAAATTGAAGTTAATTTATTCATATATATTATACAGACCTGTAATTTCATGGGTAAGTCATTTAATAACCTGAGGTACCAAATTAATGCTTGTATATATATATCATGCATGTCATTAAGTTTTATTATCTTAAATTTTAATGTTAATTTGTATTTCATGTGTGCTCTTAGAATATAGAAGGAATTTCTTCAATAATTCAATGTTTTAAGAAAGGTAATATTTTTTTATTCTGACAGTGAAAGAAAAGATAGAGACTCTGAATGAGCAGTTAGAAAGAGAATCTGCAGCTACTACTGAAAGGACTGATGCTTTAGATGGAGCTGAACCTTCATCAGGAAAAAGCAAAGGAAAGCGAGAATCCATTACAGGTTATATTACATTTATTCCTACTGATTTAAGGTTTTGGAAGCTAATTTAAATTCAAGATGTGATGATTATTTTTTTAACACGCCTGATGAAGACATTATTAGAATAACAAAGAAATTATATTTGGTTATAACAAATAGAAAGATTATAAATAAATTCCAATGAAAAATTTTATTTTATAGTTGTACGAGTTTCACTCATTTTTTAAATGAATTCAATATTTTATCTAAGTAAAATTCAAAATAATAACTTTTAATTTTTTTTTTTTTTTTTTTTTTTTTATCTTTTCAAAGTTTATATTTGATTATCAAATTCATTGTATCATGTTAGAAGGTATAAAATTTTATGTACCAGCATTTGCAGGAAATGTGATGCATAATTTTCAGCATAAACAAATATCCTATTTAAAAGTCATCTGTTTGAATTTTCAGTATGGAATCCATTCATCAAAAAACCTTCTGAGCTTGCCACAAATAATTGGCACTCTGCCCTTCAGTTCAATAGTTTGTGGATTCAGTTCTTATGGGAAACACAGAAATTTATAGTTTGAAATTTACTTTAATCTTTTCATCCAAGTTTATTTAGCATTTATGTGCAAAAAAATGACTGCTGAGCAACAAATCTTAAATCTTTATAAAACTAGTAACATCATGCTGTCTTACCCCAATTATCTACGGTGACTCATCTCTAATAGACAAGGTATCACCAAAAATATTACAGAGTAAATATCATTCTGTTTTGCAACATTTTTTATATTATTGTAAAGTTCTTATTGTGTAACTTATTGATAAGATCGTTTTCTTCTGAGTGAAAGAATGTTATATTTTATGTCTAATATCCTTTTATTTGATCTGGATTCTAAATCAGAAGTTGCTAATATATTGACTGATGGGTGTTAAATTTGCATTTTCTGTGTGTTTGTTTTACAATAAGTGGTTTTAGAATTTTCTGGGTTTCCTCTCTTGTGAAACGTGAATAAAACCTGTTGATAAAATACCTTCTAAAACATTAAAGTTTCAAAACGCTATAAAAAAAAATTATACTTTAAAACACATTCTATGTACATTATACACAGTTATATTTGTATCACATAAGCGATGGAACGTTTCTTGGGATTCAAATTATTCCGCAAACAATAAATGAACTTAATAAATGCTACTAGTTTTGTGGTTCCTATCCTAGAAAAATGAAAAAGCTTACTTTGTGCCTCTCAATCAGTCCAATTATATTGAACTTCCATGTAATAAAATATTATCCTTTTTATACAATCGCACATACTCTGATGGTGTTTAGACCAACTAAATCTAGGTAATATTAGTGAATAATTGTGGCTTAAATTGGATTATTTCATAAATATTAGCACTGATATTTTACGATTACTTTGTTACATCAATATTTCCTCCTTCATGTCCATCAAATGCAGGATTAGATTCCAGAATCAATCAAGGTCATTAATATTGATATAGATGGTTATATCTGTTCATTTTGCTGTTAACCATTTCCCCATGTTTTTTCTCTCTCTACCATGAAAATTTGATATCTTTTTCATCGCTGACTTGCATTTTTGGATTGGATTTATAGTTTTATAAATTATTTGCATAAAATTAATCACCTCTAATATGATGCTTTCATTTTTTTTTCAAACTTTAAACTGTAGATACCTGTCAAATTAGTTCTCACATGCTAAAAATGACCATTGAGCAATTAACAATCCAAACCAAAACTATTTTAATCTTTATTCATCTACGAATTGTTTGGTCTTTTTAAAGCATGTTAGATTTATAGTTAATAGTTTAACTAGAGAACAATAGTGCATAAGATCAAATATTCCGTGTATATTGATATCATATATATCATAATTATCTATGACTATCAATAAAATATCCTCAACTTATTAAGTTTCAAATCATAATATTCTCTTTGGATTTATAAATTGGCTAAAACACTACCATATCTTTTTATACTTTATTTAATATATATTCATTTGCAATCCAATCACTTACAGTGCGTGTAATTTAAAATTAATTGTGTTTTATAGCTAGTCAACTTTCTCAGAAGATCAAAAGCACTTATAAACTGAAAGCTTCTACTAGTCGTATTGTTTCACAGTTTAAAGCTCCTTCACTTACATGTCGACTATCAAGAGAATATTTAGGCCACCGAGATGGCGTCTGGGAAGTCAGTTACTCTCGTTGTGGGCGGCTACAAATTGCAACAGCATCGGCAGGTAATAATACAAATATTTTACACTAAGTAAAAATCATTTATGTGATAATATAAGATAAAAATACCTATAGTTCTTATCAATATTATCTTAAAAATTAATATTCACATAATTTCAGTATTTTAAAGTGGAACGAAATTAATCAGCATTTAATAAGCATATTAACCTAATATAGTACTTAGATTACATTATATATTTAAATATTTTTGATAGTCGTTGATCATCAGCATTTGAAACTTGATTGTATGTTCTAATATATCTATTTGAATAAGTGATACTGTTTCAGTATTTAAATCTATATAAATGTAAGAATTCAACTATTTTTACAAAATATGTTTTAAAAATAACTGAAACAGAAAAAAATAACTATAAATTGTGTAATATCTATTATAGTGTTATCATACATTAAGTTGTGTGCAGATTTTTAAAGAATGATACTAATAAAAGTAGTATGACTTTTGTCTAAGCCATGCTCAAATCCACCATTTGTCAATTATAAACTGTGTGAAGCCAATTCAAAGGCTTTATTCAAGTTTTCTTTGAACAGCTACATATTTCATTAAATACTTCATTTAGAAACAATTTGAATTTTATTGATTAAACATAATTATTTTTACACCTTTGTAATCAGTTCAAAATTAAACAATTAAAAAATTAACAAAGAAAGAATTTAACAAATTAGAAAACTATAGGTATACTTAATTTGATTGCAATATTGAAAAAACTATAGCCATTATATAATTTAAATTTAAAAGCTTTCTAAACTAAGAATTTCTTGAATTTAGCTTTCTTTACTATTTTCTAATGAATATTTTTCTTCTGTGTTGCATGATTTTTATTTCAGGGCTCCAGAAGGGCCACCTTTTGGTAATAACTATTTGCATATTTTTTGTGTATGTGTTTTCATTTTCATTAAACAAAATGTAGCTTGTTTTCCATCCATTCAGTGAAAATTACATCTTTCTTTATTCATTTTCTAATCATTTTAATCCCCCTTATTGTTTTGAATTTATTTGCTATTATTTTATATGCATTTGTGATTACTTTTATTACATTGATCATTAATTTTAAAATTTAATTATGTATTGTTTAATTTAAAGCAATTTTACTGTCTTTCAGTGATAGAATATACTAAAATATTAATCAGTGAGATTAGAAAAGGATTGCTGCTTAAATGAAAAAATTTCAACACAAACAACGGCATATTTTATGTTGGAGTTAAAGCTATTATACATATACTCAGCAATTAAAAATTACACATTATTCCATATATTGTGAAAGTGAAAAATGTCAATGCAAAAATTTTAACTAATTGTTATGCCAATAATCTTGAGCCTAATACCCAGAACATGGCACTTTTTATTAAATACTGTATGTTATGAATAAATGCATTCTAATTTTTTAAGATAAAATTTGTTTTAAAAGTCATTTTATTAAAAATTTATTTCAATCTTTTGTTGTGATTCATATATTTTGATTTGATTTACATTATTACAAAATGTCAATGAGAAAAATATTTTAGCTCATTTGTGTTTTTAAAAGAAAAAGTTAAAATAATTGCATTATCTCAGAAATCAAAAGTCTATCAATATACACTGTAAAGTTTCCAAACTTATGCACAGTTTAAAAAACATAACACTTATAAAAAATTTACAAATTTTCTTAGTAACAGACAGCTAACCACCTAAATATTTTTATGAAAATTAATTTTTAAACAAATTTTTAATGCTAGGCAGCTTAACAATCACTTTTGTTTTCATTAGAACCCCTTTTGAATTGCATCCTACTTCCACTTTTCGTGCTTATTTGAATGATTACACCTAAAGCAACCTAATAAAAAATTGGGTATAAGGTGGGGGAAATGAATTATATTTAATGGCAGATCTTGTTAATATAATCCAATCAGACTCATGTGCATTAAAAATTAATATTAACTTCATTTCAGCTAATGGTTAAAATTGTTGATTTTAATTATTAATTTCCTATTAATAGTAAGTACTTGAGTCAATTTGTTAAGTGGGAACTATTGTATGTAATAAAAAGCAATATTAGTTTTATCTTTTTTGAATGGATCATGTTTCAAACTCTCTTTGAGATAGGTTGTTTTAGTTCACTTGTCATCATCAAAGTAATTCTCCATTAAATTCTCCTCCACAATTTTCTCTTTTTAGTTAAGGCCTTTATTTTATGCATAAACAGTAATTCTTTTGCTTTTATATCTATCTATAAAAAACTATAAAATTATATCCCACCTTAAAATAGTTTTACTATATTAAAGCAAAAATAATTGAATTTGAGTGTATTTAAAAAAGTTTTTATTTATGAATTTTTACTTTATTTCTCAAATGTAATATTTCAGTTAGAACCAAAATATTTATTTTTTTATTCTCAGGATACATAATTAATGCAATTTCTTATTTTCTTCCAATTTTATTATCTGTTTTAGAAATGTCTCTATACATAAAAATTATATTTCATGATTTTCCTTATTGATCTCTCTTGATATTTTGAATCTATATTTAAAATTGTGAAGTATTTTTCATTTATATTAATGTGTTTAATTAGATTAACAACCTGCTGTTTTAAATGCATTAACAATCTGCTTTTAGATCACACTGCTAGAATATGGGATGTCCACAATGGAAAATGTATTTTACAATACTGGGGTCATAAAGGATCTGTGAATTCTGCGAGATTTCATCCAAATCAAGATCTTATTGTATCAGCTTCTGGAGATCAAACTGCTCATGTTTGGCAGTCCTTATCTTCTGGCAGTGTTGATATGGTTTGTTTCAGTATATTATTTAAAAATAATTCCTCTAATAGCATGTTGAAACAGCATTAATTTTCGATTCTAGCAATTATATATAACAAAAATTATCTGGATTCCAATATCATGTTCTATGTCATTCTTAGAAAAATTATAAATTTAATAAAATAATCTTTATATGAATTTCAAAATATCAACTGTAGATGTTTAACTATTTAAATGTGTAAAATAATAAATTGAAGCAATAATTTAAAGAAAAATTTAATCTAGTTAAATACAAAGCGATTGTAAAAATTTTCAAACAACCAGTATTTTATTTTCTAATTATTATAGTTATTTCAAAAATAATCTTGTTAACATGAATTTACATAAACAGAATTTAAAAATAATTTATATATTGCTTCAAATTATATTCTGTACCCTACATTTTTTTTTACTATCTCTCAAAAAATATTGCATTATGATTTCACCTTTCTAAAATTTTTATTTAAACAAATTTTGAATTATATACTGGGTATTAAGTAGAATTTCAAGTAATTTTAAATAATAAGATATTATATTAGGGAATTTAAAAATATCAATATATTCGGTGATCATGCAATAAATATTTACTAAACAGTGTACAAATAACATTGCTAATTTTAGAAATGGAATAGTTGTGATGCAAAACTAATCCTCTACATTGAGTTTGTATGTCCTGTTTTCTATGCACTAAAATTGAAACTGCTTAAACGCATGAAAAAAAACTTAAACTTCATGATCACTGTAAATTTTTGAATGATTAAAATATATATACACTCACTTCTAAAAGTTAAGCATGATGATGTAAAATGCAAAAAAATCAACAAATACTGCTTTGATTGACACAAAATTCAGCAGGAAAGTAGGATATATATTTATGCATAAAATAAAATCAAGAATTATGCACAGAAATGAAAACAATATTAAATTTTTGTAAGTTATCAGGTAATGATATACTGGAGATTTAAACAGAATTATGTATAAAGTGAAAATAAACAGCACCACTGCAGAATTAAGCAATAGCCATTCTTCTTGTAGAGCAGTTTCCAGCTCAATGAGAGTGGCTGGAGGTGAGAAATGTGAAGATAACAACACGGCTAAGAGCATCCCAAACATTTTCAATGGGGTTAAGGTCAGGCAAATATGCTAGCCACGCCATACGCACAATCCCTTCACTTTCCAGATAGTCAGCGACAATGTCGCCTCTCTGGCGATGTGCGTTATCATCCATTAAAAGTAGGGTCAACTGCTGTAGTTTACAATCTCACAATGTGTTTTAGGACTTCATCTTGATACCGGATAGCCATCACCGAACCCCGTTTAAAGATGTGCAGGTCGTGATATCCTAATGAATATGTGATATATTCTAATGAGATGTGTGATATCCTAATGAAATCCCTGCCTACACCATGATGCTTCCACCTCAGAAAGCATGATGTTCATTGATGTTTTGGAGTTGATGCGTGTTCCTTGTTCACGCCATATCCTTATACGCTTGTCATCTGACTCCAGAACAAATCTTGACCCATCAGTAAACGTAACATTGCCCCAGTCAGACACAGTCCAATTTACATGTTCCTGGAACCACTTTAATTATTCCCCTCTTGATTGGACGCATAGACTAAAACAAACTGAGGTACCTGGGCGTACAGTCCACTCATATGTAATTTTCAGCATACAGTAGCTACAGATATCACCTTAACAATAGATGTTGTAACCATGGATGTCACTCTGCGATTCCTCTGGGCTAAAATTGCAATATATCTTCCGCGGAGTTTGTAACCCTTGAGAGACTGACTATGGGCCTTTGAACAACTGCTTGTGTGGTTTGGAATTGCTTCCATAAATGTGAAATTACAGAATGATAAACTACGATGAAAAAAAAGTTACATCTGAGATTGACTGTCCTGCTTCAATGCGCCCTATACCACGTCAGCACTCAGAATCTTCCATTTGTGTTCTGGAAATCATAGAAACATGCATGTCTTGAAAACAAATTGTACAAAAGTTTTAAGCACTTTCTATTAGCACTTACAGTCAACTTCTGCAACCCTTCATAAATCTGGTATTTTATAAGACTTCTTCTTTTGCATATTTCCAGACATTAAATCACGATTGGCTAATATGTAACATATTTGCATACTTCCATCTACTTCTGGAGCGATTTGCATCTTCTTCAATTCTGATTGGCTTCTGGAAATTAGCATTTTCCTCTCCATGCTTAACTTTTGGAAATGAGTGTGTGTGCATGTGTGTATTTCTTTCTTGATGTTAATAATAATAATAAAATACCTGTTGTTTGCTAAAAGGAATACCAATCTAAATGCTCTATAGCAAAAGAGTTCATATATTTTTGTTCACTGAAATAAATTTATTCACTTAAATATATTCATTCAATTTGTGTTTTTGAATTGCAAAACTTTATTCTACAAAATAGAAATAGAAAGCACAAAATAGAATGTTATTTTATCTATGTGTATTTTTGAGACTGTCATATCTCTAAAGTTGTATTTGAGATTAAATATATTAAATGTATATTAAAATCTCATAGGGTACTTATATCACAAAATCAGAATTATTGTCTTTAACTACGGTATAAAAAAACCACTATAAATTATAGAGGAAATTTGCTTACAAATTTATAAGTATATATAATTATAGATCATACATAACATATTGATTGTTTTCTAATTGTTAATCTAAGTAAGGTATTTTGGAGGTTCAATATTGATTTTTATATTGCATGATCAATTTGCATATATTATTAATGCTATATGTTAATATTTTCTGCATATTGATCTGTCTACATATTATATTTAAATTTTCAGTAATGATAAATACATTCATTAATAAAATACTTATTCATTCACAAATTTTCTCATTATAGCATTGATTTTTTGAGTTTTTATAGTATGTTGCAATTAAAGGAGTTTTGTATCATAAATATTACCAAAATGTACATGATATGTATGTTATAAAAGTTGTTGGATAATTTTAAAAACCTGTAATTTTGTGAAATTACAGGTTTTTTAAAATTATGTGATTATATTATTTTTAAAATCACATAATTTAAAAAATATATTAATTTTAAAATTATATGACAGTTAAACAAAATTTATGTTAAGATTAGTTATTTCTTATAAAATGCAAAATATCTTAAAAATTATGAAAAAAGACAGAGAGAGAAGCTTAGCATTTTAAACGTATTGATTTAAAATTGTTTTATGTGAATATTTTTATTTATAAATTATGTAACAATTTTATGAATTCATCATTCTTTTCAGAAATATCACTCATCAGAAGAAGAAGTAGAATTGTCCGAAGAAGACCATGGAGATGGTAAGACTTTTACTTGGTTTGACTTACCTAGATTTTGCATTAATAATTATAGAGAAATTGATTATGACAGTTTCTTACATTCTTCTTATTTATTCATTAGATATTCATTGTTATTTATTATTTTATACATGTTATATAGTCCTGTATATATGTTGTTTTAACTGAGTTTTTAAATATTTTCAAACTTAGTTTTTACACCATATTAAATTATTAATCAACAATATTATTATAAAAATTTGCATGCAGTTATTTAAACATTTTATATCAAGCGCAACTATCCAAATTCAACAGTATCAAAAAAGAGACTAAGTAAAATAGTTAAACATCAATAGATATGAGATGTTCATGTTTCCATTTGTTTACATGTCAGCATTATTTTAATAAACTGTATTACAATAATAAGAATTCGTTTTGTTCTAGAAAATAATATGTAATATTATTTTTTTTACTTTTTTTGCATGAAATTAAGTAATTTAGTTTTTTTCTTATGTTAATTGTAAATTCACGATTCATGTTAACTGGAAAAGACCAATGAATTATAAAGCTGTCATATACATTAGTGGCCAATATTGTTTACAACTTTTTCATTTAGTGGATTTTTAAGTTTTAATAGTTGATAAACTGCTGAGAGTTTGTAAACCAAGCTCAAACTTTAAGATAGGGTTTTATTTTTTCTGGGCCATTTATTTTTTAACACAGAAACATTACACTATTTTGATAATATGTGCAAAATGGTTTTAAGGCAATATTATTCAAATAGCAAATCAGTAAATCTAATGCAATCACTTTTATGATAGAAGCAATTAAGCAATAAAACTCAATTTGTTGATTTAACAGTATTATTAAAAGTGCAGAACTTGTATATTTTTCCAGTGTGATTTTTCTTGATTGATATATTTGATTTTTATAACTGTTATTAAATATTTTTAAAAAAATTATATGCATTTTATTGTTATGTTCTTAATTGTTTCTCTACTAAAGTACAATTTTATGATTATTAGTTATAAAACTTAAAATATTATTTTTTAATAAGGATTTATACAATTTTAACCATTTTTCTTTATAAATGTTTAATGTACATTAATTACACCCTCTATTTCAATTCACTGTATTTACAGTTAAATATTCATATATTTATTATTATTGCCACAAATATATGTTTCATGAAAACTATACTTCTTTAAATCATTAAATTCTATAAGATTGCCGAGTATTAGATGAGGGATTAAAAAATTGCAGCAATAGATTTGACATAAATGTTCTTACATAAGCTTGTCTAATTTTTCTGCAAATTTAAGCATTAAGAAATGCTTAATTTTTCTTTGATTCTTCCTGTATGTTTAAACATATATTTGCTCAAAATCAACAATAGAAATCTATTATGTCACTATCATAAATCTCAATATCAAAGTATTTATGCGTCTTTCTTTCTGAAATGCTGAGAATAACCTTATTAACATAGAATTAAAGCTATTTTGTAAACGCCAATTTGTGTTTTATTTTGACACATTATTTTCTCTATAATTTGTACTTATTATAAGTTATAACAAAGATGTTACTAATATTATCATGCTTCTGTTATAATATTTAGCTATTGATGCTTTTAGAAATATTACATAAAAAATTCAAGTATTTTAACAAAAACATTCTCTATTCAAGAATCAAGTCTCTTGAATACCAACACAAAAGCTAGTTTGAAAATTAAATTATTTTCTGTCAGTTTTGTGGTTTTTGTTGTTTAAAAATATTGTAATGTTAAGTTAAAATATAGTAATGTATGTACACAGTTTTAAAATATTTTGTAATTAATTCATTTAGAGCCTTTTACTTTTTAATTATAATTGTTTTTTCATTATTCATCTTGTACTCTATAAAAAAATGTTTACTTTTTTCGCTTTTTATTAACTTATCTACAATTTTTTTATACTTCTTCATAAAGTTATTTTGAATTCTAAATTTTAATTTTCTTTTGAAAGAAGGGAATATTTTGTATTCAATTTAGTATATTTTTATTATTAGATGCAGATTCCTCTCAAAATACGAGCATTATAAAAAATGCTAAAATTGAGCTACAAGGGCATATAGGTGTTGTGATAGCAGCTGATTGGTTAGCCGGTGGTGATCAAGTTGTAACTGCATCTTGGGATCGCACAGCTAATGTGTACGATGTTCAAACTGGCGAACTTGTTACCCAATTAGTTGGTATTAAAAACTAATTTTCTTATATTATTTTAAATCTATGCAATTTAGTATACTGCTATTGTATTTGTAAAATTTTTTATATCAATTCAAAGTTGGTAATTTTTAGTAAATTTACTAAATTGTAATCTTGTTTACAAAATACTTATCATACTTATCATATATGTTTTTTCTTAGTATACAAATATAGAACCTGAAGGCTATTATTTCTGAATTTTTTTAATTGGAAACATAAGACTGTCAAATATCTTATTTTATATCCTTGTACTTTTTTATCATAATAGTAGATTTTTTCATGAGAAATTACTTAGTGTAATGGGGCTGTAGTAGCACAGTGGTTAGGGCTTTGACCTTCTATCTGGAAGAGCTGGATACTATTTCCAATGCTGCTAAAGAAACACAGAGTACATGCAATATACATGCTCATTAAAATCTATGGAATCAAACGTCCTGTGGTCGGTCATTGAGCAATTATCATTGGTGTAATGGTCTGTAGAAAATTTTCTCCCCCTCCAGATCTAAAGTCAAAATTGAGCGAGGAAATTCTCTAACATAAAATTGAAGATTGCAAATAACTGTTTGTATGGTATAAAGTTATATTTAGCACAAAAAAATTTATTTATTCTATGACAAGCGATTATTATTAGGTGTGTAATACCATGCCTTGTGTATTAAATCTGCTACAAATATTTACAATTAAAATAAAATACATGAAAATAAAACAACTTATTTCAAAAATTTTCTTTTTTTTTAAATAAATATCAGGTATACAGTTCTTTGTTATACAGTTATATATTGGGTTGTAACCCAATATATAATACATAATACTATACTACTTCTAAAATTTCTGTGCAAACCGTTTGTATTGTCATTGGTTTTTATTTTGTAAGACAGTTTTTGGCATTTGAAAAGATTTTTGCTTGCAACAGTGTGTTGTTATTCTTGTTATTCTTAATTACAAAATGTCTGAAATAGAATTATCATGCTACCAGATTAGAAACATCATTTACTTCAATTTTGTTTCCAAAAGTCAATTTCAGAATGTTGCCTAATCATATGTACAGCTTTAGGTACTATTGTTGTATCATATGACACTGAAGTTTTAGCACCAAAAATTTCTTAACAAGGATTATGACATTTAAAAAGCAAAAAGTTCTGTCCAACCTACTAATGTTGATGAGTCCTACATGAGAATTTGTATGAGAAAATCAATATTCTACCACTCAAGAAGTTAGACCTTGTTGTTACATCTCTATGCTTCCCTGTACATAGCCCTGAGTTGGGCTCTTCTAGTTAGATAGAAGCAGTTGGGTGGAGTGAGTCTACATGACTTTGAAGCACAGACCCAGCAGTAGACAGGCAATACTTGGCCTGCCACCCCCAAATGTATAATTTCACTTGGAGGACATTATGACCATGCCCAGTTTTAAAGTGACTCTGCCTGCTTTTGTAAACACTGGATCTACAATTAAGCTGGGATTCAAACTCACTACCTTTCAATAATTTGGATGATGCCCTAACCAACTTGGCCATTGCTGCCACAAGAAGTAAATGTTAAATCTATGTCCATTAATTGTTCTGTGAATCCCATTAACTTGCAATACATGTTCAATTGTTCAGTGTCACATGAGCAAATAAAGATATAGTTAGGCCTGCACTAATCTGCTCAAGGCAGGAACAGAATTCTGGACTGAATTGTCACTTGAGATAATAAGTGCATTTACTTCAACAACACAAGCCAAAAAAGAGGTTGGTCTGTGCCTGGTAAGGCTACCGGTAGCATTACAAAGCACAATTTAACTAATAAAAAAGATCATGCTTTGTATCTAGTAGAATTGCTACAATATTCTCTGCAAAAAATATCTAAGAAAAAGTAAAACTATCAATAATAAAATCTACAGTGAGATGCTATTCCATGTTGACACTGCTATCAGATCCAAACGTCAAACTGAATTTCGGTGCAAGATACTGTTTCCTCAGGATAATGCAAGACCACACAAATTCACCAAACTGGATATATGAACGCCCACAATATAGCCCTAATCGTTCCTTTATACTTCAACCATTTTCATGCCATCAAATTGTTGGTGCTATCTTTGTTTCAACACTGTACATCCAGAGTGAGGTTAAGTTTTTGAAATTACTGCCACCAAATTTCTCATCTAAAGGTTCTGAGAAACTGCTAAAACTTCGGTGGAAAATCATCGATTTGGTGATACTGCTATCACTAAAAATAATTTTTTGTGTTTTTTCTAACTTTATTAAGAACATTTTTAGTGGAAAACATTTGTTATGTGTAAACTCTGCAATTTATTCCAAATTTTCTAAGTAAATATCATTTTTTGTTTTCTTATATTATAAATTATTCTATCTAAACACTCTTCATATTTTCCTAAATAATTTAATCAAGATAGTATTAATAGTTATAGTATCATGAACATTTTTTAAATGAAACTTGATTTTAAAAAATCAAATCAAAATAAAGAATATCAAACAAAAGTTTTGAAGTTGAGATAATTTTTGATCTTGAAATAACAGTCAATAGTACATGAAAATTTTAATTTGGTTTTAATATATATTTAATGTATGAATTTGTTTCCAGGCCATGATCAGGAACTCACAAATACTTGTACTCATCCTACACAGCGACTTGTTGTAACATCTTCAAAAGATACTACCTTTCGTCTATGGGACTTCAGAGAAGCAATTCACTCTGTTAGTGTGTTTCAAGGGCATACCAAGTGAGTTTCCATACTCCAAATACGATTTTTTAATATTATAAAATGATGCACTTTATTCATAATGTTTTCAATGCTCTTTAATTTTTCACATCAAACTTAAAACAAGAAATGATTACACTTCTTGAATTGAATATAGATTTATCTTTTAAATTGTTAAAATACTAGAATTATTCTGTTCATTGAAGAAGTTTATCTCAGAAAATCTTGTCATTTACATGAAATTAATTTTTAAATGCAATTATAAAAACAAATTACATTTATAATAACAGGTAATAAATAGGCAAGATTTGTTTATATTTTCTTTAATTGATTCTGGGATTCTCTTAAAAGACATAATGATTGAAAACAAATAACAATTTTGAGATAATTAAAATTTTCTCTGTTTTTATTTGGATTATTTCACTATATATATCAAGTATAATAAGTCCATAATAAAAAAATATTTACTTTCAAGCCAATTACAATTACTCTGTTTCAATATAAAAATTATATTTTATTATTAAAGATTGCATGATTGAGAATTTAATAAATATGTGGATAGTAATTATTCATATAAATATTTGCTTAACTATAAACTTGATGTCTCTGTCTTTGACAGAAAATTTTCATTTATCCCTTCATCGATAAAATTGAAAATAATTTCTAAAATAAATTCACGACTCACCTATATCGAATAAAAACTTTGCTTTTTAGAAAATAAAATTAATCACTCTTGAAAAGGATTTGAATTTATTTTGTAGAATTTAATACGTTTTGAAAACTATTATTCAAATATTTTTATTTACTAATATTTGTATATTTATGGCTCTTTGAAGAATGTTCTCTTTTGATTTATGGCTTTGCAACTAGTTGTTAATCTTAAAATAACTTATTTTAAACATAAATAAGTTTGAAATGCCAATAGCTATTATCAATAATGTGTTATTTCATTTAAGAATATAAGGATGTTCTTTTCTGTTTAACTTTTATTTTTTAGAATTAATTCTGTAATTGAAATTTAGTCTTGTAGACATTTTTCCTTTGATTCTAAAAGATATGCTGTATAAAATTCTATTCCATTTTAAAATTCTGATATTCTTCTCTCTTAAAAAATCATACAAATTTAGACGAATTAATATCTTATTTATCTTGAAAATTTTCACATCAAAACTAGTGCTGAATATAAAATTCATATTTTCAAATTTGAAAAGCTTAAAATATCACTGTTACACTTATAGTTTGTTTATTATTTAACAAACATAAAAAATCTATTATCTCTATAAAGATCTCATATCATAAATCAATTTTGGTTATCTTTGGTGAAAATTTTATATTGTTGATACTAATTTTGAGCTATTATGCCAAACATATTTCTACTTATATTTTAATACTGCAAAAATATTAGACTTTGAATCAAATTATTATATTTATTTCTAAAAATATTTTGTGCAGAATTGCTCATAAGTTAGATAAAAATAATTTCTAACTTCTGTTTAATTTTATCATATTATGTGTATTCTGTCTATACTTAACAGTGTTTTGTTCTATTTCAAATTTAATAAAATTTTACCTTTTTGATAGCCCTGTAACTTCAGCAACTTTTGCTAGTGGTGACAAGGTTGTATCTGGGAGTGATGATAGAACAGTAAAAGTTTGGGATTTAAAAAATATGCGATCGCCACTCACTACTATCAGGCTTGATTCACCTGTCAACAGGTATATTGTAGAGAATCTTATAAATTTTAATATTTTAGAACAATTTAATATCACAATAATTTTTCAATTACATTTAATTCCATATGTAATAAAGCACATAAATTATCCAAAGTAATTTTAATTTTCTTATCATATGCATAATAAAAAACATTCTTATCCTATTAAATATTTATGCTTATAATAAAAATGTACTTATCCTAAAAAATTTTCCAATTTTATTTAGTATCTGTTTGTTTATTCCAGATTAGCTGTATCAAATCAACATGTAATTGCGATTCCACATGACAACAGACATGTGCGTTTCTTTGATCTTAATGGAGTGCGTTTAGCAAGATTACCAAGGAGTAATAGACAGGTATATTTATTTTGTTGATAGCTTTTAAATATAGTTATTAATGTTAAGTAGTTATTTGTGTTTGACCAGTGTGATGTAGTGGTAAGATTACACTCTTTGAAGAACATTAATTGATTTACAACTCTAAATATGTGGTCTTAATTATTTGGCTGTTTTAAATCGCCACATATTTTGGTCTTTTTAAAAATGAGCCACTTTTGTTAGCATTTAAATTGAAAACAACATCCCTAAACGGCAATATCAAACAAAACATAACTTCTTTTTTTTAATTTAATTAAAATATCATTTAAGTATTGAAATAATTTTCTAGTTTTTTAGTTTTCTTTTACATAATTTATTCATATGAAAAAATTATATATTAATTTGATGTAATCCTCACGTGTATGTATGTTTGCATATACAAAATTCAATAAAATTTTTGAGATTCAATAAACAAATATGCCAAAGAATACATATTGAAATGAGAGATAAGATTATCTCATAGTGATTTTGCTCTGATTATTTAGTTACTAATAAGTTTAATAATATTAGTAATTTTTTTTTTTATTTATGTATCTTTTAATAACCAAAAAAAACACTAATTGATAATATAGTTTTCTTTACAATCGAATTTGAGAATGATAGTTGCTCAATATAAATGAATTATCATGGAAAATTCAATATAAGATACATAAATATTAAGATACATGGAAAATTCAATGTATCTTAATATTTATGAAATTATTTCACATCATGTATAACATCTATTGTTTTTACTGCCAGTTAGAAGTCATGTCTTTTTAAGATACCATGTTTTCCACAGATTTTCATACAAGATTTGTTTGATTACCTAATGCTGAAATAATCAATATATTGTTGCTTAAGCTGTAATATGGAAAACTAAAAGTATTAAAAAGTACCAATCATTGCATTAGGTGAAAAACAAATATGAATGAATGATTCATCAAATATTGGAGTAAATTGTAATATTTCAAAAATATGATCACAATCAGTCTGAACTCAGTCATCATCTCCCTACAGCCATATAATTATTTAAAGTAAACTGAACTGAATGAGCAATAAGTATTTATTATAATTACAAAAACCACTTTTAAGCCTTTGGATAGAAAATTTCCTTTTAATAATTTTAAAGAATATTTTGACAATCTATTATGATGTAAAAAAAAATCCTAAACGATCTATATGAAAATATGATGTAATTTATTTCCATTTTCTTCATAGGATCATTATATGAATAGATTCTACCAGTATCTGGAAAACATCTTTGTAACGGATTGTCTAAATTATAGTATTAAAAGTAAAGTAAAGTAGTAATGCATTTTTGTCATAATTGAATACATTTCCTAAAGGACCTTATGATTACCATAGAAGTAAAAATGTGAATATTTAAATCAATTAAGTGCAAAGATTAAGGTGCAAAACTAGATGACAAATTTGAATTGTATCAAGCATTACTGCAGACTTTTCATTTTGGCAGAGTAAAACATGTAGTTTTATAGCCAAAAGCTGTTGTAAGACAAAGCTATATATATGGCCCAACTGCTGATATTGGCTATTGGGAATAGTTTCATGGTAAACCTTATTTACATGCTGTATGGAAAGAAAACATGTAAACACCCTAATACTGAATCTGATAGATATGCATGAAAAAAGTAGAAACGTAATATTAGCGCGTAGCATAAAGAATGTAGAAATGCATTATTGAATAATGGCTTGTATTGAATCCAGAGTCTTTTTATGAAAAACGAGTTTTTAATGTTAGGTCATGCACAGTCATAACGTTTCACTTCAGTTTTTTTAGAATTTTGTAAACAATATGACACTGTTGTTGTCTCGTGCCAGCTAGGCTGGTAATATAGGGTGTGTTACTCTTCTTTTCCAACTGAACCGTAATTTGGTGTGAAGTCCGAATTCCTTAGCCATAGGTACTTATTTGGAGGGAAGACAATCATCCACAATCCATTCATACAAAGACAGGAGAGAAAGTACATCCATGCTCAAATCAGATTCGAATCCAGGACCTCCTTATCTGCAATCAAGCACACTGACCACTATGCAGGGTGGCCAGCATATGACACTGTTATATCCTCACTCAACATTCAAGAATTTCTGTGGACATTTTTTTCCCCTAAATGAAACAACTCATAGTTTACAACTTCAAATGAGATCACTTTTTGGAAGTCATAACACTTTAATCGTTTTGATTTGCTTACTTATATCTATCGGTGCAACCTTCAGGCAAGTAGTACCATCAGAAAAAAATCCTTCCTCATTACAAATCGTTTTTCATATGTGTAGTGTGTTATGTGTCTATTCATAACACTTAAAAAGTTTTTCAAATTAACAAAAAGTTCATATCTTAGTAATTTACTATTTATACTTTGTGTGTTATTAACGCTTTATGCACATTCCTGTCATTCAGACTAGAGTAGAAATGAATTTTTCAAATGGCAGGTTACTCTTTATCTTACACATGTTCACCTTAAATAAAACTTAGTAAAATATATTTGGAAATATGTATGCAAATGTTTGATAATGTGCTATTTGTAGGGTCATCGTCGGATGGTTTGTTCTGTGGCCTGGTCTGATGATGGGCGTAATTTGTTTACTTGTGGATTTGACAGACTTGTTTTTGGATGGAGAATCACTGTTCCCAATAAAGATGATACCAAACTTAATGTGACAAAAACAAGTAAAGAATAAAATTACTTTTATTTTTCCTTGTGATACGGAGCATCTTGTTTCGAGGAATATAAAAAATTATTGATGATGCTTAATTTATATATATATATGTAAATGTATGTTTGAGAGAAATTTTGCAATTATAGATAGATTTATTTAATAACAAAAAGTCATGTGGAATATATGAGTATAAGTTATGAAATTTATATTGTAAATGTCCTCAGAAATGTAAATATTAATAAATTTTCTTTAAAAAATCACTCTTTTAATTATTTTACATAAAACTCGCATGACATGAATCAATAAGTAACATAGAGTATCATCATTATAATCATTTAATAAGAAATAAATTATTGGTTCTGTGATGCTGAATCCACCTGTGTTAAAAGAATGGGTCATTTATTGTATACTTGCCTATCAGCTATTACAATGTGAGTTAGCCACCAACCTATCATTCACCATGTCTGTGAGAATTGACCCAGTTGAAATGATTTTACAAGAATCGACATACAGTACACCCTTCATAAAATTATAAATATCTTATACTTTTGAAATAAATTGACTATTCATCAAGCCCTGACAATTTGGCACACTTAAAAGCATATAAATTTATATTCTTATTAACTTTGCCTTTGACTATTACTGCTATCATGAACAACACTCCTTCACTTATTAAGCAACTGATCAAGTCATTTGCAAGTCACTTCCAAACTTGAACAAAGCTTGAAAACTCCAATTTGTTGGTAATTTTTCTTCTGTTCCTTTCAGAAATCAGTTTGCAATAATACAAGAAGGAAAAGTTCTTTTGTTAAAAAAATAACTGTTTCTCTAAATATAACTCTAATTGCAGCACTGCATATGATGCTATAAACAGTTTAGAAGAAATAGAAAAAAAATTCTAATTTACTTCCTTGGTATATAAATATCATTGATATAAAAGTATCATTAATTTAATTTTTGTTCCATTTTTCATCTTATTTAAAATCAATATATATAATAAATTTAGTAAAATGATTGGTTAAAACTTGATAATCCAAATAATTTATCATCTGTTTAATTTGAATTTTTCTTCAGTTATTAATATTTTTATACTAAAATTATACATTTTTTTAAATTGCATCAGTACAAAATTTGGATGGTAAATAACATGGTAATATGAAATCTTTTTAACTTACATTTGTATGTAAATTCAGGCCTGCCTACTTTTACAAAAATTTCTTAGGATATGTTTTAAAAATGTTTCTAAGAATTAAAAATCATTAAATAGAAAAGCAAATTATTTTAACTATGAGTCAGAAAAAAAAGATACGAAATTAGAACACAGATTATAACAATGCTGCAAACACATTTTTGTTGGCAACTTTTTTTTTTTTTTTTTTTCCCATAGTGACAGTAAAAAAATCATTTTTTAATTCTTCATTAATTTCAAATTCATGAACACCTTCTTTATGTAAATTGTTATGAGAGCAGTAAATATAAAAATTTACTCTTAATTCCTGTTTTTGACTCAGCTAATGTGTATTTAAATCACAGGATATACAATATTTAAGATATACAACATAAATTTATATGCTAATTTATAGTTGCACTTTAAAACCTAATAAATAATACTTTCTAGTATTCTTTATATTGGTATTATTTAACTTGATAAATTGACACTAAAACAATAATGAGACTTTCAAGGTAAATAAAAGGACAAAAAGGGATTTTCAAAATGTATCAAAAATTTTTACTATATGGAAAATCAAAATGTTTTTATTAAAATAAGATGTATTTAGCAGAAGCCTGGTGTTGATAGTATTTTGGGCAAACTATAATATAACCTTTAATGTTAATTTGTATCTCTTGTTCGATTACAAAAATCTCAATGAGTACTTTGAAATAATTTTGAAATCAACTGCAATTTAGAGATGCTTCTCTCTAAACTGCATTGTTTTTGCTAAGTGAGAGGAATATATTCTCAATATTATAACTATATTAGACAACCATCCTTCAGATATGAGGTCAAAAATAAATTTTGATAAATAGAGTGGGAAGAAATATCTATATGTTTTTTTCATGTCTTCTCACAAAGTAAAGATGCAGTGGAAATTTAATGTCAATATTTTGAGCTGTTTCTTCAGAGATGTTAAACATATCTTGAAGAATTTGGTAGACTATAATTATCTAGGCCTCATGAAGTATTCTGGAAAGTCCCACATTCTATTAAATCTTCAAATTTCAATTTTTATTCTATAATTGAAAAAACATTTTTTACATGAAAGCATTTTACTACAATACGCCAGGTTTTGACTTATGTGGGTGAAAAATACTCCTAATTTGTCATGGATGTTAAAAAGAAAAATGTTAAACTCTTCACAAGTTTTTAATGTAACATAAGGTTTCATTTACAAATTCCTTTTGTTCCTCGTACAATACCATAATTTTCAGACCATAGAGATGTTAGCAAATAATTTTAGGCATCATTCCATTCATAGCCTCAAGAAATATTGAAAAAAAAATTATTGCATCAAGAATAGCAAAGTTCTTGCATCCATTTTGCTCTTAAGGCTTTCATCTATTATTTGTTAATTATTCTTGAGATGTAAAATTGTCTGCTACATCACTTCTGCTGTAATGTGCAATTTGAATCTACATTTTGCCAATAACAGAAATCAAAATCATGCATTCTTATGAGTGTTATAAGAAAAATAATAATGTTGGAATTCCACTAAAGGTAGATCTGTCACGTCCATAATAAAATTTTGGGTAGATTCAACATACCATAGTGATAGCCTTGAGATACATGCATATCGCCAACTATCTATGAAAAATTCTCAACTAAGCTACATGGTGAATCCTAAAATACTTTACAATGACCTTAGGCTGTTTACTTTGTGGTTCAAAATTTGAGTAGAGCTCATAATGGCTAAATGATAAGACAAGGATGTTTAGAATAAAAAAAATTTCAGGTTCTATCCCAACTTCTGCTAAACAATTGCAGGTGGATATTACACCTTTGCCTTCTGCATGTGCATTTATCAATGTGGGAGTTGAGTTTCCCTCCCTTACTTTGGGAAAGATTTAATTATTAGCATTTAAAAACAAGCAGAGAAAAACATGAGGAATATGTATTATTTTTACTTCTTAATGTGGACTACATGGTATTGGGATTATTCTTAAAAAGTCCAGTTTAGCTGGGAAGCCTCACAAGTTTCCCATGTCAAATAAAAAACTAAGCGCTCACATCATAAATTGTTTGAAAATTATCGAAATTAAAAGATCTACTTTAATTATGTTAACGATAGAAAGTACTTTTAACCGTATGACAATGAAAGAAATATTGTCAAGTTTTCGTGTACCAGAAAGCATTATTTTAGTTCTTAAACAATGTTGTGTCACTGTTGCATGATATTTTCTGTTATTCGTAGTTAGCCAACAATATTAAGACCCATTGACGTTTCAGCATTATCATATTGGAAATCAAAACTACTGATGTCATATGAAAATCAAATGTTTGCCAAATATTGACTTTAAGGGATCAACTTTCTTTAATAGATCTCCAGTCGGATTGAAAATATGCTTAACATAGTAAATATATATATTCCAAAAACATTTATCAAACTATTCTGAGAATTCGATCAACAATATTGATAGAGAGTTAAAAAAAATTTTAGGTATACCTTACAAAAAAACATTTTTTTTATTTTACTTTTTATTATTATTATTATTAGCACTTTTGTTTATCAGGTTTCTGAATTTTCAAGTTTTACTGCTCACACTATATACATGTGTGAATGCTTGGCTTAAAAACTAAGTTTTTATTTTATTTAGGAAATAAAAATATATTTAAAATAATAAGCAGGTTTAGATGATTTGATAAATATAAGTTAGCATGCAAATTTTGAATATTTTAAAATTATTCAAGTAGCACCAATGAGATATTTCTCATGGGTGATTTATGGGGCGCCCATTTGAATTATGCAACAATTATCTCTGAAAATATATTTATTTCTTAATCTGCAAAAATATTTTGTATGAGGGTTATTTCAACAGATTTAAAACCTGAATTATTACAAGAACCCAAGTTAAAGATAGTAGTCGAACTTAAGAACTGAAGACCATAGCACTATTATACGTGCAGTTTAAAAGAGCCAGTATTTGAATTCACAATTAATTACAACTGAGCAAGTAATTATGATAAACAAGATTTACACCTATAAAATCTACCTGATTATATTATTAACAGTTCTTTAACTTCAAAAGTTGTTGCCATAGGCATCAGAAAAGTAGAATAGTTGATTAGACATATCTGCCAAAATTAAGTAATTACGTGGTCTGATCAGAATTTTATCAGAGATCACAAATGTTTAGAAAATACCTTTTGTACATATGTTGAGGATCAAATTTTGCTGCAGGATATTCTAGTCAGGACAACTTCTATAATATTAATTGAGCCAAAACCACTGTTATCATTATTTTCTGAACAGCATGAATTTAATATTACAAGGTAAATTAACCCATTACAACTAAGAATTCTAAACCCTAAGTCCAATAATCATCAACCTCACAATGTCATCTTAATTAACGTCGATTACGAACGAAACTGACAAAAAATTCATTTCTCGCAGTACTGTTAACCATAATATATATGTATGAACATAACTGATTGGCATGCTTCGTTAAATGGGATAGTCTGGAAAACGATCAACGAAACAGCCACTCACCTTTAGTTTTACTGCAAAACATTCTAAACAGTTTGGTTAGCAGCTAAAAGGTAATTTGTACACACTTCTGGCTAATTAGAGCAGATAATAGTTTGAAGTGGATTCTAAACCACTACTACCATACTAAATCTATACAAACGCCTTAGGAGCAAATCAAACCCATGAACCATTGAATGATTGACAAAAGCTCTATTTGGCTTTAAGAATTGGTAAATGTTCCAAAGACTTCGAGATAAGATGAAAATTTGTGTTCACTTGTACTGTTTTGGCTAAGTCACTCTGATGTAATTTTAGAACAAGATATAGACCGTGTATTCCACAATGCTCAACAATGTTTACAAGGATATGATGCTACTTCAGTAAGCATTCAGCTTACCAAGTCGCAAGGTTGCTCCAATAGATTGTTTGATATGTGGAGACAACAGTTTCAACCAAATACCACCACTGAGATAATTGTCCAATTCTTTCAACTATAACAAAATCTGCTTCACAAAGAAATATCAGCAATTTAATTGATTCCATGTCCTATTAACATCAGTGTATAACTGTAATACGTGGCTTTACAGCAAACTAAAAATTTGTGTTCCTTCCGCTGCTGTGAATTAATGTTTTTAATTTTAAATTTATATTTATTCGTTCATCCACACAAATAATGTATATTAGAAGAGTTTTATTGTCATAATTTTATTTTTCTGGGTGTTATGCAAAGATATATTTGTAACAATGGGGATCATCTAATTTTTCTTTTTATATGAACCATTTAGTAAAGTTTGATTTCTGAAAAGTGTAATGTATAAATGCAAACTACTAAATTCTTGATTCTCATAATTACAAAAAGAAACACTACAAAAACAAAGCATTGGTTTTTGACATTTTCTATGTTTCCATAACTTATTAAAATAAAGATTTAAAATCTTATGAATATTTAGCCATTTTCCATCACTGTATCTATTAGCTTTCATAATGATCTGAAATAGTTTTGTATATTCAAATCAATAAATGTTGTATGAAATATTATTGTATCAAGTTTTCTGTAAAAATTAAAATTTTATCTGCATGCAAAAATAGTTGATAATAACAATTAATAAATATATTCCAAACTAAGAATATTTTATAAAAAAAATTTGGAGAAATGTCAACAAAATGTCTTACCTAATATGCTTATAGAAAAAAGAACATTGAAAAACATTAAAAATTATTTGCAATAAGATCTTATTTATACAAAAAGAAAGAATTTCTAGATAATGGCATACATTCATATTGCAGAATAATATATAGATATTTATTGTTACAAAATATGTAAGTATTTGTTAATATCTTACATTTTTGTTTCATTACTTGTTTTTGTTTTATTACCAATCAATTTGTGAAAATATTGTTTGAATTTGTATTTCATGAAAATAGCTACTTTTCAGAGCTTAAAAATAAATCTGAAATCTAAGGAAGTTTAGTTTTTGGTGATACAGCATTATATTTTGTCATAAATCAATATTTTTGAAGTTTCAAGTAAATAGGAGTTACCATATGTTTACTATAGAAACGTTCTAGGAACTATAGAAGTGTTTTAAATATTGGTCTTAATCAAGCTGTGAATCAATTAAAATTAGTCGAAAGCACGGAGTTGAGACATCTAAACCTCCAGCTCATGCAGTTGCTATCTCTAGTTTCTCTCAGTATTATAGAAACTAGTTTTTCAAACTATATAAAAACTTGAAACTGAAATTTTTGTATACAGTTAGTGACAGACAGTTTTTGAATAAATTGTTTAGAAAGAAATTTATCTGCATTTAATTTCTGCACTATCACATTCTCATTGCCATAAAAAAATTGTAAAAACGTGTTTAATGATTTTTAAGATTATTGTTGCTCAATACCCTTTTTTGATAAACAGCATTTTCTGATAGAAATAAGAGTTCTTGATATAAAACAATATTTATTTTTTGTCAATGAGATAAAAAAAAAGGAAGTAGGAAAAAAATTAGTTATAATACACATTTAGTGTCAGAATAATCAAAATTGAAGACAAAAATACATTTTAAGGATAAAAACAGTAAAGTTTATTTATATCATGGAATTATAATTCACAGTTAAATAATAATGAATTTGCTTTTGATGAAAGTTTACTGAATAAATGTGTTGGAAAATCAAAAAATGAATGCTACATTAATAAAAGATGAATCAATACAATGATAAACATGATGCTTTAAAATTGAAATAAACAACCTATGATATTGAAATATGTTGTGAACAAAACATATTTTACATGCTATGAACATGACTATATATATATATTAAATCTAAATTAAAAAATTATTTCCTGTATTCATTCCAATTATTGAACAAGTTCAAAATCATTCTGTTCAGTAGGCTTTTTAATCCATTGACCAAGTCCAGCTTCCACAAAAGCTAATGTTAAGATTTTTTTGGCTTCTTGATAATGTGTCACAACATTCTTATAAGAAGAATACATAGCAACTTCTGGTTTTACACAAGTTTCTATATGGGATAATGTACCATAAATGTTGATAAAACGTTGAAAAAAAGATTTTTTGGCTATTCGAGACACTTGTCCATTTTCTCTTTTGCCGGTAGTTGCATTTATAACTTCTGCTTGTTCTAATCCACAAGTCCAATTGACACTGAAATTTGGTGATTTCACTAGATGTCTGTGTTCAGGACTAGTGATAGCACACAATTTCGGCTTATTCAATCTGTATAGTGGTGGCAATTCTTTAATCACTCCGTCAATCCGACCAAACAATGCTCGACTTAAATGGTTTGGATGAAACAATCCTCCTAATATAACACTATCCAAGTATACAGGTTCAATAAAATGACTAAGTAAAGCCCCTTGCAAACCCAGAACATTCCATGCAGCTATTTTATCAGAACAAGACATGGTTAGTAAACGCTCCTGCCCAGGTAATATTCCATCCCAAGTTTGTATCCCTTGTCCAGATTTTATTGGTATTGTTCCTTCTCCAGATTCAATTTTAGTTCGCAGAACGCCTCTAGAATTACGATTTGGATGCCTGTCAACAGCTTCTGCAATTCCCTCCTCATGAGGGCAAAATATTCGTGCATCACCACAAGGAGCAGTGCTGATATACAAATGAAATTTTATATGTGGTTTTAAACAGTAACCACCTTTTTCCCTAGAGGTGAATATTGACTTGTCTTCTCCTCCTTCAAGAAGCAATTCTAGATTTTTGTAAAAGAAATCTTTCAGACATCGCCGAGATATTATTTCTGCATGACAATCATTCAGATTTCCACCAGCCATACTTATATGCTCACCACTAATACATTTTGTTCCGGTTCCAAAACTTATCAATTGAATATCTTGCATATCTTCATCCTTTGTCATAGCAATACCACTGATTATTTTCCATTTTGCATGATCTGCTTGATTCATCATTACTTCATTAAAAGTTGATAACAATAATTTTGCAATCTTATCTGCAATTAACTGTGGAAAATTAAACAATTCTGCATTAGAAGAATCGGTTTTAAATCCTGTAGAAGCAAATGCGTTATAAGTTACATTATACATATGTGACAAAACAGAGCGAGCAGCAGCTGCTTTAGCCAACTTTTTATTTTGACCTGTGCCTTCATAAACTTCTCCATTCACTTCTACAGTGATTCGGAAACGTTGGCTAGGCATTCCACTGTTTTCATCAGCAAGTTCATAAGTTAATCCAGGATGAATCTCATTTAAAAGCATTACAGGATTCTTTTTGTCAGCTTCAGTTAATACTTTCAAAGGTTTTTTCAAAACTCCAGCTGATATCATCATGTTACTTTGAGATTCATTTTTATTAATTTCAAACTTATTGAAATTATACCCTTCATTTTCTACATTATCTTTTGTAAAATCTGAAATTCCAACAGGTTTTTTCAATGTTGTCATTATGTCAGGCATATTTTTGAATTGCACAAATGAAGATAAAGCTGCTTGAGCAGCAGAATGCTTAGCAATTTGTTTGGAATTTCCTCGTCCTACATATTTTTGTCCATCAACTTCAACAGATACAACAAATTCTGGTAAGTGAGGAGGCCCAGATACAGATTCCATAATGTATTGAAGACCAGGCTTCAGCTCATTTAACTGCATTAAAGCATTTTTATTCTGCAAATTAGTTATTTTCATTCTCTTTCTTGGAGAATCACTGTTCTTAGACTTTCGCTTTTTTGATTTCATTTCTACATCTGTATTATCAGTTTCTGTTATTGGCTCTGAAAATATTATAAAATATATCAAATATTTCCCTCAAAAGGATCATTGAAGTATACATACAAAAATTGAATGCATTATGTGTATTACATATAAAATTAAGAAAAGTACTTAAAATGTCTCCAACATTAATGATATATTTTACAGGAATTTCAGAAAGTGATAAATATTACATTAAATGGAAAACATCTTCAATTAAAAAATTTTGAGTCATTTTACTAAATAGACACCAAATTTTTGTGATAAAATATTTTAAGTTTAAAGTTTCTTTTCGGAAGTTTTTGGATATGTTCCAATTTTGGCATATTTAGAGCTGAAATTAGTAAGTTTGCAAAAGTTAATTTGAAACAGTGTAGCACATAGCTTAACAGCAGAAAGTTTTTGTAAAAACTTAAACATTTAATACATTCTAGCTTCATAAAGGACTTTCAGTAAATATACTGAACTAGATATATTTTTCATAGTAGGAGAATCACGAATAATTTGCTAACAAGTCATACAGTAATACTACGCCAATAATCTGTTGTTTTAACAGAAGCTTAATTGAAGATGGAACATTCTGCTATGCAGAATGTGGTCCTACCATGAAAATGCTGTGAACTTTTAAATAACAACTGGAAAAAATTTCTTGTCCAATTTGATTATACTAGGACCAACAAAGAAATTCCTTTTTCTTTTATTACAATTTCTTATTAACTAATATGTATATATACAGGGTGAGCCAAAAGTTCGTTACAATTTAAAAAATTCATAAAAAAAGAAAGTAAGATAAAGAAGTGCGGTTTGCAAGAAAGGGCTCACAAGGTAGTCAGATTTTTATTTGTAGCAAAAAACGTTTTAGTTAAAAAAAAGTCGCCTATAGATGGCTCTGAATGTCCGAAACACAATGAAAAGGACAATAGTAGCTCCATTCATTTATTCTGATAATAACAGTTGTTCAATATGACCTCCAGTACATTGTACGACACAACTAAGGCGACTCGCAACGACCATTACAGCTGAATGCAATATGTCGGAATGAACTGCAGAAACCTCACGACAGATGGAATCTTTGAGTTCGGCCAATGTTGAAGGAGATGAACGGTACACACGTGATTTCAAATAGCCCCACAACCAGAAGTCGACTGGAGTGAGATCTTGTGATCGTGGAGGCCATGCAATCTTGCAACCTCAACTGATCAGTCTCTCTTCACCAAAGGTATTCAAAAGGAATCGGTTTACTGGATTGGCATAATGTGGTGGTGCGCCATCCTGCATAAAGTTTATTACAGATAACACACCTCTTTGATTCAATGCGGGCACGACTTTGTCACACAAAAGAGTGAGGTAACGCTTAGCGGTTACTGTGCACGTTTTCCAGCCCAATCTGGGACACGGTTCTTCAAAGAAGAAAGGTCCGACAATGAAAGATGAGGTGAAGCCACACCAGACTGTCAACTTGGCTGGATGCAGAGATTTCGTCGTGTATTCACGAGGATTAGATGTTACCCATATACGAGTGTTATGGGTGTTGACATCCCCGTATAGTGTGAAGTGCGCCTCATTCGTCCAAAAAACGTTGAACAACCACTGAGGGTCGTTTTTGATTCTTGCCATAGCCCACTCGGCAAATGATTTCCGCATAGCTATGTCTCCTGGTTGTAACTCCTGCAGTGACTGCAGTTTGTAGGGTTAGAGATGCAATATCCCATGGAGGATATGTCGAATCGATGATTGAGGCACATCCAATATTCTTCCAGCTTCGCGAGCACTGCTACTCCCAATGGACGCTTCCGCCACTAAATCATTCATTGTGGTTTCTACCGCAGTAATTCGGCTCTCCGCCAACCAGAGTCTTCCACTGCATAGCCGATCCACCAAAGAGCCAGTTTCCTCGAAACTCTTGACAAGCTTGACTATTCCAGGACACGATATGGGGCCTTTCTTCGTCTTCAGTCCTTTTGTCGTGCGAAATTTTCGCAACGCAATAATTGCTGACTCTTTGTTCAAATATAACAACTTCACCAACAACGCTCGATTGGGTAATGATAACATTTTGAAAGCGAATGAGAAATTCTCGAGTATCACGGCCTTTTATCACAAAATTAATTTGCATAATTCTGCTGAATCTCTTGATATCAGCGCCATCTATATGTGACTTTTTTAACTAAAACTTTTTTGCTGCTAAAAAAAATCCGAATACCTTGTGAGCCCTTTTTTGCAAACCGCACTTCTTTATCTCATTTTCTTCTTTTTTTTATGAATTTTTTAAATTGTAACGAACTTTTGGCTCTCCATGTATGTATATATATATATATGTATGTATGTATATATATATATATATATATATATATATATATATATATATATATATATATATATATATGTATATATATATATATGTCTGAGAAGGAATCTTAGAGTCAATATAAAAAACAAATTGATTTTAGATGTTATATGGATAAGGTTTTAATGACATAAATTTATAAAAATAACTTTGTAATGTTTCATTTAAATAAAATTTCTGAAATAAAATTCCTCCTTTATATTTTGATCTTGACCAAAAAATTATCAAATTTAAAGATAAAATAGGTTATAAGATAAAATAGTTTGCCAAAATATTTTTGAATATTTAATGTAACAGTATTATGGACATAGGTTTTGAATCCAAAATGCTTTTTTATGTGAAATGTAAATTCTCTTAAATGTATGAGTACAAGGTTTGTAGATTCTCAATGAATTCCAAAAGTTAAGAAACTTTTTAAGAGTTAATAATTTTTTTCAATAAGTATAACATTTACATATTAAACTCATTATATTTAGCCAAATATATTTATAATTATACGCATATTTTATAATTACTTAAATTATTGTAGCGATAAATACTTATATACATATATAGAATTATAGAATATTAGTATACTATATTCTATTAGAATACTAATAGAATATAGAATACTAATAGAATATTTAATCTAGATTTCAAGGTATTCCAAATGCATTAAATAGCTGTTACAATAGAAATTTTTTTTCAGAATTTTAATTAATATCACATATAATAGACATTCCAAAACTTTTAAATTGGTTTAAGTTTTTAATTTATATTAACTCATAATGTAAAAAAAGGACGTCTGAGTAGAAGTTTTGTTAAAATAAGAATGTTCAAAAATTTATGATGACATAAATAAAACTTAAATTATTTCTTACATAAATTTTAAATTGCTATTCTTTTACTAATACTATTTAGTTAAAAGATATCATAGTTTTTTCATTTGGTTTATTTTTAAATTCTTCTTAAACTACTCAAGCATTAGCCAACCATATTTTAAGATATTGTTAAATACATCTTAAAAAAAAAAAAAAAACTTTATAATGACTTAATAATTTTGCAATAAATCATGCTTTACCATTTCTTTTTGCTTTTTAGCATATTGCCTTGTAAATTTTTCAAACTCATTTATAATCTTCCATAATTTTATATTTGATTTTAAGTCATTAACTTCACTGAGCAGTTTTGCAACATATTATTACTATATGTGATCTATTTTCTCTGCATTTATGCACCTAAATAAAAGTTTTGCTGGGCACAAGCAACAGAACTACAGATATTTTTTGCTAATTATTATACACACACAATGCAGGCATAAAAACATATATATATTTCCAAAAACATAACATATATATAAACAAATATCAATCAAATGTGTACAAAATCAGTCAGTATAGCATATATATATATATATATATATATAGATAGATAGATAGATATATAGATAGATAGATATACAGTCACACATGTATTTCTTTATTGCAAATTATTTTTTCGTTCATATCATAAAGATTTTATTCTAGTATAATATTAAAACTAAATAACCTTTGCTACTCCAAAGCTCCCTAGTGATACATGTTTGACTTTGCATTTAACATGTGAATGTGTCAGTAATTTAAGTAAATTCTGTGGTGGATTTTAAATGCTTATTTAATTACTTCATCTTAAAAATTTGTTTTTGATTTTAAAATTCATCAATTTCATAAAACAAGGCTTTCCATTTTGCCCCTTTTATATGCTATTTTTTTTCCATTTAAATATAAATACTTTAGCCTGGCAATAACAACAAAACTAAATATTTTGAAATTATTAAGTAGTAATAATAGATCATCATAGTTATAAATACATCTTATGCTAATTACTCTACATTGGTGACATTTCTTATATGAGAAATGTTATATCAAATTGTTATTCACAGAAAACCTACTTATCAGAAATTTTTAAGATAAGCAAGCAATTAATAAAAACAAAAATTAAGGATTCACCATAAATACTAGATTTTATGCAATGTGAATTTTAAAAAAAATCAACATTAGATTTAATAAAACCCAAAATAATATAGATGGTTTAAACAATTTTAATTATTTTGTATTTTTTAAGAAATTACATTCTCATATGTTAATTTTGGTTACATAAGAAAAAGACTAAAGGAATTTCTGTATTTTAGCTAAATTATTTATCTCTGATCACAGTTCAAGGAACATTTTTTACAAACTTATCACTGATATTAAGAACCATTTACAATTTAAAAGAATTTCAACCTTTGTTTCTAATGCAAATTCTTAACAATATTATATTATTATAGTCTTGTTTATATCTAGTGAGGAAATCAAAAAATTCTTAAGTTCTCTTTATCTATTTCATTGACAAGTTATAACAAATACTTTAAGAATTTGATATTTTGACACAAAGATTCATAAAATTTAAATTGAAAAAAAAAACTAAAACTAAAGATGAAATCATTAGTTTTAGTTTTTAAGTTTATTTAAGTTATGCAATATTATTAAAGTTAAGCAATGCAAAAATCAACTAAAAATTAAAAACATTTTTTTAGAAGTTTTAAATTTTAAATTGTAAGAAGTGTTTTCCTTTTCAGTTTTTAATTATTGATGATAATTTGATTACATTAAATTGTTTGCAATGATTTATGTCAATTAGTTGCTGCATCAAATTAATGTAAAGAGATAATTATAGTAAATTTCTATCTGAGTAAAATAAATATATTTGTATAGTATTAGAAAAACATGTTTGCAGTTACAAGTTCATAAATTTGCAACTAACTTATTTATAAAATATTATTAATAGCTTCATGATTAAATAAAATTACCAAAAATTTCAATTTTCAACTAACCTTCTCTTATTTCAATGAAACTTTTAGAAATCCTTTTTCATAGTGATAATAATAATAAAAATATTTTCTTTATTGAGTTTTTTAAGTAATAAAACTTCAAATTACTAAAAAATATTAATTCTTTTCTTATTTAAATTTCTTTAATCTTGAATTTCTGAAATTTTTCTATACCTAAGAAACTATTTGAGCACTTCAGATATTTATAGAAAGTTTTTTTGTAATGATTTTGATTTGATCCATATTTAATTTATAAAATTTTAGAAATTAAAATATAGTTTTTAAAAATATGGTTTATAGCTTAAAAATACAAATACTGAAACCTCTTAAGTAGATCTTAATGGGGGTAAGGAGTTATGGCAAAATAATTAATAATTGCACTAATAAACACATGAAATAATGACTTCAAAATTTATTACTTTTACAGCAAGTTTTTAGCAAAAATCCTCCTCTGAATATTTTAAGATTTAACGTTTATACAAAAAAGCCTATATATTGTCCACAATTTTTAGAAAAACAATAACCATAAAAGTAACGTTTTTACCTTAAATATCAAGCAAATATGTTCTATCAAAAAAAAATTATGTAATATGTTGAATAAAAAGAAAATTTAAAATACCTCTTTTAAGTATTATGAATATTACGAAATTTAAGGTTTGAAAATGTATGAAAATACTTTATAATAGTGTATTGGTGATTTTTTGAAAATTTAAAAATTATGAACAGTTAAATTTAAATATACTTATTTACATCATCAAAGATAATCCTTTTTTCATAAGTTGCAAAATTCTGAAATCCCTGGCTGGTTTAGTACAAAAATGTTCATTTAACTAAGCTTTTTAATTATTATCTATTAAAGAAAGAAATTTTTATTGTTAGGCTTCAGATTATCTGTGTAAGAAAAGAATTAAAATTTTAATCTATAAACATGTTTCCCCTCATATTATACTGTAAATTTTTATAATTATCTAAGCACCCAAAAAGGAAGTAAATGTATTTTTTCTTCCAATATTGTTAATATCATAGTATAAAAATTTATGAAAAACCTTTGTGGTATGTTATAAAAGTTTACCATAATTTTTTATACTATGATATTAACAATATTGGAAGAAAAAATACATTTACTTCCTTTTTGGGTGCTTAGATAACTATAAAAATTTACAGTATAATATGAGGGGAAACATGTTTATCATGTTTATATATATATATATATATATATATATATATATATATATATATATATATATATATATATATATAAGTAAAACTGCAATGTTGTATAAATAACAGTATTTAATTGTTACATTAATACAAAATTATTGCATAGTGCTAAATATTTTCATTAAAAATCCAATGAAAAATTATTGAAGAAATAATTGGCACTGAAATACAAACAATAAAAATTATATCAAAAAATATCATAAGAATATTTTACCTTCATCTGCTAGAGTTTTATCTTCCCCATCTAAATCTGTTAAACTTTTAACAATCTTAAATATTTTTTTCCTATATTCACTAATTAATGCAACTTCATTATTTACCAGTAGCAGAGATTGTAATTTTTTCAGTTTTCCCTACAAAAACATATGAAGACTACATTAGGAAATTGATATGTATAAATAAGGAATAATATAAAATATGCTGAACATAATTACATTTTTTCTTATTCAAACTAACTTTATTATTTTATTATGAATATTTTCCAAAAAAAAAAAACTTCAGAATTCTGATTTCATATGAAAATGTTGAATATTTATTTCTAAATAGTTATTTTATTAAAATAAAATGTATTAAACCAGAATGATTACTCCATTCTAAATTAAATACTAACTAACAATAGATACCATAAGTAACATTTTAATTATCTAATACTAGAATAGAAATTTTAAAAAAAGGATTAAATTTATTATTAAATTATTTATCAAATCAGATGCAAATTTTAGGCCATGTTACAAAATCTCCTAATTAATCTGAAAAAAAAGCTGATCAAAAATACAATAAATTGAAGAAAGCAGTGAGCATATAAATCTTAAAGAGCTTATTCCAGTGATATAACAACACAAAACATATATTATTTATTATTTTAGATTATCTCTCTTTATATTAAGCAATGCAAAAATCACAAAATTAAAGCACTGATTTTTCATTTTTTGGCGCAATTTTCATTTATTTAGGTTTGGTTTGTTTGTCGCTCAACAGTCATTTTTTGCACACAAGGGCTAATTAGACAGGGACCTACGGTTTAAAGTGGATTCCGAACCACTACAAACATCCATGACCTAGGTGGGATTCGAACCCATGAACTGTTGAACCGAAGGCAAGAGCGCTAACCTTTTTTATCATTTATTTAGTATCAGTTTGTGTAAATCTGATGACATGAATAAAATTGAATGTAAACCTAAAAGATTTTATAATCAAATACTTGATAACTAAATTAAAAAGGTTTCTAGAAAAATATAAGCAGCAATTTTTATTCATAAATTGATAGTGCCCAAAAATTAAATAAAACGATGAATTTAGAAAGATATATATATGTAAAAACAATTTCTACAATATGACTTTTAGTTGATTGATTGTGTGTTTCTAATTAGTTGGACATTACTACTCAACATTAAGTAATCAATATTTTATACAGCTACTTTTTTGCAAATAATGTACTTTTAATTCTATTACTACTTTATTATTATATTAAAATATTTTTGAATATTTAATTTTTTGAATCCTATAATGTCCAACCACTATAATTAGTTTCTTAAGTTAGTTTTGTCCTTTTACAATCACTTTTTAATTTGACTGAGAACTATTGTTTAAATACATTCAAAGCCACAAAATGCATCCCTGTCTAAAGTGGGATATTAAACTTACAAATTGTTGAGTAGAAGCCTAAACACTAAACATTTAGCGGATGGCTAGGCTAAATTTT
This sequence comes from Latrodectus elegans, assembly GCA_030067965.1. Lineage (NCBI taxonomy): Eukaryota > Metazoa > Arthropoda > Arachnida > Araneae > Theridiidae > Latrodectus > Latrodectus elegans. The sequence continues at coordinate 59,823,895 of CM057820.1, forward strand.
GGCAGGGCAATAAGTTTGCGAAATAAGCTTCACCCTATATGGTAATATGGGGTTAAATGCAACAATTCTGTAGATTTTTGCATCAAAATGTATTCATTCAATGATTCTTTGACACATTACAATGTACGTGATTAGTTTGTAGTTTTAGTAACCCTTGAGCTTATGCTATTTATTATTTTATCTAAATTTATTTTTAAATGATTATGTGTACGAAAAAATATTTTTTCACTATTTAAAAGTTGTATCAGATCTATCTTAACTCTACTTACAAGAGATGGCATTAATGCCCAATAGAGTGAACTTACAAAATAATGGTAGGCGAATGATCCTGTTCATAAATAAATGACTTTATTATTTGTACTGCACCGGCAACATATGACCTTGTTTATTATTATTAAGTATTTTCTTATGTAGGTGTTTTAATCATGTGTAAAGTCGTAATAAAAGTTTTGTTTTGTTCTATTCTAGCTTCCATTTTTTTTGTGTCCCAAAGCTAATTACATGCTATAATTGTGTAAATAACATGTAATCTATAATTTTGAAAGTTATTTTTATATTTTTGAAAGTTATTTTTATATTTTTGGAAGTTATTTTCAAAAGCTTTTTTTTAGTTTGGAGCACAACAGAAGTTGATAGGTAAGTATTTTTACTTTGTATTTTTATATTTAATTTGCCAATTTATGTAGTTAATTATGTATAATTCATTATGTATAATGTAGAAATATTCAAAACATTTCTCACTGAAATGTATTACTTGATTATTTAAAACTGGAACAATGCCCGGTAAATTTGAAACCAGAGTTTTCATAAAAATATATGATAATTACATCATTGATTTAGATTTATAATGTAGTTGTTAATACTGGCTTGGTTCTATAGTAAATAGTGTATTTTTAAAGTGTCTGTATTCTATCAATTGCTTTTAACTTGATTATCGATTACTTTAACGATTACTGAACCATTAATTAAAAGAAAACTAAAAAAATTATTATATTTCATTGTCCAATTATAAATATTGACTTTTTGCAACTAATATTTGTTTTAAATATATAAATTTTTAAAATATGTGTAAATAAGTTTATAGCCTTTAGTTTTGTAGTTCTTCAATAAATAAATAAATTATTCAAAACTTTAATATTTGAAATTGAAAATAGCTCAATATTGTGATAATCAAAGTAGGAAATGGAGCACCATCAGGATTTTGAAAACTACAATTTTACTGTGACCTGTTGTTGATTTGGCATGATTTGATGGGTTATTTCTTTTCATATATTTTGCATTTGGAAATTTAATAATTTTGCATAGGTGACATTTTTTATAACTGCTTTCCAAACCCATTAAGGATGCTAAAATTTTATGCTAATTTTTTTCTGGATTATACCAACTTTTTAATTCAAAACTTGAAAACATTAAGATATAATAATCAATATGTTGACATTTTTAAATGGTATAGGAATATTTAGCAACTGTGAAATATTTTTTTGTCTCAAATCTTATATTTTCTATTCAGCATCTTCTAAAAGGAATATTAAAATGAAATAAAGTTATGTGAGTTAAGAAAAGCAAAAACATGTTCACATACAAAAGAAAAAAACAATAAAAAATATATATAAAAGTAAAATGGAATGGAATATTATAAATTAAAGTAATAATTAGAGGTACACATATTTACTATAAATGTATAAATTAATGAAGTGCACAGGAATGTTTTGCAAAAAATGCAGAAAACTAGGGGGAAAATTTTATAACAAAATTTTTTCCCTAGTTTTCTGCATTTTTGCAAAACTTTGTTGCACAAAAGTGGTTTTACCCAAAGTAATTTCCATTATTTTGTTAAAATCCAACTACTAACAGTTTTAACAAATAAAAGAAAACACTAGAACAGAAAAATTAATTTTATGTTACTTATTCATTAAATTACTAGCAATAAAAAATTTCTCAAACCTTGATATATAAACCAAATTTAAAAAATTAAAACACGGAAACAATGATAAACAGAAATAATAATAATAATAACAAGCAATAATAATTTGAAACAACAGACAATTATTAAAAACTCATAATTTTTAATACTCATCCTTAAAAACTACCAAATGTTTTTTTCAATATTTTTTAAAAATAATACATTATAATACATATTTTTAAAAAATAATACATAAATAACCATCTTAATTTTTTGTATTTTTTTAAAACATTACTTTTAATTGTTATCAAGATTATTCTGGACGGAACAAAAAATTGGAAAACATGTACAATGTCATACACATTCTCAATTATTCATAAATTGCTTATGCTTATAGTTTATAACAATTAGACAAATTATTAATTTTTCTTGTTTTGTCATCCATACAAAACATAACAAGTGTCAATTTAAGTACAAAAGATAAAAATGAATAATATCAATTGTAATTTTAACATGAATATTTTCTCGAAGAAATTGCAGATAGGATTAAAAATAATATTTTAACATGGCCATAAATGTCTCATAATTCATATGAAATTATTTTCACAAAATAAATTTAAGGGGATGGCATTAAAAGCACCATTCAGAATGACTCTTAGTGAAAAATAGAAAAAAAACTATCCAAAAATTGAGAAAATTGCAATAGCAACAACAGAATACTTTAATGACATATTCAGCATACTTCTTCTGCAAACTCACACCTTAAAATTGGATATAATATACAAAGAATCCATAATAGTTGGATATGATGCAATATCGTTAACTTGTATCAAAATTTAAATATGTACCATAAAAAAAATTAGACATTTTTTGCAAAAAACTGAGAATTATCCTCTTTTTTATGTTTATAGTAATAAGATATTTACAATAATTAATAATAGATAAAATAATATCTGACTAATTCAATCTTACATAAAATGTTGAATGATATTCAACTAAATTAAAATTAAAAAAATACAAATTTAAATACTTTATTGAAACAATAAAGAGCATTGTGTACAAAATTCCCTTACCAAAGGTTTTATTGCATTTATGTCCTTGATTTTATTGTTACTCAAATTCAAATGTGTCAAATTGGAACAGCCATGTAAAAGAAATAATGTAGTTGATATTTTATTTGAACTTAATTCCAACTGAAATAAAATAAATTCTGTAATAATACATATTTATAGTAAATAAAATCTATTAGTTTTATATTTAGAAGCATAAATACTTTAATCACATAGAGGAGCAGAGTATTTTTGCATAAAATATTCATTTAATAGAGTGATACACTGACAAAATGGAATTAGAAATGACATAAAAATAGATATTTTATAAACAGTCAAACTACCATGTTACATGACATTTGAATTAAAATAAGATAAAATTTAAACATACATATGCATCATATCATTAATTTCAGTTGTGTTAAAGAGTAGTGTCCACCTTTTTTAACTTCCATAAGACACAATGGAAGGAAAAGAGTTCAACCATGTATAAACACATTCTAATATTCCAGATAATTGAAAAACAAAGATAAGCATATTATAAATTGAAATTAAAACTTTATATCATTATATAATTTTTCATAAAAAAAAGAAGCAAACATTAACACAGATGTATAACTTGAAACAGAATTATTTTAATTTTTATCATGATAAAAATTAAACTCACTAATTTTAGATGTTCTATATTTTGAAACTTCAATACTAAATTTATTCTTTGAATATTTCATTTTTGATAATACAAATTCTAAATTCAAGTATCTAAACAGGTATTATAGGAATAAATTGTAGTAGTAAAATAAAAGTGAGAAATTTCCTTCAGCAAATTTAAAAAATTATATTTTTTAATTTTTGATATACTTTCAATTGAACTTTTTTATTTTCACAACATGAAATAGAAATAACTAGATATAAAATAGAAACTAAATGTTCTTAAATTTCACAAGAGAAGCACACATTTTCTTTGAAACTAAATCAATTAAATAGTAAAAACATACAATTACAGTACAATTAGAATTTGCTCCATTAATTTTATATTTATCCTATTCTTCCTTCCCCCTATTCTTTCTACATTTTACTCATACTTTCTTGTTATCAACACAAAAAATAATATAATAATATAAGACTATTAGGAAACATTTTTTTCAATTTAATTCATTAAAAATGAAATTAGATATATCTTATGCAATACACCATCTTCCAGAGGAAAACATAATAGATTTATTTCTATTTTTTTTTTTTTTTAAATTTTTTGAATAAAATAATTCACAAATAAATAAACAGGTACAATTTAAAACTTACTATAGAATATTTTACCAATAAAAATTAAAATAGTCATGGCTTAAACTTAGAAACTGTTAATCCTCTCACTATGCACTTTTTAATCAAAATAGGTTCAAAAATAGTGTATATTTTATTGCATATTTCATATCTATATACATTTTAGGGTTAAAATATATATATTCTGTAAAAAGTGTTTTTCTTTTCTTTCCAATTTAGAATTTAACTATAAAAAAAGTTTCCAGATTACTGAAAATAATGATTTATTTTATAAAATACAAAGGTAAAATATATAATAATGAAATTATACAAAATACTTACAGAACATTTATTAGAAATGAATTTTGAATGATAAATTTTAAAACAAGGCTCAGGGCAAAGTCCTACCATGATATCTTTTAACCATATTTGCATTCTATTTTCATTCATTTATTTTTTACATTAGATAGCACACTGTCTATGAAATTTTTTCTTGAAATTATGTAGGGGTATATGGTTAGGAAAATGTTGAGCAATTAGTCTCATGGGATGGAAAGTTGAACTACATCTCCCAGGGTGAACACTTGAATTTCCATCTGAATACTTCTGGATTTAATAATTTGCAAACAGAAGTCTAGAAGCATTATATTTTTAAAGGGTTATATTTTTATAAAGGATATAAGCATTCCATAGTGATAGCAGCATGAATTGTCAAAATATTTTTATGCAATATTTTCCTTGTTTCCTGAAGGTGAGGTAATATGACATTTCCTGGTCACAAATCATCCCCACCCATCATGTTATTATAATCACAAACAACAATTGGTTTCAGTACAGTTTTGTTTGACTTACATTATGAACTGTACTCATCAGAAAAACAATCTTGTCATTTCAAAGACATAATATAACTCCTTTGATACACAAGAACTTCACCTTTAGGGGTTTTATCCTCTGCAAAATTTGGAAGATATTTCCTGGTCTTATTTAACTATGATGTTCGAGTCTGTTTTGTTTTTTGTTTTTTTTTTTAATTAAAATGTCTGTTAATTGTGGAGACATATAGAAGTTGTCCTTAGTTACCACAATAACCTTTACCTAAGAATCTGTCCATCAGGCGCAAAACAATTTTAATGAAAATAGGATAATCCACAAATTTTAGAGTTATATGTAGTTGCATCACCTGTGTACACAAGGAAGTCTAAAATATATTCAGTTTCCATTTTGAAAACCACAAAAAAATTAAGAGCTCCTGCTCTTTTTTTCACAGTGAACATTTACCAGCTGAGTATGTCTTCGAAGATCATTAAACACTTCGACAATGAGATTAAACTCATGTCTATGTTAAGATTTTTTCTGGTATATAAAGATTTTAAATTCTGTTTTGAAGATGTACCATGATATCATAAATTTTGGTCATGGATGATTATCTTTATCAAACTCTCTGTTATTTGTAAAGTGAAGAAACTTTAACAGCAAAATAAATCTTTATAAATTACTTGGTAAAAAATTGGTGTTTGCAATGTGATATTTGAAACAATAATAATCTTGTTTTGGCTTTTTCACAATTTTTAGAAGAAACAAAAAGGAAAAAGAACAGTTTAAGTTCTTTCTCATTTGTATTTATCCATTTTCCCCCTTTATCTTTCTTTCAGAACTACCTTATTCATTTACTGTTGAGAATATCTATTGTGTTTTATTTTTTCTATTATTTGCCATAGTGAAATTTAATCCAGGATTGTCAAGAAAAGGAAATGAAATAGGAGTTGATGGAATATTTTGTATATCAATTTTGCACCACTGTGAAACGTTCTGAAGAAAAAAATGAATTTTTAGATTCATCACGATCCTTAAAGGAATCCAAGAAATTCTCATCAGTTTTGCTGTAACTATTGTCAATATACTTGAAATAAGAGTCAGAATTACTATGAATGTCAAAGAAATAACAACAGGAATATTACTCGCTTCTTACCAGGCATGAAATGAGCACAAAATGTTACAAAAAATTCTTGTATGAATTGTGAAAATGTGGGCAACTAACATCACCTGTTAGGCCACATCTTAATAAACAACTAATCATCCCAGAAAAGCTTAAATGAAACCGTGAATGGAGAAATAGAGGGTTGAATAGTTAAATAAGCTTAAAAAATGCAGTAACACAAAACTGTTTCTTATTGGAATGCATTTTTGCTATTTCTACATTGCATGTAGAAATTGAAGGATGTACAGCAAGAGAATTAATAATTAACTTTTTTGTTCATTCCACTTTTCCAATGATTGCTGTAGAATTTATTCCTCCACAAATGTAATTTTCAAATAAGTTATGGTCAGGAAACATTTTCTTGAATAATGCTCCTGCTTGATCAATGCAACATTCAGAATTAATTTGAACATTCACAATCAAAAAATTGCATTCTACTATAAAGACAGAAAGTAAAGATTCTAATCATGTTATACTATCTTCTACTTCATAAAAAAAAGTGAAAAACACATCTTATAACTCTTTTCAATTGAATTTATAATGCATCATAATTTTGCTGTGTGATAGACATGCTTTAAATAATTATTTCCATGTGGACTGAAAATTCAGCACCACAGTGAGCAAAATTATCCTTCTTTGAAGCTCATAATCGAAAAAAATCTTTAGCAAATGTTTTACTAAATGTAGTTAAATATTTTTGCTTGACAAAACCAAATTTCAGAAAACTTAATGCTTGTAGTATTTAACCAAATGATAAAAAAAAAGGCAGATTCTTCTTTTAATACATTAACAAGTACAATGCATTAGAGATTGCAGATGCTATCATGATGTTTGTAAATTGGTTTATCAGAAAATATATTTAACCATGTATTTTAGATATTCTGGGAGTTTTTTGACAATTTTTAACCCAACTCATTTTCTTACCAATAATATTATATACAAAATGAAACAATACAATTATATAAACCACTTATTCTATTTATTAATCTAAAAAAAACAGGTGAAAATGTAGAAGTTGATGAGAGGAAGAAAAAACAAAAGAATTGGAAGATTCTACTCAAAAGATGGAACACTGACAGGTATGTGATTACTTAGAAAAAATTTCCTTTAAAAATATAGTATTTTAAATACAATTTCTTGTAGGTACATATGTCAGAAGTTAGGAAATTGAAAGCAAATGATAATAATTCAAGACCATGTCAAACACAATCAACTGAAAATATTTTTATTCAATTTACCAACATAAAGCAATCTGTGAAATTTGCAATGAAATAAATAATTTCATGTACATACAATGCAAAGACACTTGAAAAAGCCCCATTCAAAATTTTCCCAACAATAAAGATGCTTTTTAAAAACTAGAATAATCCATAAACCAAAGTTTTTAAAATTATTGCAAAATATAGTCTTATAAATACTAGCTTTCAAAGTGTATTGATTGTGAAAAGTCACTCTTAGAAGAATAGTTTATGAAACAAGATTTTAATTTGCAGATCAAAAAGTATTTTAAAAAAGTTTAAGATTTGAATTTTTTTAGGATATGCTATTTTATTTGCAAATTTTTAAGGAAAAAGTTTTCATTATCAAAGGGGTATAAATGAGTTACTAATAAGTTCCAATACAAAATAATTGATTATTAAAATTAAAAATACTTTTTTGTAAATACATAATGATTTAATATATGCAGAACAGTATTCATGCTTTAACTAAAAAATTATATAAAGTCGCACAGAACTAACAATTTTTTATCAATTTAACTCAAAAAATTAATGGAACAAATAACACATTCAAACAAACAAAAAGATCAAATTGGAATTTCAATGAAAAGTAAATAGTTTAGTAATATATTAAACAAAAAATATTACATACCTTCTTCAATGTAGGTAATTTAGGAAACCCTTTCAAGTTGGAAATAGAAGCATTATTTAAAGAAAGTGATTCTAAATTACAAAACTGTTGAAGAAGGTTTAACTTAATTGGTCCAGAAAAATCATTAAGGTTTATTTCAGTGATCTGAAAAAAGAGACATTCTTTAATAACATTTAAAAAACTTAAAAATCATTTCAGAAAATAATTATTACACAAGTGTAGTATCAAAAGATTTTTCATTAATCTAATATTTAAGTAATAGTTTTCTACATGATTGGGTGTTTTCAGAAAAGTGTAGTATTAAAAATATTAAAATATTCTGCAAGTGTAATTAATGATGATGTTTGATTTGATTTTACTGGTGCAAGATCCTCGGATAGAATAAGCTGTGCTGAAAATCAAGTAATTTTTTATACAATTATGTGCTTAAGTAAATCATTGGTTATGAATTAAATGAGAATTTTGAGAAGAATGACTCAAAAGAATTAAGGTATTAAAACAAAATTTGTGAAAGCCAGGAAAATGAAAAAAAAATTTTTTAAAAAAAAAAAAAAAAAAAAAAAAGACTTTTAGAGAACTAAGACAGTTTTATGAAATCAATAAAGTAGAATATATTAATATAAAAAATTAATATATTCTACTTTATTAATTTCATTATTTCTTTGTGCTTTTAGAAATTGAAGATGTTGATTTAAATTACAAAGTGGAGTAGATATTGGTAGAATACTCTTCATTACTGGATTAATATTCCTTTTAACTTCTGTTTATAAAGTAGTAGAGAAAGAAATGCCAAAATTTGGTATTCTGTTTTTTACTATTTGTCTTGCCTGTGATTATTAGCTTTAAATATAAAAGTAATATTTTGTTTTTTATCTTGGTTGCAATTACATCTTCAAGCTTCATATAGAGTAAGGTTTAGAAAATGCAGAAAGTAAACCAGAACAATTATGACTTGAAAGATTCTGAAGTACAAGCATTAGTCTCATGCCAAGATTGTGCAGATTTTGTATATGTAGGATTTGTACAGGCCTTTTGAAAATAACTGTATCTATGACATTTGAAACATCTAAGAGGGTTACGAATGTATGGACAAAGTCTGCAACTCATGTAACCTATACTTATTGATTTTGGAAAAACAGGTGTCAGAAAAGTTAACAAATATTGGGTGGGAATAAGTCTATTATTACATAGAATGTCCATACAGCATGCAGCACAAACACCTTTCACAAAGTTCTTCTAAAAGTTCTGCTTCTGTTACATTTATGAAATTTAAGTTAGAGAGAACATTACAAGATTCCTTTAAAGTCTTACGAAATGTTTCAACTGGAAATGACATCAAACTATTTAAATTACTGATTACCGAAGATTGTTTCAACTCAACTTGAAAAAGAGCCCTAGATTGTAATTTTTTGACATTTTGTATGTTACCAATAGACAACATGAGCAGTTTTTGTACTAGAAAAGGCGATAATGCTTGAAAAGAGTTAGGAGTGCTTATCAACATGTAATAAGTAGATGAATTCGGTTCAACAAAGACAGAATTAGAACCCAGATGATATTTGGAAATATTTCGGCTCAATGACACAGCCCACCAGAGCCTTTCAAAGGATGGCAACCATTGGCTCTAAGTATTTCCAGCTTCAGATTAACCCTAACATAAGCTGACATCTATACAATGAAAGTTGCCCTTGGAGGCATTGACCACTCTTTATACCAAACATAAACCCAAAATCCCTTTGTTTTATCCCTAGCAGACTAGCCATGTTTGTAGCAAGGTACCACCTAATTGAAACACTGGGGACCTCAGTGTACTACCCATCCAAAGGGCAGCCACAGATGGCCAACATGTGGGAATTTTGATTGTCCATGAGAAGCAAAAAGCAAACAAAGCTACAGCTATTCATGAAGAGCTCCCTCACTTGCCATCAAGGGATGGAAAAGATAAGAAATAAGAGGAGGAGAAGAGAGTATAAACAGGGAGAAAAATGATATATAGAGAAGCTAAAGAGAAATATTGATATCAAGGAAAGGTTTTTTTTTTTTATTTGGGAAAACAAAAATATCTCCCTGTGCATCAAGGAATACTACACAGAGCCTGAAGGTACAATAAATGTACTACATAACAAATCCAAATAAATCATGAGATGAAAATAATAATAAAAGAAGGCAGAGAGAGAAAAAAGAAATATAAAAATAAAAAGGAGTTAGATAACAGCATGGATAAATTTTCTAATAAATTCAAAATTCTCTTTCTTTATTAGGTCCACCAAAATCGGGGGCCACCTGTTATTTAAGTCTTTACAAAGCTCGTTCCTTTCTTCTGAAACAGATGGGCATTCAAGAAGAATGTGAGAAGGGTTGTCACTCCCAGAATTGCACACGCACACCTCACTGTTTTTAATGTGGAAACTGTTAAGATAGCTATTGAATTTCCCATGTCCTGTGAGGAATTGGGTAATTTTAAAGTCAGTGTAGAACCAGTAGTTCTTAATTCTTATGGGAACTGATGGGGAAAAAAGATTTTGTCCACTTACAATTAGGGGAGAACACAAAACCCAAGTTCCATTTTGTGATAATCTTTTTGGTAGTGGTTTTGAAAAAAAGACATGGATAAATTGGTACACGTCTGGAATTGAATTGAAGTCTGGACTTCTACAATAAGTTTTTCAAAACTAGTTACATCTTGCAGAGTCAATAGGGATGACATTGAGTCACTGCAAATTAAAATTTTTTGAAAAGGCTTGCTTATGGCATCTTTAATAGATAAATTAATGCAGAGTAACTCTGTTGGAAAATAGAACTATAGTGACTAATGTGTTATAAATTAAAATACTAAAATTTAATTTGCCTTGTTAATTACAGTATGTTCAAATAATTTCTTACATGATGATTTTTTCACTGATTACTCTTACTAATTGCATAAGTTATTCTCTTCTGAAATGCTATGATTTTATTTATAAAAGCAGTAAAGTACTGAGTTATTTTTAGTCTGAATTACTCTTGTGATTAAACTAATTTAGCGTAGGTAGATTATAATTTCATCATAATATATTTTTAAGTAATATACAAACTTTTAAGAACATTTCACGAATTTAAAAATTGGAAACATTGAAAGAAAAACAGATATATACATTTAAAATATTGCTTTAAGGAAAAAATATTTTGTATTTCTAGAAAATAAATTCAACTGAATTTGTATCAATATAATTGGCAAAATGTCAAATAAGAGATAACTGTGTGGGAATAGAATCCATTACGTAATAAATTTTCATTGTGAATTTATTGAAATTCTAAGCTACAATTTTGATTACTTGATTGAAAAATGATTTCATTTTCTTTAGACAAATACTTATTAGTTTTCTTTTTCTAGAGAAACTTAGGAATTTTTTAATTAACTATATCAGATTTTTAAAAGATTTGAGTCAACAAATCAAATACTTGATTATACTGACACTCTTCTATAATTTTCCACATTTAACATTGACCGGTCAACAATATCATCAGCCTCCTCACAGTATTAAAAGAATATTCAACTAAACATTTTTCAAATTCTATGATACAAATGTGTGATGATTCTACCACAATTGTTTAAAAAATTATATTTTAATATAGAATCTTGAGCTATTTTGAAGACAAGCAACCACCATTTTAAATTTAATTATTTTATTTCTATTGTATAATTTAGCATTACCCATTTCAGTTATCATTTTATCTTTCACATAACCTGACTTCTTTCAGTAGGGTAGCCTAATTCTTTAGAGACCACAGATAAGAGTTGAACTAAATTCACAAAATCTGAAAAGCATGCATTTTCTTTTCTGCATTTTATTTATCATGCAAAAGTAAATCAGCATTTATTATCAAGTAGTAAATTTTTCACCAAGTATGCATTTGTTTCCCAATAAGATGTCAAGAGAGTAAATTTTTTTCCATCAATAGTATTTTATATTGTTATTATTATCTATTCATAAATAAATAGATGTACCAAATAATGTAAAAAATGTATAAATTTATCACAATTCTGTTTTACAGGATATTTAAAAAAAGTCATTCATTCATCGACTTTGAATTTTCATTAATTATTAAAAAGTGATAAAAACATATGGATAAATTTAAAAAGAAATTATTTTTTCTTGTTGATGGTTACTTATTTTCTTCACAGAGAAATTTTTCATAACTTTTTTATCCTCACATAGTTGAGTAAATCTTCAATAATTAGTTTATTTCCCATTATAACAATATTCAATTTATTTTTATAATGGGTTTATTGTTATTAAAACAAAAATAGCAATAAATATAGCAACAAATATTAAATCTACTATCCAACAAATATAAATACTAAATCTCAAATAATTAATTTATTACCCAAAAAATACTATTATTTGAAAAAAAAGTTCTCTTATATTATATAATTTTTTCCATTCATTAATTTTCAAAGGATACAACTCTATTCATTACTTTAATCATATCATTTATTATTTTATGTTCCAGCTTCACTTGCAGTTTCAATATGTATTGAAAAAGATGATTTAATTTTCAATTAGTCTCCCTCATGTTTTTAGCTGCATAATGATTGTTACACAGATTTTTCACCCTCTTTTATATGGGCAAATTAATTTATTTTTAGTTAATATCTGAGCTTAATAATTTTTATAGATAAGTAAGAGTGTTATCACTAAAAATTATGTGATAATTCTTATGATTGGTTGCTCAATCATACATAAAAGCTTCGGTGATTAAATGGCTTTTCGAGGAAAAAATATGATGCATATTGAGCTTAGGATATAAAGAATTCTTACATTGCTTTGGGTTGATTTCTCATATAAAAATAAAAAATCCAAGCTCTTTCAATTTTCTACAAAACTATAAATGCCCATTCACATTTTCAAGTGTGTGAATTAATTTAAGTGTTTCAATTCAGTAGCACCTTCTTTTCTACTATTGTTGTCAGTGTTTGTTGAAATAGCTGAAAATTTCAAAATAAACAGAAAAAAGCACACACAAAATAAAAAAAATTAAAAATTATTAAAAAAATTATGCACTAAGCACAATAAAATTATGTTAGGTCTGAGATGAAATATAATTGACAATGTGTCATTCTTCATTTTTAAATTCCACATTTGAAATATTAGGATATTAATTTTGATTGCTTTATTTAGTAAAATGAATACTTTCAGTTTGATCTGTAAATATTTAAAAAGTGTGTGCAACTACAATAATCCAAAAACATTATAATTTAAACTTTAAATAAGTTACAGAACTAAAATGAATATTTATTAAGTCAGTTTCGAGAGAAAAGCAATATGAACACTGTTTTCAGTATGGTGCTTAAGCTAAATCAAGTATGACTTTAAATTAATTAAGTACAGTGTAAACATGGAAACAGTAATATCAATAAATATGCTTTCAGAAATTTACCAATTCAAGAGAAAAAGAAGAATTAAGATTTATAAGGATGATGTCATAACCACATAAATCTGAAAACTTAGGATAGAAATATTTGAGATACATAGATTTCTCTAATACAATTGTATTGCTCATTTAATTAAAACTAGAATAATCTGTGTGGTAATACCTGGTTAATTCAAAAAGCAGTTTTTATAAAATCAGATGGTTTTTACATTATCACACAGTTGTTCTCATGCTAAATTACATTGCAACAGATTTCTTTTTAATGTGGAAGCCATTTCCAACTTAATTAAAAACCCAATTTTTCATAACAATTAATGTTATTTACATTATTGATTTAAATTTATTCCACACTAGTTAATGCCTATTTGGTATTGTTAAATATAGTGTATTTTTAAATAATTTTTATTATTTTAATTAATTAAAAGAAAAAATTTAAAGTATATATATTGACAGATTACAAATAATAGTATTGATTTTAATATTTTACATTTATTTTTAATATGTAATTTTAATAAAATATATGAAATTAACTTTTTAATTTTGCAATATTTGTGTAATAAGTAAACATTTGAAATTGAAAACAGCACAAGGCTGAGATATCTAAAGATTGAGATAAGCCTGATAGATAGGAACTTGAAAAAGATCTTGGACTTGGAGGGACTTGGCAAGATAACAGTGTGGTGCTTGCCACAATTGAAAAGTACACCAAACCTATACTGGCAAATAGAGTTTCCCCATAATTTAAATTTTAAGATTAAAAATTAAATTATAATATTACTATACATAATCTTACTTAAAAATAAAATAAAATAAAAATGGCGTGATAAAATAGGGACAAAAATGTCAATGTAATATTTTTATTTTGTTCTAAAGATATGAATGTTTCTCATTAAAGTTTTTAACAGCTTATTAGATCTAAATATATTGTATCAATAAAAGAAATACTGAAATACATTAAAAATTAAAAATTACTAATTTTTTTATAAAATTCCTTTAATTTATTCTATTTTATTAAACTTATGATTTTTAGATTTGAAAAGGAAGAAAATATTTCAAGTTATCCAATATAAAATTCATCTTTCCTTGTCATGCATATTTATAGCATAACAATTTTACATTGTCATTTTTACCAATTAGAAATAGATTTCACATAATTCTTTTGGATTTTATAGGTGACAAAAAATCTCAAAGTAATACCCATTATTTTATGGAAAAAATAAGAGCCTTAAATGTCAATGAAATAATGTAAGTTAAATGCATGGTTCATACAGATTTCTAAGAATCAAATTCCAGGAGTTATAAGGAGTTTTCCCAGGAGTCAAATCAAATATTTCTAGGAGTTACTGACGTTCGACTTAAGTAATATAATTATGTATGTGCAAAATTTTTCAATTATATTTGTAAATAATAGAAATAATTGCAAAAATTAAGGAGAATATTTTTTATTTAAGTTAGAATAATATTCAATGATTACTTTAAAAGCTTTCAATGAATTTACAGCAATAACATAAAAATTTTATTTAAGTAATCTATTCTTTATATTACTGGATTATACATAGTATAAAATAATGGGTAATTTTATAGCTTTTAAATATCTTTGATAGATCGCTATCTATTAATTTTGAGGGTATTTCAAGATGTGTATAACACACAATTTCTTTTCCGATATAAATATATTTATTCAGAGTAAATACAACTATTGGATAAAAATACCAGGATTACTTTTTTCCCCCAATTATTATTTAAAAGCAACTTTGCATTTTTCTTTTTACTTTCAAACACTTTTAAAACTATACAAGTTCACATCCATATTCTTAGCCTTTCTATTTTTCTAATCTCCTTCAATAAATTTGTACATTTCTTGAATATTTATACATACACAAATGATATATACATATTTATATATATATATATACACACACACACATCAGTGGACTCTGAAAAAGCTAAATATATATATATATAACTTTTCCAGAGTCCATTGGTCATTGAAAAGATATTTTCCATTAGGAATATTAAATAATTTTAGTCTATTACATTGATAAACAAATTTATCCCAATTCACTGAAATTATATGCATTTTTTATCAAGATAAATTTATTTTAGCAAAAAAATTTTATATTTTAACTAAAAAAAAAATTTATATTTAAATGTGAATATAATTTAAATATTATATTACTTTTATAGTTTTATATTTAAATAATTTTATACAATATAGAGAAAACTGAAATAAAAAATCAATTAAAATCGCCAGTGTAATTGACAGGCAACATTGTTTCTGATTGATTCATAACATGATGATCCTGTTGATTTCTTAATTTCATTTCACACACATAAATTTCAATACTACATACAATCCGGACTAAACTGGATTATAATGAAACTATTGTGGCTGAACAGAATCTTTATTTTAGTCAACAGTTATGAATACAATAATCTAATATCGATCATTTTGCCACCTAGTAGTAACATATAGAGCTAATATTAATTTAAATTTTGGGGCAATTTCATTGACAATTTTGAAATCTTAAAAGAAAAAACTTAATAAAATCCTAACATCTTCTAAGAAAAAATAAATGCATCACGATTAATAAAATTTCCAGGAGTAATTCACGATTTTCTATGATTCAAATCAAAATTCCAGGAGCTTCGAGGGCCCTTAAAAAAATTTCCAAATTCCAAAAGTTGTACGAACCCTGTAAATAAAAAAACTATAAACAAAAATAGAAAGTACAAAGATTTATAATTGAAAAGCAAATATGAATTGTGAAAAAGCAATGCAATAAGACAATTATTATAAATAAAATCATAATCTGTGAGAAACAGAATGGTAAATAATAAACCGTCATGCAGTTTAGATTTGGTTTCGTTTTTACAAACTATTACATTTAAGCTCAAGATATTTAAAGTATTATACAAACAGGAGGACCATTTAGATTCTAATCTAGATTCAAGTGCAATCTGATCCACTTCAAACAAAAAAGCAAGAGATAAAATTCAAATCCAGAAACTGTTGAACTGAAGGACAACACTAACTATTCAAAGACCATGCTTTGCACCTTAAAGCAAGAAAATGTTATCTCACAAAAGTGCAACATTTATCAGCTGTTATTTGTAATAACATGTATATTGGCATAAACGTTCCACATAACAAGTACTTAACTAAATTCTTGAAGTACTTTCAAGTAGTGAAAACAAAATTTGAGATAAAACTTTTATATCATGTTTTATTGATTACAAAGTGATCAAATATTATCTTATAAGCAAAATCAATATTAATGAATGAACATGTCAAACATATATACTTATTAATTAACAATTTAAACAGATGTTCCAATTCAATAAATTTTTAACTGTAAAATTCATATGAATTATTACAATTACATAATAGGTACAAAAAAAACTTGAAAGAAAACTAAGCTTTGCATACCATTTCAATCATTAATACAAAAAGGGAATACAGATATAAAATGTAAGTAAAATTTTTTAAAGATTCTGTAGCAAATTAGAAATAAACAAACTGCCACCATAGATATTAAAAACGGTAGCTTCACTAAAATCCATACGCAAAAATAACACCCAAATATGTACTGATTAAATGTAAATGTTTAAGAAATAAACAAAATTACTTCTTCAATGTTCTTCGCTGATTTGATTTCATTAATTTTTTCTTCCATAATTAATAAAATCAAAAGCCGGTATTCCATAAGTAAAACATTATTTCATACATTGATTACCATCACTTCATTTTTTTCTTTGTTATGATGCTGCCAATTTCAATTTGTTATCTTTGAGCACGAATTTAAACTGTGATAAATTGATAAGAAAAATTATAATTTCAATAAATTCAAGATCTCAGTAATATTAAATTAATTCATTTAATCTTCTAATTTTAATATTAAAATTTTCTACTTTAAGACTTATTAGGCAAATCCTACTTATTATTCTAGAATGAAATATAGATTTCTCAGTGGCTTCTCAACATCACATCATTAAATTTCATTATATACTCTTCAGATGTGCACAAGAAATTACCAATTAAAATAAAAATTCAAATCAGTATCTCTAATATATTAATGCATTAATTAAACAAATATTTTTCAGAATTGCATTAAATATTATTTAGATTTTTTAAAACTGGTATAGCATACTTGATAAACATTTTTTATCAGATTTAAATTTAACTCTATAAAATTTACTAAATAAACTTAATTTTGTAAAAATACAATTCTATGAAAAATTGATGTTATTCAGCTAAAGTTTTCAGCGAATAAAAAGTATAATGCATGACATAAATAATAAAAATCATAGTCACTGGTCACTCATCAGTGAATACATCCATTTGATCTGTTGCAAAACCATATATGTACAGGAGTGTAGTGAGACGTTGAATATATATATATAATCTATTGTTTCCTATTAATGTTAAACTTACATATTAACTACAGTAAACTAATTACAGTTAAAGTATCATATTAACTCCGGTAGACTTACATTTGCTAGTAATAAGGAACAGTTAAACAATTTAAAAAATTTGAACATAAAAGAATCATTCGTCTTCATGAAAAAAGACTTTTCTATGCTCTGAGGAGGTTCAGAAATTAAAATTTTTACAGAAATTGAGGACAGAGAATAAAAGTTTTTGAAAGAAGAATTATTCGAATCTATTTTTAAATGTCAAAATAATGACTTTTGACGAAGATTTTTTTAATTTTCTAATTTATAAAATCTTTAAAGAGCCAATACTAAATAATATATTAAATAACAAATAATAAATGGGATTTCTTATGTTGTTAAAATTGAAGAGAATAATTTAGTAACATGGGTTTCGTTGCAAAGCCCTCAATCTCTGCAACAAAATCTATTTTACTCGATAAAACTATTCCTTTTATGTACAATTTGGATGAGATGATTTCCATCTTCAAAATAAAACCTACTAAATCAAAACAAACTGGTCAAATTTTAACCGCATCGAGTGTAAACATACAATCACGAAAATCTAAAAAAAATTTACGAAAGGAAAAATAAAATTTCTAGCAACTGTTCTTTTGACAAACCTAAAATGTCGCAAGCTAAATAAGCAAGCACCTGTTTTTTTTTCACCACAGAAAAATTCCATCTTCCCTTTCAGATAGCCATTTAGTTCATGCAAGAGGACCATAAGATAACTTAATTTCTCTTATTTTTGCTCTGTTTTTATATTAACGATATCACCCGATCATCTGTGTTAGAAATTGCATGTAATGTAGACGGAAGTGAAACACTGATGATATCGGGAGTTTTTAATATCTTTCAAGCTCTATCGGCTTAAGGAAATATATTGGCTTAAATAGATGCTTCACACAATAATCAAAAAAATTTGCACACACTAGAGTTACTAGACCTATGTAAACAATATCCCAATCAAAACAAATTACAACAAAAGTTATTCAGACATTCAAAAATAAAACTTTACTTTTAATTGCCATAGTTCAAGGTTTTCCCAAAATAAAGTCATTCGCAATAGTTCAAACAATCCTATTATAACTAAACTTGCTAAAAACATTTAACTAAATTTTATTCCAATTTATATCAAATTCCGATATAAATTGGATTCAATCTATTCTTGCCTACGGTCCTGCAGTTCAATATCAAAAAGACTTACACTGATATATTTTTAGCTTAAAAAACATAGATAATATTTTTCTTGAAAGGAATGAAAAGCTCCAAAAGCTACATCCAAACTAATTTTACAAATTTGAATTTCAATATAGCATTGATTTTAGGATTCATTTAAATTTTGATGTACCAATTATGATTCAAAGAAGCCCTATGATCTGATTACTGTTTTGTTTTCAAGGAAAAGGACCAGGATTTTATCCTCTTACAAGCCAGTATAATTTAAGTATTTTTAAAAAGAATTGTACCAATTATATTTCCACATTCGCGCTTTGATAAGACTTTAATTTTGTGAGAGAATTTCCATACTTTTAATTTTACTCTTTTTTTAGCCCCTTTGACAACTTTGTACAAACAGAAAACAAGTGGTTTGTACTTTAGATATTATTTAATTCTTGTATTTCTTTTAACATATTGAAAGTTTAACAAAGACACATACATTAATTTTAATATAATATTTATATTCTATTGCGATAAAAAATAACATCTTATAAATCAGATCTTAACTTCTGAATAATATCAATTCAGTGACAAATAAAAGAAAACTCCGAGGTATGCCTTTTATTCCATGTGCATTATAAATGAATTAATGAAAAATATCTCTCTCACTCTTTAGCTGTTTCAAATACAAAAACCATCAATTAATTTCAAACAAGCAAAAGATAATTAATATACATTAGTAATTAAAACTTTCATTATTTTTTAAGTTCCTGCAGCCTGAACAACACTGAAATTTTATTCTAAAATATGCTACATTTTTTCAATATATTTCAACATTTTCAGTATATTATTAATGCATTTCATAAAGATTTTTTTAAATTTCATTTGTTATTTTAGATTTCCAAAATGCATAATTATTGATTTCAAAACGTTTGACTTGTGAAGAACGTTTTCATCGATTAAAATTTTTTCTGGTAAAGATTATTTTTTTTAACTATTACTGCTGTGTCACAAAGTAGCTCCCATGAGCTAATGAATTAAATTGGTTCATTTTTTTATTTTTTAGAAATTCCTTACATAAAACATGTTTTTAAATGCTTAAAATAAAAGAATAAGAAAGACATATGCATTTTTCAGTTTTTTAATAAAAACCATATAGAATTGAATTTTTAGAATCAAGTATAAAATTTATTTTAGCCTGTTAATTCCAAATAAATATTTAATTTTTAATAACAATCCAGTAAAAACATATCTCTGCATATTCTAAATTTATAAGTAGTTTCTACAAAAATCCCTATTTAATTAAATTTAATCACTAAAAACATTCTGAAAATATTTTTCGTTGAAAATATATGCTTACGAAAGAATACAAAACTATCTATTAAAAACATAAATTGCAAACTCCTTTAAGAGCACTAAAACTAAATTAACTGATTTCAAATTTCATTGATTTGATAAAAAAAAAAATTAAAATAAATAAATGAAAACATCTGCAATAACATTTATTTCAGTAAAATTTCTTCAGTTTGCTGGTGAAAATATCTGTTTTGCAGAAGATTGTAATCATAACGTTGACTTAGTGAAATAATTGAACCAATGTATCCAACCATTGATTTCAAGACTTCTTAAACAAGTTATTCACTGCCCGACATTGAAAATGCAACACCAAGAGGTTGTGTTCACGATCCAACGTAACGTGGGTGATATGCTGTGGCCGGTAACACTCCCTTACATCCTGGGGATGACCAATTCCCTTTATCAGCAGGATTATGACCAACTGGACATAGCTCACATCAATCAACATGCGCTGCAAGGTATACAGCTGCTTCTCTGGACACCGTGCTCTCCAGATTTTTCATCATCTGATCATGTTTGGGATATGATTGAACACCATTTGCGGTCCCCACCACTGTCTCCTTCAGAAAACGCTCTTTGGCGAATGATTGACAAGGAATGAAGAGATATTCCTCAGGACGCCGTCCGTACTCTGATTGATTCGGTGCATAGACGCTATCCTTCTCTATATCGCTGTCCACGGTTGTCCTACAACCTATTGACCCAACCCTGTTCTTGCTCTGTATTATGTATATCATTTAGAAATAAAGATCACTTATTATTCGTTGCTGTCTCCCTCTGTTTACCGAGTTTCATCACTATCTTGCAACTCTTTCTTGGAGTTGCATTTTCACTGTCGGGCAATGTATAATAACATGTATACGAAGCCTCAAAGTAACCAGTAATAATTTTTCATCTCATATTTCTGGGTTTTTTTTTTTTTTTTTTTTTTTTGTTCTTCTTAAAATTAACGCTAGGCAAAACAAGCAGGCATTTTGTTATGTGAAATCAATATAGTAAAATTTAATAATTGTAGTTACAAGAAAAGAAATATCAAATTACAGTTTTGAATAACTCATTTCGTTATTCTGATGAATTTTTTTCTGTGTGGCTCGAATGTACACGTCTGACAATAGGAATACGCCAATTATGACGTTACATCTTTAATAAATTAAATAGAAAGTTCTATTCTAAATATAATCATAGCGCGCTTCACATTAGGCACTTTTGCATTGCTCATGCATGATTTATATAGCCACCGGAGAAAGTTATAGCCCATTTTTAAACTTACTTTGATTTTTGCAATTTTACCTATTAATAAGTGTTACATTGCTCTTCAACTTAATAAGACGCAGGTGCTGTTACAATATTTCAATTTTGAATGACTCTTTTCGTTATTCTGTCGGATTTTTCTCTGTTTCCTATGAACTCACAAGTCCAACAGTTATAAAGTCTGTTACATTAACTTATGTCGATAAAATCAATGTGGTTGATTATTTTGGGAGTCTCACCGCCAAACTTATTTTGCTTAAATTTATACTCATCAAATATTATTTGCTAGTAAATAATAACAGCATTAATATTTTAAATATTAAAAGAAATCAAATATTTTACACAAATTTGATATAGTTCATAAATTTTATTTTATTTTGCCGATGTACTTTGGGTATATTCATATGAATCCTTCGTATTGTTAATGATTAAGTTAAGTCCAGACTTGTTTCTCCAAAATATAAATTTAACTTTTTGGCTCACTGTGGCCCTGTAGTAAGACATAGTGGTGCATATGTTAAGAAATATCACCTACTAATGAACAATTATACACAAATATTGTGATTTTGTTTTCTTCATGCATGTACTTATATCGGAATAATGTTTTAACACAATGTACAAATAGGCTAACAATCAAAGTTTATTGTAACATTCTAAGGCGTTTTAACGTTTCTTGTATTTAGCCTTCGGAAAGAATTTTACATAAATATTGAGTTGTATTCGTGTATCATAAATAATCAGAAATTCTCCCATGATGTACATGCGGGAAAGATAAATGCAGTATTCATTTTTTGTTCTCTTACTTGACAAGTCGAACAAAATATATTTTAAACCAAATGGTATGATTCTATTTTAAAGCATAGAAGTTTTACGATATCCATGCTTACTTTTGGCTCATTTTTTAGGAGAAAATCTTCCTTGAAAGTATAATTTTCAGCTGAGCTTTTCGCTTATCAATATCTAAAAAAACTTTATTTATCTATAAAAGTGCTTATTAAATTACAATTTTTTACATTCATTTTATATTTCCAAGTGAAGTTGGTAGATTCTATGAATTATTTTCTGTGCACAAGAGATAGTTTTATCTCTTGTTATATTCTATACTTTATCTTCAATTACTATACTTTATCTTCAATTACTGCAAAAATTTAATTTTAAACTAGAAATCAAATCCTCAAACTATTTTATTGAAAATAAAAATTCTGTTTCGAAATTTAAAAAAAAAATTCAGTTGGAATGTATCTTCAACTTGTAATATGAATGGCCATGTAATATACAATATATGTTATTCTGTTTCCAATTTTAGAAATATAAAAACATTATTAAGTGAAAATTTTCTACAAACCTTTTTCTTTAATAGATATTGTGAAAGTATAAAACAAAACTTTTTTAATGAAAATATAGTTTTAAGATTAGAATCATTAACATATTTAAATCAGGTAGTAATTAATTTATCATTAAATATTTTATAATTAAAAATGCGTGCACCAAGAAAGAATTGAGCCGTAAATATGAATATGGCTTCACCTGTAATTAAGTGAAAATTACAAATGATCAAAAATTCAACTGCATTGATGATTATAAATTAAGAAAATTTTATAATTCCAAGTAGTGTAGAACTCAAAACAGACTAAAAAAAAGCATTTTTGGATATTTATTGAAAGGTGAAAGGATGACATTGAAACCAAGGATGCATTACAAACATATCTAAATATATTTCGATAAGTTACCTGTTGAGAAAGTCGCATTATAAATGATAATGAAAACTTACTGGTCACTCAGATAGATAATCTGAAATACTGGATGAAACAATATAACATTTGTCATCTCTATGGTTATTATCTGTTTTGTTTTATAAGCTGCTCACATTATTTAACACTATTATTTTAGAGGAATCCTCCTCTGAACTGTTATAGTAAGAATAAATACTTTTAAACAGTAGTAAGACAGAAGATCTCTTATTAAGAAACATAATTATATACACTTTAAAAATAGTTATATCAGCAATATGACACCGCCTGCCGACGCATAAGAATTAAATATGAATTGAAGATATAAATGGAAAAGATTAATGGATGATTTAATTGAGTTTAATCATCTTTATAGCAAATATTTTTGACAATATGAATTGGAAATATAAAACATTTTAGATCGTATGTGTACACCCAAAATATTTCCTTGTAATTGAAATATTTCGATATTTTATTTCACTATTATGTATATACATAAATTTATTTTTTAGCTGAACTTTTGTCTGGAACAGAGTTGAAAAGGTTTGTACGGGATGAAAATATTGATATTTGATTAACTTAAACATAAACCATATATCACTGAGAAAATTTGGTGAGGAATTTTCGATGTTGTATATAGAAAACCTACTCAATAAGTGAATGTGAGGCCTTTAGATGTCCACTGGGGGAAGAAAAACCTATCACCAATATATTTGTGATGCTCCAACTCAGGAGTAGAAAATACAATCTTTCGAGCGGCAGCGACTTAGCTCAGGCGAGATTATCGCCCAATATTCTCGATTATATTGCAAAAGTTCTCAACATATCTTCCACAATTCACGAATGCATGAATTATTGAAACAATGTAAAATACATGATTAAACTGGAATATGTAGTGACTTCTATATAAAGAACGTCACTATCACATGTATCGGCTGGAACGACATGACTTCCAGGTGAACTTTGTGGGAAAAGTGGATCGTATTCAGGGGTAGCTATAGAAAAACTTAGAAAACTTTTAGAGCCAGCTTTGAGCAAACTTGCAACTCTATTGTTGCTATAAGATGATCCATAATCCTCCCAATGAAAAATTTCCTTATACTTTTTATTGATTTACAGGAACTATCACATTCAGAAAAGTTCCTGGTAAATAGAGATTTCATTCTGTCACTTTGTACAGCTATACTGAAAATGAGAACTTACACAGCTGGATAACATAAAATTTCTTATTTCGTTCCTGTCGGCACTAATTAGGTCTAAATAGAATAGCTGTTTAAGAAATCGTCATCTGAGATGATAGTCAATTATCTGCATTTATAAGAATCCCTAGTAGGGATCTGATATGTACTCTAACTTGTCGAATAACACTGGTAACACAGGAGCAAATCACAAATGAACTCATTGGTCTCATATTAATACATACCATTCGGTGGTGTAAATTAGTTGTTTGAGAAACCTCCGAATTGGTTGAGTTTCCTCATTTTAAAGTTTCTAAATTAACAAAGTACTGTGGATCTAATACTTCACAACAGAATATGCTAGGTTTTAACCACGGGCACTTATGATCTCGCTACATTCTGGCTGTTACTATATTGCTAATTTGTTGTTTACAGCATTTTTTTTTGTCTGGATTAATCTTCTCAGTGCTGTTCTGGTTTATTGAACATTTATTTTCCTCATGTGGTATTTGTCTTAGGTAGGTAATGTCCTTCCCTACATTTTAAGGTGTAGGTACTCCTCACGAATTTGAGGCTGATTTATTCTTAAAAAAAATGCTGTTAGGGTGTTTCTGTTTATATTGTCATCTATACTCCTGAGTAAAAGTAAGATATGATTAATTGCTTGTGTGTGTTGAATAACAGAGGCCAGGGAAGGAGAATTTTAACTAGGGTCTACTTCTATAGTCATTGGTTTTATTATTTCTAATTTTCTAAAAATGTTAATGAGCTTATTTTGAGTTGCCCTAAATTTTAAAATGTTTTCGCTACACGCTGGCAGGTGTTCATCAAAACAAAAAAATTAGCTGACATTAGAGATCAACTGAATGCATATAGAGAATTTTATTAAAATATTTGTAATTAATTCAAAATATAATTAATGCGGTTATGAAATAACCGAAAAATTTTTGCTCCACAAAATATACCCTTCTAAACATTGGCTTGCTTTAAAACTAGTATCAAGTGATTCTTCATTCTTTTTTAAATTGTCATTTATGATATGTCTATATTTATAGAGAGACAGCGAAAGTATAAGCACGGTATTTATTTCCTCATCTATCTACACTCCAATAATGTAATCGAATACACCATATCTACTTTTTCCAATTTTTAAAAAATATATTATTAACCCCAGTGTCGAAAGTGTCCTCGATTTGCTCAGAATGCCAAAAATCAGAAATATATTGGAAATCTGATGAAAAAAGTCTCAACTCTAATGTTTAATAAATTCATAACTGAGAGTTTTTTATTTTAGGGGAAATTTAAATGTTCTACAAATCATTATATTTGCTTGTAGTAAATCTACGCATAATTTTGTTGTGGAAACAATGTTTTGAACAAATCTTAGTAAACAATACCCTTATTTTTTTTAATCACAAATTTTGAAGAAAATCTAATTACTATATTTATTATTGATAGCCACACAGACCGGAAAAGCAGGCAACTCGCCTACTTTCCCAGTCTGTGGCCTATCAATAGATGATAGAGTTTAAGAAATTAATAATTTTTTCTTAAACTTTTTAAATTTTTTTTATCGTGATGGAAAATTTTTTTATTTAAGTGAATTTCAGGAAACAAGAGATATGGATTCTTACTTGTTCATAATAATTTCTTGAACATATTTATATGATTAATTTTTTTTTGAACATAGGTTTGAAAGCATGTAATAGAAGTCTTCGTAAAATGTCCAGGATATCATTCTTGGAAAGAGTTGATTCGTCAGCAAGAGGTAAATCCAGGCTTTTAGCTTTCATAAATAGATAATACTAAAAAAATCAGGTTATCTCTATTTACTGGTTTTTTTATTTATTTAATTTTTAAATAGCTTAGTTTATAACTTTAAATTAGCTTGAATCTTTTTTTTTTAATTTTTCTATTGGATAGAGAAAAATAGTAGCGTTTAAATTATATTAACTGGAAAGAAATGAAGCATAAATTTCAATTAAAGTCAGAAAAATGTACATCAAATCTCTGAAATAAAAGAAAATTACATTTTGAATCTGAAATCGAAATGAATACTGAACTCAAAAATATTAAAAGAAGATATTTTCTGAAAATACCCTAATTGACATAAAAACAACACCACAATCTGAAAATATGATTATCAAATTACGACAATCGTAATCTAATTGATGAAGTAAAATTGGTATTCTTGAAATTATCCAATTACATTACTTTGCAGAATATGTGATTCCAAGTTTTTCATTTGGTAATGTAAAAGCGATAAAGAAATTACTGTCAAAATACTACAGATCGCTTAGTCAAAAATGGAAGATGCCGTTTACTATATTCAGTGTATATTCATTTGCCAATAAAAATGCGTATCTTGTAGAAAAAGTATGAAAATAAGAAAAACTGAAGTAATCAATCAGTTAGATAATTAATAATTTAGCCCTTTCATTTTGGTCCCAAATTTGAAAAAACAGAGAGAACATCAAAATAAAATTGTATGCTATTTCCCATTCACTGCAAACAATTTAAACATTTTACCAAGACCTCTTGGCCGTGGTAGCTTAATGGTTAGGGCATCGACCTTCCTTCCTGAAGGGTTGGATTCGGTTCCCAATACCGCCAAAGACCCACCGAGTACATGTGATATAAGCGTCCGTTATATCTGTGAAATCAAAAGTCCTGTTTTCGATCGTTAAGTCGTTTCCATGGTTGTAATAGTCTGGAAAAAATTTTCCTCTCCTTCCAGATAAAGGTAAAAATGAGAGAGTAGATAGCCTGGTTGTACCATCTATCGGAGAATCTTAGAGCAAAGACGTCCTTTTATCTTCGTAGTTCTCTGGTTAAATGAAAAACGTAACTTTCTTATTTAATTTCCCACAGTAGTCAACTAGTGACATTGGCTTGTCCGAATGTCGTAAATAACAACAGCCAGAACCTCTAGAAGCCATAAACATTAATTCTGCCTGCGTTCTACAACCAAATCAAAACAAAAATAGCTTAGTCCTTATAAAAACAGAAATAATGTGTGGTAAGAATGGGTTTTTCAAGAAGATCACATCATGATTATGGGCAAATTAACATGAGAGATCAAAACAATGAATATAGTCTTCACAATGAGAATTTGCTCCGATTGCAAATTAATGCAGGAGGTGAATTCCTAAAATAGCATTTAAAAGCATTTACTAATAAATCATTTGCTTAAAAAAGAATGTTTCTATATCATAAAATACAAAACAAAATTATATATTAATGTAGTGAAATATGATTTTAAAAGTTGATTTATAAAATAAGTTAATATAAAAAAAAATTTATATTTTATTTGCTAATCGAAACCTTTATTTAGAATAGCTTCCTCGGATGGAATAAAATTTATTTTTTAAATTGGCAATCTTTGGCAAATTTAAAGCATAATCTACTATTTTTCCAATCGGTATTATGATTATGATATTTAAAATTAATTTAGATCGTGATTAATATTTATTTTACTTCAAACTTACTGCAAATCTACTTATATCATGATGCAATTAAATTAAATTATGTAACACTATTCCTGATATCAGTTAGCTTCAAGAACGAAGTCGTGTGGTTCTTTTCCCCTCTTTTAAAATTGTTATTTATCCATAATAGTTGAAATAGAAAAAATATGAATAGCAATGGTTTACCTTATTTTTTCTTAAACACTGTGTAATTGTTTTTAGAGGAAATTATGATATTTAACGTGGAAACCTTTTCCATTCCTGTGAGCTAGTTATTACTTTTTAAATTACAACGCTTATAAGAAATACAGTGGAAGAAAGATTAAAATGCTTAATAATTTTTAAAAACTTCCCACTTTAGTATTTAATAACATCATAACTGAAAATAATTTTCAAGCGCGTATTAGATCTCTTTCAATTTATTTTAAGTTATATATATATATATATATATTATGGAATATATATATATATTAAGGAAAAAAATAAATACTGTAAAAAAATAACTTTCCAAACACCATTTTCTCCCAAAACGTGGGTACATATTTTCCAAGGGAAATTTGGGCCTGCAAAAATTGATGAGTTTGGCAAGATAGTGTTTTCATATTATAAAAGATGAAATCTCCCAATCCCTTTGATAAGAATCTTTGTTAAATCATGTCCTTTCAAGTATTGTCAGAATATTTTCGAATTTCCCCCTCAGTAAATCGTGAGTACGGCCCAGTATCAATGAAAAGTTTTCCCAGAAGAAAATACGCTGTAGAAATTAAAATTCCTTACAGTGACCTTTGACCGTTAGGCCGTCTATTACGCAGTGACTAAAGTATACAATTTGCATAATTTAAGAATAATAATTTAATTGTTGAAATTGTTGAATGGGTTGGCAATTTTTAAAATATGTGCCGATAAATTCAACACATAGAAAAGATGTAATTAGCGCAATCATTTGGATTTAATAAGTGACCAGGGATATCATGGTGCAGATGTTATGTCTAGAACCTTTATGTCTGTTATGTCTAGAACAGTGAGTCTAGAATGTTATGTCTAGAACAGTGAGTCTAGAATGTTATGTCTAGAACAGTGAGTCTAGAATGTTATGTCTAGAACAGTGAGTCTAGAATGTTATGTCTAGAACAGTGAGTCTAGAATGTTATGTCTAGAACAGTGAGTCTAGAATGTTATGTCTTGAACAGTGTGTAAGATAAAATAAAATGATTTCCCATCTTAGCAATATAGGCAAAATGCACTTCTCGTTCTTTAAATTTGTTTATTTCTGATTTGATAGATGCATGATGTTTTTAGTGAGTTCATGGTTGCGTCGGAGAAGCTATTTGTTCATGAATATTACAAAAAAAAAAAAAAAAAAATTGTCGTACAGCATAGCATTTTAAAGTACTCCTTTCGACTTCGAAAGAAGCAACAATAAGACATGGCTGTAAAGTGCTTCTAAAGCAGTGATGGCAAACTTTAAA
Source organism: Latrodectus elegans (assembly GCA_030067965.1). Taxonomy (NCBI): domain Eukaryota; kingdom Metazoa; phylum Arthropoda; class Arachnida; order Araneae; family Theridiidae; genus Latrodectus; species Latrodectus elegans. The sequence goes on from CM057820.1 coordinate 59,853,412, forward strand.
ACTAATAGATCATAACACACACACATAAACTTTATTTGGAAGACCATTAATTACATTAATTATATGAATTTAAAATAAAAGAGGATATAAATACATTTGTCGACTTATAATCAAAAACTTAAAATTAAAATAAATTATTAAGAGGACTTCATATATAGTTTCGACGTCTATATGAAAAAGATATTTGATAACAGATTTTGATTTCCACCTTTGATGTCTTTCATATAATTTAAAACGTTTAACTAAATATTTTCTTAATAATGACGTACTTAAATCATTCATTATATTTTACATCGTTAAAACTTTTAATAAACTTAAACTATAATTGCTTTAAATAACTAATTAAAGACGGGGGTTTTTTGTGAAATTTTGCATCTAAAGCTTCAAGGATGTCAAGATTAACTAGATTTATAAAATTTCACTCGACAAACTACTTGAAACATGACGGAAAAAAATCATATGTTTAATGTTAATTTTAGTAGAAACACTAATTTTTCCCAGTGAAACATTCTTATTTACATTCATATAAGTTATTTTTCATATCAAAAGTATTCATGTCATTTAGTGCATTGCCATACAATGTTAGATTTGAAAACTATTTTTCTTTATTTTTTCTATATTCTTAAATTTGATAATGATGAATATTTAATTTCAGTTTTCAAATTTTATTAATTTTTAAAAAGTTTTTAACCGGTTAAAATATTTAAACCGGTTAATTTGGTATATTTTGCTACAGTATATAAGTAAACTTATTAAGTTTTGTGATATAATGATTAGCTAAATTTGTTCATATTTATACATCAAATTCTTATACATTAAATTCTTATTATTAATATTTATTTCTCATATAATCATTCTTAAATTTATTAATTTATTGCAGTATGAACATAGATCTTTTAATGCCTGATTTAATGAAATCTTTTTGTTGAAATATTTTCTTTTATGTATGAATAACGTATCTTATACAAACATATTTGGTTTTACAGTAAATTGAACAAAAAAAGCTTTGTTCCTGACTACTTAACACTGGTGATCTTTATGTAGAATTCAAATCATTTTTTTCTAACTCAAAACATTTAATTTTTTATGAGAATATAAAATGATAGGAATAGTTTTAAAGATTTTTCAAAGTATTTTGATTTCGTTACATAAAAATTATCACTTTGATATTTAAATGCATTAAACATTAAAATGATACTGTTTTTATCTCAATCTAAAATAATTCCAGAAATTTCTTTTGGAAAACCAAGCAAGGCAATTCTTATTCAAAAAAAGTGGAACGCTGAAATTTGAAACACATCATATAATCAAATTTTACAAAGAATGAGTCCGTATTAACTTATTATAGGGTAAAAATCACTGTTACTGTTACATCTGTATTAATTTCAACAGTTAATAAATATAAGTATCCATATTATTGTAGTTTATACGAGCATTAATCGAACTGTCATTTATTTAAGTATAATTAATGAAGGATAAAAAAAATTCTTCTGTCGAAAAATTAAAAAATGATACATTTATTATAGTTATTGTTATTAAAAACTAACAGCAAAACATGATCGTCATCTTTGTTGCTGCGACCGTAATTTATAGTAGAAGTTATGAAATAAATGAATTTTTTTTTATTTCGTTTAATAAATGTTCAATAAAAACATTAACATTTTCCAAATCATCTAAAAATTGGATGATTATTGAAGTAAATTGGTTTGATAAAGTAAAATTGAATAATATCATACGAATCTTACTAATGGTTTTCGATCTTCTTTTGTTTTGACAATAGAAACATTTTTCGTGGCGTTATGACTGGTGGGTAATTTCCGGTGCCAATTCTGTGTTTTGTTTGCATCATAAAATTCATAGGTTTTGATGAAGTTGAGAAAACATTTTGAAATTCTTGAACATATGTTATCTCAGCAATATTTTATGCGCTTTCAAGTTTTGCTTGCCAAATTAATTCGTCTATCAAGCTTTTCAGTTACTTAATTGAAATACTTCCAGACTCCTTTTCGATGCTCGTGATAGATCTGTATTTCCCAATTCCTTCATCTTTCCGGATCTCTATTCTTCGACGACACTGGTAATTCTGACAAACAACATTTTCAGACATATCCACGAGGGCAACTCTGATCAAAACATCTTTCAGTTGGAAATGGAGGAAGGGAAATCCATCATTCCAAATATGAAACCTAATTTGTGTGTGAAAGTACCCCTTGATACATTTTGGTCGAGTTAAAAGAATAATATTGTACTATTTCAGACTATGTTCTTCTATTTGTTTAAAGTTTTTCAAATTTTACATTGCACAATGGTAGTTTTTCTTTGTCAATTCGAAACTTATTTTAATCCAAATCTAGAAATTAAATTTCTTTACGATGTATAGTCCAAGTATACACTAGTAGGTTGTATTTCAGCATACATAAGCAATATGTCTTAAGATGATAATACTAAAGGTGTAAACAGACCCACCCGAACAACAGTTGTTACGAATTTATCTCCTTATTGATGCAGAAATAAAAATTGATGAAAAAATTGATGCTGAGATGCAGAAATAAAAATAAGTTTATTCAAACAAAAACAATATTTCCTCAGATAACCAGTCAAAAATAGATTACGATTACTTCTGCTTAAAGTAATTACACAAGCAAAAAAAAAAAAAAAAAAAAAAAAAATAAAAAAACCTTATTAAGTTTTTGTAATACAAAAACTAAGCAACAACTTTCAGATTTGGGGACAAAGTAGTCCGACTCCTTGCTTTACCCTCAAGCAACTTTCATCTGACTTACAATTACCAGAGCTTTTCCTCCCTGTATGTTTCTTGAACATTTCCAAAGTGAGATTATGTTCCTATTGGTTCCTATTGGTCCTATCAACTATGAACTTCAAAAATGCTAACCTATATATTGGCGTAAAAAAAATTCGCCATGTCTTAAAAATTATCCTTGAATGTCGCAAAGGTACTTAGATTTTAAGAATTTATTTCTTGGCTCTTAAAACCACTATTTTCACAAAATAAAAGTTCTTTAGACATTAATTTTATAAAACAAATGATATTAGCACAATAAAATAAATAATTAAACAAAAATGTGAATAATTCGTACAAATATTTACAGAGTTACAGTTTTTGTAGCATTATCTATAACATATCAATTTTTTTTCTATTAAAGAATTGTTTTTTTAAGTTTAAAATTGCAGAATTTTTCTGTAAATAATTAGAGATTTCCTTATCGGTCTTATTTTGAGACGCCCAACATTGAAAATGTCTTGGCTGGTTTGATAAGTCTTTTTTATCTTTTAATAAAATATTATTAGTATCTTATTAAAGTATTGCATTTCATGCAAAAATGTCAATAATGTAAAAATAATCTTTAATAAATAAGCGCATTACATTTAATTTGAAACAACTTTGTTGCAACAAAATATGCTTTAAAACAGTTTATTTAATTTCACATCTAAGAAAAATCTCCAAGAAAACACATAATATTATAATAAAATGTTTACTTCATATCCGTGGCATAATATTAGTATACTGTTTTCAATATGTTTTTACCGAGAAACAATTAAACTATTAATAAATTTGAGTAATAAAGGAATAAAAATTTCATTTCATTAATGAATTACTAGTTAAAGTGAATTTATAAATATAATGTATCTTCATACATACAAAACAGATGTTCCATGCATCAGAAACGATTTCAATAGTTAACTAAGCTAAAAATCTATTTGAAATAATATAATTAATAACTTTATTGAAAGAAAATTAATGACATGTAATTTTTGTATATATATATATATATATACATACACACACACAAAGGAACTAAGAAAGATAAATTGGAATTACAAATGATTGTCTGGGATCAAAAGATATTGCTGGCATTCCACGAAACTCTTGATAATTATTAACATTAATTGATATTAGAGCCTTAATTGTTACATAGAAAAATTGTACAATGAAATTAACATCTTATTTATTTCTATTTAAAGTAGACACCGAAGTTCTTTATAAATAGAATTAACTTCAATATTTCGCTATATTAAAAATGTCTTTTACAAATAATATGATTATTTAATTATTGAACAAAAATTAAGGTTATATAAATTTTTGAAAACATTAATACAATAAGTAATAACTAAACGAATTATGAGCAGATTACTACAACAGATTACGAATAAATAATTTCGAATGAACAATACTTTAGAGGAACACGGAATCTTGCTTATCTGTGAAATGTTATTTTCGTTAATTTCTTGGTTCTTCTGATTGAGTATCCATATGTTGCACAAATCCTATTTCGTCTAATAATTTCAACATATAAAATGATATCGCTCAGGATAATGAAATGATAAATAAATGATATGATGAAATGATAAATAAATGATATGATGAAATGATAAATAAATGATATGATGAAATGATAAATAATAATATCACAGTGAACTTTAATGTAACTATTGTGAATTTAATCAAGATCAGACTTTAAACCATATCGGAAATTATTCTATAGTGATGAAATTCAAATCTTTGTTTTCAAAAAATTCTTCGATACTCATATTTTTTTAAAGGAAAAATAATCAAAAATAGCTGTACATTAGATCATCAACCGTTTATAATCCAAATAAGGTTTGTAATAAAAATTTTTTTTGAACGATTACGTTTTAAATCGATATTTACTGAAGTTACTGCCTTGCTTAACCAATGTATTCAATATTCAACAATACTGAGGAAAGTAACGATCAAACCTGTATGTTCATCGCAACTAACGTTTTATGTAGCGATTTGTTTAATTACATTTATGCGATTGATCTGTGAAAATAATTAAAAAGTGAATCAGACAATTCAGATATGTTTGATTATCCATTTTATTGAGTCTTCAAATTTAAAGTGTGATCATAATGAATGAATTCACTATTTTCAAAATTTGACAGGAGTATGTTTCTGCGGTTGTTTATATCCACGTTGTTATGAAGATGCTTCACATTCCAGCCGGTTAAAGTGGCAGATTTGCTTTCCTTTTAGTTCTCCCGTTATGTTTTCTCTTACCAAACGCAAAAAGTTTTATTCTGATCAGGATGAATTTTATTTAGAAATGATGAATAATCCTTATAAAAAAAGGTTAGTGTAATTTTTTAATATTTAAATATTTATTTATATTTTATACAAAAATTAGAAAAGTTCATAAGTATTAAAGTTAGCTCTTTGAAAAAAATGTTGGTGTAATAATACCAAGTTGCATTTTTTATAAATTTTATAAAATAAATTAACTTCAAATTATATCATTAAATTGCATTTTAATTAATGGGTGAATCCTATTTGATTTCATTTTTCAATGACTTTAGCAAGGATAAACGAAATCACCTTAATCCTTCTAATTTAAAGTGATTTATGTATAGTTATTAAATGAAATTTTAAAGTGCAATGTATGTACTATTTTAATAAATTTATGTATTAATTTTTAAAAAAGTATCTAAAATAGCATGGAAACTTATTCTTTAGTTTGTACTGAGATATAATAAAATTTTGTTATTTTGAATTTGTGTGTTATTGGAAACGTAACATTAACTTTAAAAAAATATTATGTAGTACATTTTTTAAATAAGAATTAATGAATACTGTAATTTATGCTTATTTATTTCTATTATCGATTTCATTGAAGAAATTATGGAATATTTTTATTGTTACAAAATATTTGAAATGTAGAAATGAAACAATTGATAACCTTCTAATGTTTGGAAATGTGAAACTTGTTTCTTATCATTAGAATTCAGATAAAAACATTGTTTACTTTTTCATTGGCTTTAACTGATCATGATTCTTAGTTGTCATGTTTACATGTTTGTTTTATTAAAAGAAATATAAAACATGAAAAACTATAAATTTAACAATTCAGTTTTACTGCTTTGACAGTTAATCAATTAGTTAATGGTGTCTTATACACTAAACAGTTGTATTAATTCTATAGAAAGAACTTATTTTGTAATTGGTTTCCCTGAAACTTGCAATGTCTTAAAATCATTGGTTTAAATTAATGTTCAATTCTAGAAATATGAAATCTGAGATATATATTGTATTAAGTGACACTATGCCATAAAGAAAATATTAATTTATTAAATTTAATGTATTGATTAATCGCTAAAAGTTACCATACATTTTAAGGAAAACTTTGTATTAAGTGCTGTGTAAATAGTGAGATTGTGTGATGTTGAAAATTCCATGCATACAGTATCAGTTGTGTATCCCAATATTCTGTTTTAAAGTTGCAATAATCCTAAAATATTTGTAAATCGTGTATAAAACCATTTTAACTATTAATAATAATAACTATAATGCTATTAATCTTTGAACTTTTTTTGGAGCAAATTAACAGATATTTATATATTGGTATTATTTCATTTTACTTTCCCAAATTTTACTGAACTCACATTTTTTATGTTAACACATGAAATAAATTTAAAAATCTCAACCATTGTAACAACTTTCAAATTAAAGATATAGGTGTTTTTTTTTAAAGAACATTTAACATTTTAACAAACAATAAAAATTTTAAATAACATGAAATAGTACCATATTGTCTACAGAAGTCTGATTTCAATGTTATTTACATATGCAAGCAAATGTATATATTTATAACAATATACATATTTAAAACAAAATATTAATATCTCATTACATGCAACAATGTTTATTTGCATTAAAATGAGTCAAAAATAACTTCACGTACTAAATAAAATACTGGGAAAAATTTTAAAGCATGGATGGAACTAATCAATTTAATAGTTTATTGATTTATATATCCTGCTTTGTTGTTAATTTTGAGCACAAAATACTGTTATTCTTATAGAAATATTCATTTAAGAACTATCAGAAAAATGCATGAAGATTTTCTGCAAATTTCTAATATATTTGTGTATATGTATTTATTGTCTAACTTTTTATAAAATAGAAGCTCCTATAACAAATTTTGAACAATAAGTAACTCTGAAATTTTAATATTTATAAATACTTTATTCTACCTCAAATAATAATTTATTCACATTTTAATAGAAATTTACATTGTCCTTTTTTGAAAATGTTAATTAAAAGATTTTAATATTTAAATATTAAATGTGAATACTTTGTCAAGATTGCCAGAGCCAAAATCATTATGTTTGTCAAGTTTATGATCAATGAAATAATATATATGAATCTAATCGTATAAATATACATTCAAATTGTTAATTTATGAAATATGTATTTTTCATTATTTCTAAACATTTTATGTTGATAAGTTGATATTTTTAAGAATTTTGTTTCTATGTACATATTATTTAATTCCAATGAAATAGATAAACCATAAAATTTTGGAAATAAATAGAACAAGAAGTATCTTTTATAAAACATCTTCATTATCCCATTATAATTCAACTCAACTCATTTTTTAAACAAATGAAGTTTTTTTTTTGAAAATTTTATGAATTTTCATGACTTAAATTACATTAAAATGTTAAGTTTTTTTGTATATAATGTATAATTTAAAGAAAATTTTGTGCACATAAGTAAAAAATGATCAGCAAGAAAACTTTTGAGTGGAAATTATCTTTTATTTCAAAATTTGTGAAACCAAAATGTAACATGAATAGAAAAATACTGTAAAGATTGTCAATAGTTTTGTTGAGAGTGTTAATATAGGGGAAAAATATCAGTTTTCTTCCTCAAAGCTAATTTTTTTTTTTACACAGTGGCTGTGTGATAATGCTGTAATTGTGATGTAATAAATTTGTTTTCAAAAAACTTTACTTATCTCAATATTAATTTTAAACCTGACAAATAAAGATCACAAATATATATCATTAAAATAATAAGATTTTTTAAAAAATGAAGCATTTAAACAAAAAGTCAAACATTACAAAAATTATAATGAAACATCAGAAACAAATAGTTTCCTTATTCATATTCATTTCTGAAATACTTCAGAAACAAATGTGAATAAAGAAAATACGAGATAACTCTATTACTAAGAATAAAAGAAATAACTAAGAATACCTAGGTATTTTAAATTGATATTTTGAGCTACTGACATTATTAATAGTAACAATTTTGACAAATACTGAAAAAATAAATGTAGAACACAAAAATGATTATTTAAAGTTTTGAAAAAGAGCAATACAACCTAGAATTAAACTATCCAAAATGTCAAGCAAATTGTATAACAATTCTAAAAAAATTCTTACGAAGTTTCCTTGGAAAAATTTCTAAAGAAATGTGAAAATGGAACAAAATGTTTTAAATCTTGCCATGATGACATAAACACTAGGATTATCAAAATTGAATTTTCAACATAATTCTTATTGGTCTTCATCTGTATGATATAATATAAACCAGGTTGCGTGATAAAAAAGAAAATCTGCCAAAAAAATTATCAAACTTATAATTAAGCATCTTGGATTATACAGCATCTGTGCCAACTTCATCTGCTTAGATGCAGCTGAACAGGAGCAATCATATAGTTTTTGTTCAAAAGGATGTTGAATACTTTTATGTTTAGATATAACCTTTAAGTTCCTTTTCTGATTACATTAATATTTTTGGTTTAAAATATTGATACATTTTCTTGCTTAAATTGTATGTATATTAATAGTCTAGATACTATTAGAGATGAATTAAATTTTTGTGAACAAAGAATATAATAATTTCCTTTAATCTGTTTGGTTTGTTTTTATTATTCTGAGATAAGATAGATTTCAAATGCATTGGGTAGATTTTTTAAAATTAATTTAATAGTAAATCCCATATTGAAGTCCAACTCATTTCTATGTTTTAAAGCAATTGTGATTATTTCTAATATTTATTTTCTTTAACATTGTAATTGGATTTGGGTTATTATTCTTATTCAATGTAAAAGTTAAATTAATACCTATATTTTAAGTTAAATATCTGCTTATGAATTTTTTATAACTGAATGTTTTTTTATAAGAATCCAATAAAGTACAAAGTCAAATGAAAATGAATATTCAGAAGGTAGGCAAGGCTGCTTATTTAAAAATAATCTTTAAGAGGATTGATATAAATAAAAATTGAACTTAAAAATTTTATTATAAAATATATTTTACTTTACTTCTACAATGCTATTAATCTCACTACATGTAAAACAAAATTTTTTTACTTAGAACTTTCTAAGTTTAAAAACAAACTCCTGCATCATTCAGTATTTCTTAAGCCTCTATAATCTTTGATTTATAAATGCTGTCTTAGGAACAAAAATTAATGTGAACTTTTCTTTGTATTTCCTTTTCAACAAAGTCATAATGCTTGAAAATTAAATAATTTGGAACAAAAATGGCTTAATTGATTAAAGCTTGAACAATTATTTTGCTACAAATTTTAATTTTATTGCACTTACATTAATGTTAAAAACTTTAACGTTTATTTGGCCAAAACTGATCCACAGTTACAAAGCACTTAAGAAAATTTATGTTCAAAATTTTAAGCATATTCCAATTTTACATAAAAAGTATTCCAAAGGCATTTTATTTAAAGGAAATGTAAATTGTTTAAATCTGTTTTGAATTACATTCCATTTAGTATGCTATTTTTTAAGTGAATAAAAATATAGTTAATAATATATGAAATTCAAATATTATTTCAGAAAAGTTCCCTAAATTAGTTTTCTAATGTCTAAGTCAGATAAATTTTCTTAGCTTTATTCAGTAACAGTTGTTTTTTTTTAATAAAACCTTCATGCAAAATTACATTGATATAATTTTTTTCTGTAAAATCATTCTAAGCATTCATTAAAAATATCTTTATTTGAGGCTGTTGATTTTAATCAAGTGCATGATTTGTAACATGGAAGTTAGATTTGTCAAGAAAAGTTACATAAAAATTAATTTAGAAAATTCAGGTTTTCAATAGCAGCAGATCATTTAGTCATTCACACAATTCAAGAGATAATATTCCCCAATAAAAACTTCAATCCAGGTTTGTCAATCATAAAATAAAAATAATAATCTGAAAACAATTGCATTATAAAAATTAATACCAACAAAAAATGAGTTCATAATAAAGAGATTTTTCACTACTTTAGATTGTTAATGAGAGTTGAAATTATCATTACACATTTATGGCATCATAATATAGTAAGCAGCCATTAGTTCTTAAAATCCTGAGAATTCATAAGTTAGAAGGTTTTTTAAAAATTAGCATGCACTGTTTTGTCCATAATAATAGTATTTTCACTGTTCAAATCTGAACTGACATTAAGGATCATAAAATTTTTAAATAATATTTCTTCTAAAATGAAAATAAAATGCAATCAATTTTCAGCTATAATTAATCTGTGATTTTAACTAATCTGTCTTTAAATATAATCCATGCTAACAAGGGAAAATCTGAAGCAATATTAATCATGTTTGTTACGTTATTAATAATATTAAAAATTCAAATTTCTGCTTGAATTTCTGAAATAAATTGTGGTACATATTGATGTTTAATCTGAGTAAAGTTACTGTTTACAGGAAAGAGCTAAGATGTAATTATGCCAAAATTGGTTGAGCTTGATATTTATCAATATCTGAGATCTATGGAGTTCATAGTTTTTGTAATCATAATGTTGATTGGGCATACTGTTATAGTATTTAAGCTCAAATACAAACATAAATCTACTGTGGATATAAGACACCAATGCCCCTCCCCACAAATAAATTGTGAAAATGAGGTTATATTATAATGATAAAGAACAATTGAAATTAATGACAAATCCATAGTTCTATCATTCAGTCAGACATGTAGCAAGTTTTATTCAAGTCAGATTTCCATTGATGTTTGCAATGAGATTGATAAAAGATAAAAATGATCAAAATGTTATTATTTTAATTGAATCCATTGTATTCAGGACTATGAGAATGAGCAAGGATAGTTGTAAAAATATTTAAATTCAAGTAAAAGGTATTTAAATTAAAAGGCATACAATTGTAAAAAAATATATCTTTTTCCTTTTGATTTTTTTGAATAATATTTTTATATCTTTTAAAGACTGAAATTTTCTTTTTAAATGGAATAGGTTCCTTGTTTTCTGGCCTAAACAGTGTAGGGTAAATAAGTATTCTAATGCAGATAAGTTTATTATGCCAGTGATACTAGGCTTACTTAATGTGTGGTATCAAACACTTTAGTTTCACGTTGTATTAGATCTCATTTATATTTATATTTCCTGTATAACATGGTTATTTTTTTATGAAAGTTGACTAACAAAATGCAAAATGAAAGTACTCCTTTTTATCTGTTGTTCTTATGTACTGTTGATATTTGCATGCTTTTAGCCATAAAATGTTAAACTGAATCTCATATGTATGTGATGCACACAAGACAAAATCGATTGATTGCAAATGATAGGAGCATCTCTCTCTTGTTAAATTTTAACAATTTGTATTAAATCCTCAATTTTTCAATGTTTATTTTCTTACTATAGAGAAATAAATCTGTTTTTAAAACATTTTCCTGGTCCATGGTTTCTAAAGTAGCATTAGTTATCACTCTTGTTGTACATAAGTAGCTTGGATAAAATAAAAGTTTACTCATTTTCTCATGATAAAATTTTGCTTGAGTATTTTTCCTACATAGAAAATCCTATATGTCCTTTCAAAATAAATTGTACATATATTACTTTTGAAATTATTTTGAAAATATTAAATTTTTTTAATTCTATGTTTTATTTTAGTATTGCTGGTTAATTTTCTGTAAGTGTACTATCTTTATTTAAATTCAGTATGAAATATTTATTATGATATTAATGGAAAAGGTAAAAAATGTATGTGAAGAAGTTTAGTTTAAATAGTGTGTGTGTTCATTTTTGTATCCAATTTTTTTAATCTTTTTATTTCAATCATTGTTATTTAGGTATGTATTCATCTGTACATTCTTTATTTAAAAAATTATTAATCCTTAACTTTTTAATTTACTCTTTTGTATAAAATTAGTTCTGAATTCAAATTGAAAGCAAGAAAGAATTTTAATATTTACAGTTGTGTTTATATCATTATTCTCAAATTTTTATCATTCTTATTAATTCTCTGTTCTCACTCCACTTTTGAATGCGTTTAAGTCTAAACTTTTTCACAGTTCAATGGGAATTTGTGATTGAATTAAGTCAATTTCGGATTTAAGTAAGTGTATTTTCCTGACTGATACTGATTTAACTGAAATGGTTTGGCGACCAGATTTAAATAAGTTTTAACTAATTTAGCACAATCTTCTTTTCTAACATTATCTGTATTTGTTACAATATCTGATGCAATTTAAAATAAGTACTTGAAAAACATAATAACAATAATAATAAAAAAAGAACTGTGAGATAATATTATAAAGTATTAACTAAGCATCACAAAATTGTGTTAGGTTTAAGTGAACGTCTTTTTTTTTTTGTTTCGTATTTATTTGAAATATCAAAATCGCAATTATTGTTATTTCGGTCTATAAATATTTAACAATTATAATTCTAAATATATATTATTTATATTTAGAATTATAACTGTTTATTATTTATAATATATTACTTATATTATTTATAATATTAGCAAAAAATAATTAAATTTTAGAACCAAAATCAAAAATTTTAAATCAATTTCTAGAATAAGAAGGTACGCACCCTGTTTTCCGCGTGATAGTAAGACTTTAAATTGAGAAGTGCAATGCGTACGAGATATAAGAAATTTACTTTCTTTTTTGAGGAGGTATATTTAAAAAGTGTTCTTTTGGTACATTTTTAAATCACTAGAGATGTGAGTTAAATTTTTCAATATGCAAGCGAAAATACTTCACATTTCTTATCATTAGAATGAAATTAATAACTCTTTTGTTTTATTTCTGAAACGCTATTTGTATGTGTTGATTAACTATTTAGGTTCGATTACTAATTTTGATATGAATGTTTGTAATAATCGGGAATATAAATTTTAAGACTTAATTCGGACTAAATGAGCGCATGCTCAAAAAGTAACTTGAATATTAAACACAGATCAAAATGCTATATGTAATGATATTAAAATTTCGTTCAACTTCAGTGCTGTAGTAAGAAAAGTTATTTGCCTGACCAAAATAAATAAGTGACAGTAGGCATGATCATAACAATCATTATTTAGTTTACGTTAAATGATTGTTAAGATCATGCCTACTGTGTCACTTCTAATATTCGATGCAAGATAATGAATGCTTGTTATCTCAATTACCATTGAGAGAAAATATTTTAGTTAACGATAATATTTGGAAGTTTGAATCTTTACGAAGCAAATAAATGGAATTAGCTTCTAAAGGATTTTTATTTTTACATGGAAAAGTATAATTGAGAAAAAGCCCATTTTATTTATTACGTATTTCTCAATAGTATAGATTTCGTGTGATGCCTAAATCGGAATTCTTTTGAATAGATCAATTATGAGACTTATAATAGAAATTTTTTAAAAAATAATATTTGTAAATTTTATCGTTGAGAAAAATCTAAGGCTACAAGATTTGATTTAGTTTTGGATTCTTCGTTTCTCTCTCGCGAGGTGAAGCTGTTCCTGTTGGCCGCCCTCGAGGTAGACAAGTGGCAGCGGTATGCCAAGCACGTAGATTCGCGCGCCCTCTCGCATTCAGCTCCCCCTTCTGTGATTCCCCCGTTAGGGGAGCAGCTACAAATACACCGTGATGGTTTTTTAATATTGCTCATTTAGGCTCAGTTACGGAATTGAGACCACAGCTCTCTTTATTCATCGTGCATGGTATGCGGGGAATGTGACAGTCAAGGATTTTCTTCGATAATTGATATTCGGTTTTGTTAGTTGTACAAAACGGTCTCTTATTCTTTTTTAGGAAGGAGGGATAAAAGATGTCTTTTCTTCGCATGGAATGTCCCTAATGGATGTTCTATAGTTGTGTTATTTTTCATTGTTTAGCATTTGTTAATGCTAGCAAAACATTTTTCACTACGAAAATATGGAAATGTTATTTTTCTTTTAAATACTGTGTTTATCGACTAATTGCATTACAATTTAATTGAAGCGTTGAAGTTTTTAAGCAGTGACTTTTTTATGTGCTACTAGGTAATAACAATGAACATTTTCCTGACTGACATTGAATGAAATTAATTCTCAATTGCTTTAATTTTGAATTTGCTCATATAAAATTCTCCCAAGAATTTGATGTTACCTATATGATAAAGATGAGCTGTTCATTTAATTGGCTTCCATAAAAACTTTGCTGTAAAAAATTCCAAACTATTATTTACAAATCGAAAACAATCACTTTAGATATTTCCGTTGTATTCAAATCTCAAAATAGTGATACTGTGGAATCAGATTTTGGAAATTTTCAAATTTGATTCTTTTTTTCAGAGTCATGGGAATTTCTAGAATTTTGAGTCGACCCTTTTACATCTAGAAATAACTCTTATTATATAAAAGAATGATAGTTATTCCTTTAGAGTATGATAGTTACTATTAAAAGGAATAATTTTTTAAGAAAAAAAAATGTTTCTATGGGTTTTAATTAAAATTTCCAAATGGCCCTAAAAATATTTTAGTATTGATTTTCGGTATTTCCTCTGAATATGTCGATAACGAAAATATTTTTCTTAAATTGTAAATCGTTTTTAGTATCAATAACAAATAAATTAATAGAAAAATCTTCATTGCAATATTTTATGGCTCGAAACGTTTCATATTTAGATATAGTCTCTTACTACCATAAATTAAAAATCAAGTAATTTGGATAAAATGTAATAATTCCTTTAAGTATTTTTTATGCATAGGTTAAAGCATCTTTTTATTTTATTTTTCTTTAAATTAACTAAGAGTAACAACACCATATGTTTAACCCTAAAAAATGCTTACGATGCGACAAAGCTATTCTTGATACTATTCTGTTGTTATTGAATAGAGTATTGTTTCGAAAAATTCCATAGGTATTTCGTTGTTTAGGTTTTGTCACTTCGGTTTATTACGGCCGTGTTTTTGCTCGACATATTTTCAGTATTAGTTATTTCCAAACTACAGTAAATATCTTCTTGTTTGCCTGATCCACGCTGCATATTTTTATTAATATAATTTTTGTCAGGAATTTTTCTTGATCCATGTTTTCTCTTCTGTTTTAATTCCGCATTCTTTTTGTACCCCTTAGATTTCTTTGTCGTATTCTACCACCACACGCACACACTAGTGTTTAATCCGCAATGTTTAAATTTTGAAATTCCGGTAATAATTTCAAGCGAAAATAATGATATATTATATATTTTAATATCGTATTGCAGATAATCTAATAACTAAAAGCTGTTGTTAGACTTGTCGTAAGATTCATTTCTTTTTGTTCTTCGAAGTTAGTTTTCATAAAGAGAGGGCAGTATTCACGCTTTCCAGAGTTGGAAACTCAGAAAATAAACATCATTTCGACAAATGTTATGCAGAAAACAGAAAAGCAACATCTCCGATTTTGCAACAATAGTTACATATAATCAAATGGAGAATCTGCTTTTAAGAGCAGAAAACAAAGTCACATTAATCTTTATTTTACATATTTGTTGAATGCGTAAATAATTTATATGAAAATCGGAAATCAGTTCAAACTCACATATTTAGTGTTAAAAAATTTGTGCTGAGCATTCATTTAATAGTATTACAAAACTGAGAAAACTACATATACTGATAGAATTTCTGCAAATCATAGTGCGAGCCAAAAGTAACCTTAGTAAATTAGTTATATTGAAAAACTGTAGATTGTGCATGAAATTCATACGTTTAAAATATAAGCGAAATAAAATGAACAAGGAAAAAATCGAAAAATAGGGTGCTAATGCAGATGAGTAAGTATGGCCTTCGCTTAAACTTTAAAATAAGTCAATAAAAAATAACCCATTGTTTTCACGATCGCAAATTTTGTTAAGCATGTGCAAAAATTTAATTATTTTGCAATGGGTCGATAAAAACGATCTTTTCACCCGTCATAGTGCACCCTACACACAATAATTTCCAAATTAACAATGATTTGCTTGTTAATCAAATTTTATTCTCTTCAGTGACATTAAAATGCTTCCATTCCTTATTTACTGACTTCCAGATTTCCCTTCGCGATGTTTTTTTCTACAGAACATGTAAACCACCTTTAAACGACTTAACTTCCTTCATAGAATGAGGGCGATTGACAGAGGCCAACTCTGGGTCGTTTATGAATGCGAGTTCTTTGCAGAAATTGCCACTTTTTCTGGTGAATTTCTCAACTTCAGCTTTGCAGGTTCGTTTCAGTGTGATACAAAAAAAGAGAACCTCAGTCCTTAGGATTTCATAATTCATCAGTAATAAATTACCTATGCCCAATTACATGTAATGAATTACCAATTTTACATCTATAAAATCATTGGTAATCTATTAGTGAACTGTACAAAATTGTAAGAATTCGGATTCCTTTTGAGCACATTTAATTTGTATATCATCTAAATACTGTAATCAATATAGCCTTAAATAGAGTTGAAGTTATACTGTTGGATAAGAACAACGTAGAAAAACGACTACATAATTAAAATTTTAAGATCAAAATTGTTTACAATAAGCATTTATTTAAAAAAAATTAAAGAATCTTATAATGCGTCTTTTTAATTTAATTTCAAATTATCAATGCAATACATAGAAAATTAGGTATTTGTTCTAAGATTTGGCTTTAAGAGATGATGTTGAGAAATGCACTTTATATATATATGTCTCAAGAGAGAATTCGAAATAAACTTATGAATTAATTTAGTTGAACAAGAACAAAAAATCATTGGCAAACACATAAATCACAAAAATAAAAAAAATTTTTCACTGTGAAAATGTTCCCACTGTACTGTGGTGAGTATTCGATTTAATATTACAAATGTATCTTCTTTTATAATCAAATGAATCATATTGTTCTTATAGCTTATTATTTTTAGAGAATAATAACAATTACACCTCCTTTAACCATGGCAGTTGATGCCGGCCGGGCAAGAGGACAATTTAAGTCCGGCCGGGCAAGAGGACAATTTAAGTGTTTATGACTGTGTATTCGATGCTTACATTTTCTATATGAACTCAATGATAAACTATATTTATATAGAAGATCAATTGAAAAATTCGCAGTCACTCAAGTTTGTGTGTGTGTGTTTGTTTGTTTTGCTGAAAAAAGAAGTTGCACTTTGTAGAAAAGAAACGGGTGTGATTTTCACTTCGAAGATTACGGTATACAGTCAAAGTTTGTCAGTATATTAATTTCAGTCATTTACTAATATAAACTGATTTTTTTATATCTTTGTTAATTATTTAGGAAAACTACGTTCTGATATCATTTATTTAATGATTTAAGAGGAGAGATATCGATTAATTGACAGTTTGGTATTTCCTCTATCATGTACTTCGTTATTCTGAACCACAATCACGACTATCTCTACAACTGAATTGGCATCTTATTTATGATGCATTAGGCCGAGCTACCAATCGAATAATTAGCGCTATCGACTCCAGTTTAACATTTCATGGGTTCAATTCCTAACTGGGGCTTGGATTATTGTTATGATTCGGAAGTAAGCATAGAAAATAGATTAATTTCTTTGTTGATTGAAAATATTTTTTACTATCATTAATAATTCAAAAATCCTGCTTTTCTAAAATATTGCTGCTAGAGAGCTATCTAATTCCTATATGCAGTAATTATTGCTTGTGTGTTCCATATCAAATTCATAACAAAATATTGCGAATAACTTACTATTAAAATCTTTTTTTTTAAATAAAATTAATAACTTTTAAATATTTCTCTAAAATTTTAATTAATGATGTGGAAATTTTTTATTCCTAAATATTGTCTAGGAATAATAAATACGAGGTTTACTCTGAAATTTTTGAGATACGCGCAGACGAGAATTTACAAAATAAAAATAACGGTTTAATTTTAAAATACAAAGTATTTTAACACAGAAGGCGATTTTTTACTGAGTTACTTCAACTTGTTTAGCGTAGAATAAATTTTAAACAGAAGAGAAAAGGAAGTTGACGGAGAACATTTTCGCGCTATGATGTTCTACAATTTTAAAGCAGGATTAAATCAATAAGAATGCGTTCAATGGTTGCAATTAGCATTTGGTGATGAATCTCCATCTCGTGCTACTGTATTCAGATGGTTTAGAAAATTTAGAAAAGGTCGCAATTCTCTTCAGGATGAAGAACACAAAGGAAGGCCGCCGTCGGCAGTAATCCCGGATAATGTGTCTGCCATACGAAAAATGTTTATCGATGATAATCGCAGTACCTATCAAATGATATATAAGGAACTTAACATTGGATCTGCAGCCATACACAAAATCATTCATGAAGAATTACATATGAAAAAAATAGTTTGCCGTTGGGTTCCCCATAATCTAACTGAACCCTAAAAAGAGAATCGTGTCAGAATCAGTAAAGAAACTCTTAAATTGCTAAATGATGGTGGCCACCGCATCATTTCTAAAATTGTATCAGGTGATGAAACGTACATACCGTTTTTTAACATTCCAGCACGTCAAGAAGGCAAAGTATGGGTCTTTGAAGATGATCCCACGCCGACAATGGTGAAAAAACAACTCTCACTGAAAAAATTGATGTATGCCGTTTTCTTCAGAAGTACGGGATTGGTCAAAACCATCAAGCTGGAAGGACAGAAGACAGTAACAGCAAACTGGTATACCACTAAATGTCCTCCAGAAATTCTACAAGAACTGAATGTTAGGGGACTCATGCTTCACAATGACAATGCGTCTTCACATACAGCCAGATTAACAGTTGGGTTTCTTAAACAAAAACAAATTAAAGTGATCGAACATCCGTCGTATTCACCTGATCTAGTTATGTGCTACTTTTGGTTATTCTTTAATCTAAAAAAGAACTTACGTGGACATCGTTTTCATTCAGGAGAAAAGATTGATGTAGCTATAAATAAATTTTTTTCATCTATTCCAAGAAATGAATGGCTTGAGACATTTAATCTGTGAAAAATTCGTCTGCAAAGTGCTTTGATGCTGGAGGAGACTACTTTGAACACACCTAAAATTTTGTAAGTATAACTTTAAAAACCTAGTTGTGTCTCAAAAATTTCAGAGTGACCCTCGTATCTGATATTTAAATATGCTGCAATGAGTAATTCGTATCGTATTAATCTAGCCCATCATGCATAGCCGTACCTGTAAGCTGTGCATGATGGGAAATCCCGAATCGCATCACTATGAATATCGTAGTCACAAAATCTATTTCTTAAATTCAAATTTTAAAAAATATGCATGAAAAGAAAAAAAAATTTAGAATAATTTACACATAAGAATATTGGAATGAAGACTTGTGTATTTTTGAATTATTGAAATTATTTATTGTTTGAGAAAATCGTATTTGTATAATACTCATCCTATTGTATATTATATTTAAAAAAATGTCGGAGCTACAATTCTTTGAATTGCTCAAAAAAAAAAAAAAAAAAAAAAGTTAAATTTAATTTTTTAAACAAAATTTAGGAAAATAAACATTTTTTGATGCCTTCTCTAAATATGATTCTGTGCTATCTGAATTAAAAAGAATTAACTGATCCTGATTTATAAAGTAAAGTCTAAATAATTTTCGCAGTTGTTACTTTCATCTTGCATTATTTCTTTATTTAAGAATGTAGTTTCTAGGCCTTTGAATATTGATACTAATGATATTTTCACGCACTTTCTACGCATTTTGCAAACCAAATTAGAATTCCTTTTTTAAATTAATGTGCATAGGACAGTGGTGGAAGTGTTGCATATTGCTAAATTTTAATGCTGAAACGCTTAATACGGGGTTGTTAATTCGTAACGTCGTATCAGAATTTACATTTTGAATTTTTTGACAACTTCCTTTTGTGCCAATACACCCACCATCATTGTATACACTCACATGTATTATTTTCATTTCATAATAAGATTTAAATCACAAATTTCATCTTTCGTGTCAAAAGTAATTTCTCGGGTTTAATTTGTTTCTTGAAAAGTAATTTACGTCGCGTTAAAGTTATTAGTTTTTCTTTCGAAGTAAAATCACGCAATATATCTTAGGCAACAAATTAACATGACCTTTTTGAAAATATCGTATGATTCATAATGTTTACATTATTAAAAATATTAATTCCTTTATTTTATTTATAAAGTAGTATTTCATATTTTCTTTATTTTTTATTCTTTTATAGTGTCATCTGATTAGAGAAACGATTTTCTATTCAGCCGAAGATTCAAATGTTCTTAAATATGTTTCTTTGAATAATTGCTTATTAATATTAGTTTCATTAAATTTTCTGAAATTTTACATGATTTTAAAATCTGAAGTGCAGTTAGTTGTGAGCTTTGAACGATTTATTCATAACAAAGTTTTGAATGTTGTTTTTATTTTTAATTTATTTTACCTTTGTAGCATACATAGAAAACTTATTTTCATTGATCATGAATTAAAACCTAAGTGCATAGGATTAAATATCGTATTATTATTTTTAAATGAATCCGTTTAAATCTAACCGTTTTAAAATTTAATTTAGTGAAATAGTCTCATATTCAAATACTTCCATTTAATAGAACATTCATCATTTCAAGAAACAGCTTTAGCAAAAATTTATTTGTATTTCCTCGTGATGATAGAGATTGGAATTTACATGTGCCACACTTTAATATTACAAATTTTTTTTTAAAAATTACTTTGAGTAATACACATGGATGTGTACTGGAAATAGCAATTTTGTATGAACTTTTCCATTTTAAAAAATCTTTTCCTAGTTAGAGATGACTTCAATCACGTGCATAAGACGATTGAAGCATTCAATACTCACATCTGTTACATTAATTTGTATTTTTTCATATCTGCTTTTAAATTTAACAAATTTCTTCGTCGAAATTGATTTGAATTGATTGTCATATTTGTATATGTTAGGAAAATGAGGTCCTATTAAAGGTACCTATTTCTGTGCTGCAATATTAATTTAGAAACCAATGTCTTGTGTGCTTTAGATTTTTAATATATCCTTTTTAAGTTAATTTCAATTTATGTATGATAAATTAAATTGTTTGATTTTTAATTGTGCATGAAGAAATATTAGATTCTATAAAGAATCCTTTAATTTTTGATTATGTTTGAATTAGATCATTAAATGATCATATTCAAGGGTGTTAATATAATTTTATCTGCAAATTGAGTTTTATGATGTATAACTATTATAATTTATTTTTAATTCACTTAAAGAATTTGATCTATCTGTGTAAAATATGATTATAAATAATATTTTTCATGTTCATATGTGTTTATTATTTCAATTAATAATGTATTTATCGATATATTTGTTTTCTTCCCATTTTATTATTATGTTTTAGTTTTTGCAACATGAAATTTTAATACTACACGAAATTATCATTACATTATACGATATTTTAGGGAAGCAGTATTCCAAAATAAATTGTTTTGAAGTAAGTTTATAGCAAAAGAGATTTTACAAACTACAATAAAATTATAAATTATTTCAAAAAATTAATATCTGTGATCGCTATTTTTTCAGTAAGTTTGCCAAAATTTTATTTTATTGAGCAAACATTAAGCGTTTTCTTTCAGTTTATTTAACAATACAATAAAGAAAATGTTTATTCCGTAAAATGAAATGCTTTAACACTGCTTATCTAAAATAACAGAACGTAAGGGACCGAAAATGCAGTGAAAGAATTAAATGTTCCAAATTAACCCACACACGAAAATTCATGATTAATTTTAAAAATTCAATATTCATCTTAAAAGAATATACCGGACGGATTCCAAATTCTAGCACTACTCGGAAGTATTTCTCAATTTTAACATGGGTGGTCTGTCCAATTTCTTTTGAAAGATCAATAAGTTTTGCATTACGAGAAAGAGAATACGTTGTTTACCTAATTATTTTCCTTAGAGGAGCTGTCAACTGAAGATAATGGGTTTCAGTTGC
Source organism: Latrodectus elegans (assembly GCA_030067965.1). Taxonomy (NCBI): domain Eukaryota; kingdom Metazoa; phylum Arthropoda; class Arachnida; order Araneae; family Theridiidae; genus Latrodectus; species Latrodectus elegans. Next base: position 59,875,367 of record CM057820.1, read on the forward strand.
AATTTTATTATGTTTATTTTTAAAGCAGATACATGTGTTAAAGTAATTTTTGTGAACTGATTCAGTTTTTCATATTTGAATTTCAACAAAAATTTATAAAATTGTATAACTTTTGATATAGCAGGCGTTGGAATAAATTAACAGGCGAAATCTAGAGGCATTTCAATGTCCGACGTATTGCTTCCTTCTGGAAGGATTTTTTCACGTGGAGGATGGGGAATTTCCTAAAACATACTATGACAAATGTGTATTCATATAAAAAAGAGAAATATGTGTCCATCTTCCTTTATTGCAGTGACTGGACTCAAATCTCTTATTTGAGAGTGCAGTTCTTACAGGCACAGTGACCCGATAATTAGGCAACTTATTAACATCGTGTTAGAAATTCAAAAAAAGTGATGCTGTTCGTTCTTTCCGTCAGTTTACGCCAAGCTGGTCGATGAACCGTTAGTGCTTTTGATTTTCAGTTCATCACTTTATTTACTCTATTTCTACCTTTGTGGTTCTTTGTAGAGGTTTGGAATTCTGTTTAAACTATAGTTTCCAGTCGCATGAGCTTTCGTATACATAAAGCGAGTATAGAGTGATAAATAAACCATCTTTTGGTGAAAAATATAATGCATGCGATTTAGAAAAACGTATTTGTCCTCGTAATCATCATGTATTTCATCGTTTCGGTAATATAATACAGAAATAAAAAAAATCCGTATTTTCCTCTAATTACAGTCAAAATTGTTAACTCGTATCAGAAAGATTAAGTAATGCAACGAAATAAAATAAGCGTGAATTATATTTATTATTGAGTATTGGGTAACTTTATTAAAAATTGAAGATTACTATAAAGTAATTTAATATTTCATTAAATGTAATAATTTTTACTTTATAATAAAATATTAAGTTAGGTAACTTTTATCAAAACATTAAGTGTGTTTTCAAAATTAAAAAAAAAATATGTCGAATCATTTTTATTTACAAAAATTGTACATTTCGGCATATTAATAAAAATTTATGAGGTTTTAAAAAATAAAAACTTTTTCTCAGTTAAATACTTATTGTAATACTATACACATTGACGCTACTTTTTTGTCCTGTCGATAGACTTCCGCCTTTTGAAAATTTAATTCAGAAATTTTGCTCTATTGCATTAATATAAACTTCAAATTTCCTCTATCATTTGCGAAGCAAATTTTTGGGAACCTGATACTTTGCCACTAACAATGATATAAAAATAATCCAATTCAACCATCTGAATTCAGTTCAATGTTGGGTTAACTTTAACTGAATATCTACAAGATTAAGTTACCTATTGAAAATCTACGTCTTACAAATCCTTCACTTAAACGGCTCATGAGATCGACTTCCATAATGTTTATAATATGTCGGAATCTGTTTTAAAATGTAGCTTTATGTGTAAATTGTGATTGTAAAACGGCCAGCAAAATTAATTGGCCTGAGATTCGTTCATCAACCTCAACACACACAAGACAGATACATTGAGCCACCATGTTGATAATTGGTATCATTCTTTGAAATTTGTGAAACCTGCTATTCCTTTTAAATTAACTGCTTTCCAACAAAATTGTTTTAAATTGAGATTGAAAGTATGCGCGCTTTTTTCCCCCTCCTCTATTTGTTGTCTAGATTTTGATAGATGCAGTGTCCAATTAAAAAAATAATTGACGATATATATATATATATATATATATATATATATATATATATATATATATATCTTTTTGACGTTGCTGTGAAAAATTAATCATGTTGGAATGCGAAAAATAAAAGATGCAACTGAATGTTCATATAATGAATGATCAAAAATAAAAATATGTTTTTCGTCATTTTGAAGAATATCAAATACGGTAGTAATGTGACCTTTAACTTTTAAAATGTTGATCTTTTTAATGTGTGTGTGTGACTATTGAGAGAAAAAAAATTTATGTCCGAGTGAATGATGGAGTATAATGTTTGAGAGAAAAAAAAAATATTTTGGGAGTTAATTGATGATTGCTTGAGAAGTTGTCGCAAATTGAAAAATTACCAAGCTCGAAGAGATCAGGCTGAAATTATTTTTTCTTAATAGACCATTTTATACCTTTTTTAAAATTTTTTTAGTTTAGATGGAAGGATAAATGACACCATATACGTCTCAAAGTTTTTTTTTTTTTAGTTCGTTTTTCTGTAGTTTAAAAAAGAAATAATTGCTAATTTATCGATTTTTTATTGAATTATTGCTTTTTAAGATAAAATATTTGTATCAGTGAAATAATTCTTGTTTAAAATATAATAATCATAAACAATTTTTAGTATGCAAAATTACATATATTTCACTCAGTAAAGCTTTATCATTACTAGAGATATAGAAAATAATATTCGTTGTTGCTAATTTCTATAATTTTTTATATGTCATCACACATTATCGATTAAAATTATTAAATTTAAAAAAAATTATTAAAAGCAAAATATATATCAATGAAAACCCTAAATATTTTTAAAAAATTCATTAAAATTTTCTTAAAATATAAAAACTACGAATGTCTTTTGATAAATTATTCTAATTCGTAAAATGGCTTATTGAGTATGCTTTGAGATCCCTTAATAATCTAACCATTGAAAGCAGTTGTACCTATTATCAGAGCATTCACAGAACTTTACTTTTTGAGAGAATTCTTCAAAAATTGTGGTTTAATTCAGTATTTTAAAGATGTAAACAAGAAAATTTCCAAGCTCTCTAACTAATAACATCCATTATTCAGCATTTTCTTGAGACAAACCTGGAATATTCCATTTTGATGAAAGCTAATACGACTTTGAATAAATGTTCAGTTTTATGGGGCCTTTTCTAGAAATGTTCATGAATAATTCTTATTTTAAATATGAAATTTTTGTTTTTAGTAGTTCAGAAACCAATGTAATCATTTTGTATATAAAAACTCATTCAACCAAAGTGTGTTATCCTACTACAATAGACGGTCATTTTTAATGAACCTCTAACTTACGAACACTCACGTTTTTACTAACTAATGGTTGGTCCCTACCCTGATACCATAGACATATAATTTTAACTCTCATTTCTAACCAAAATGTTGAAAAATCTGATTTTTTTTTGTGAACTTTCGTTTTGGACGAATAGTTTTTTTATATTTTTTTATCGGATACTTTTTCAGTTTTTCACGATTTCTCTTTATATAAGGCAGGAAAATTCTATTCATTCTTGAACAACGCGACACGTGCAAGCATACGTGGAGTATTGGAAGAATAATGGAATGCACAGAGATATCAGGTATTTGATGGTAAGAACTTTCATCAGTTGAAGTAAAAAAGCATTCTGAAAGTAAGCAAAATTATATTAACGACAAAAATTGCCAAAAAATATGGTATTCCAATGAACAGTCTCTGGACTATTTTAAGAAACTCGAAAAATATCTACAAAAAGAAACAATACTTTCTAGCAGTATTATCTATAAGTATGAATTTTATTTTACACGTGTTTCTTATAGCGCATTGTTTATCAAAAAAATATTTTAGTAAAAAGAATCATATCTTAATAATGTAATCAAATTGAAGATTTTTTAAAATTCTTGCTAAAATCATAGTCAGCATTTTGATGAAAACATTTTTGAAAGAAGTATTAAATGAAATGTTTTACATAAGTCCCAGGATATTATTTACGGTATTTAAAAAAGAATTACAAGGTACTATTGCATTTGTTTCGTTGAAAGAGTAGTTTTAGATAAAAATTATTTCAATTTATGTGTGTGTGTAGCAAAAGTTTTTCATTTACTTTATTGTTATTATTAAAATAGTTCAAGAGTTAGATCTTGATAATATTCGTACACATTAATTTAAAAATGTAAAATGACCATATTTTAAATTAATATTAAAGATTATCATATAAATATATATAGATCCAGTTTTAAATTAATTTAAAATCTTCGTATTTAAGGAATGATTTTTAAATATTAAGCAGTATTAATAAATAAATAAATATATAGATATAGATATATACACACACACACACACACACACACACAGACAGACAGAGATATATATATCAAATCTAATATGCCAAGCCAAATCATCTTCTGACATATTTCTGATTATGTCTTCAAACGAATGAATATTTCAACTTAAACTATATTTCAACATTAACTGTCTTACTTTAGCTTTATTTTCCTTGCTCTTTGAAGTGCGAAAAGTTTTTTTAAACGTAGCTTTGGCATTATTGTCATTAATATTAATTTCTTCATAGTTATACTATTTGAAAAATTCTCAAAATTAACCTTGTAAACTCTCTCCTGATTTTCGGCTCAGGAGTTCGATTATTTAATTATCTGGTTTCGATGCCCCAAATAAGCTGACATCGAAACCAGATAATTGAATAATCAAACTCTATCATGACTTTAAAGTTTGCAAAGGTCACGAATATACTATAAGAATGGTATATATATATATATATATATTAGTAAAAATATTGTACCGATTCAAGACGTAAGTATTAGGTATCTAAAAACTGTTCTCTGTATAATTAAAATAAAAATACCATGCTTATTTTTTACAAGAGTAACTGTAGGTCCCAAACAAAGTAGGTCCTGTCTACAAGACCTGAGTATACGACGAAAAATAAACTAACCAAATTCTACTATTCTTACCATAAAAGTTTTTTTGGCATAAAATTTCATAAAATATTCCTTATTGCCAAGTTGATAACGGAATTGAAAAGGTTTACTTTCAATTCAACAATTCGTGAATTCATTTTCAGCACCGGATTTGAATTTTTATAAAGGATTCGAAATCCATTTTAAAACATCGGTCTTGATCGAATCAGACTTTGTAGAAAGAGTATACTTGTAATAGAAACTAACCTTGAAATAACTTTATACCGGAGTCATTCCAGCCTAAGTCACATAGCTCAGTTTGTTCACGACATTTTTTTTTTTAATACCAGCAAAGTGAAATATCACCTGTCACGGTGAGTGATTGGAGAATGACCACTTTCTTCCTCACTAGGTTGCTGGAACTTTGTGAGTTGGGGCAACACCCTCTTTAGGGGGTGTTGGTTGGGGACACGAATGTGTCCACGTTAATATGAGACGTACAAATTCCTTCCACTGGTATGGTATGGATGTGGAGAGTGCCTTGCGCAGATGTGACCTCGTCACCTGACCGTGATTCAAAATTACGAGTTATTTAGTAATATGCGAGTATTCCAAATTTGTTAACTTTAAGATACAGTCTGCGCTCGCTAAGTTGATTTACATAGCTATGTGTTTATCAAATCATCTTATGAGGATAGCATGACCAATTCGGGTTTTCTTTAAGTTTGGTACTCATATTTGTCAGATGTATGAAAAAATCCAAATTTTCAGTGACCAGCTCAGGTTGTTTGTGAAGATATGACTTTAAAGTTTGCCGAGGCCGCAAATATACTATAAAAGTGACATATATATATATATATATATATATATATATATATATTAGTAAAAATTGTAGCCATACAAGACGTAAATGTTAGGTATCTAAAAACTGTTTTTTCCATATAATCAAAATAAAAATGCCATGTTTATTTTGCTTAATGAGAGTTTTAAAAAAAAAAAAAGAAAGAAAGAAAAGAAATGTAGTTAAATGTGTCTAGACTGAAAAATTCTAATTTGGTGATTTTTTTTAATTATGAAGCATCTTTTCCAAAGGTAAGGGTTAAAAATCAAAAGTTCGATTATTTTCCTATTGCGGCACGAATATTAACTATATTTCTGACTAGTAATTTATTATTATTATTATCATTGAATTTTTCTACTTCTGTAGATAATATTTTGTCTGAAAAATTATCCTTTGGGCAAAATACCAGGCTTCAAAACATCTTGATAAAAGGAAAGGAGGGTAAAGTTTGATATTTTGTGAATTTAAACTAATGAAGTATATGCTATTTAATAGAAAAGGGTATTAAACATTTGGTTTTACTTTACATGTGTGTGTGTGAATAGACATCCTGTGGATAACATTTTTTACAAATTCCATACCATTTCTTATTGTCTCATTGACTTTAATGTCAATAGAGCAGAAAAAATTCAATAAAATATGCAATATTAATTTATCTAATGTGTCTTTCAAAAATTTATTATTTTATTTCATAGTACAGAAAAATCATTCATACCATTTATAAAGTTATATCAGAACTGACATAAATAAAGTAATTGAAATTATTGCCTTTTGATTGTAAAAATAAAATACGTAATTAATTTGTGATATAAATGTACTTAAATTAATTTAAGTGACACAAATAGTATTTAGTTAAAAATGTAATTACATCATATGAATATAGTGAATGCTGATGTGTAGGTGAGAAGAATATAATGATATAATAATATGTTCAAGAATGAAAAGTCTTGAACATATTATATCAGTTATCAAATTATTAGTTTACTTTTATTTGGAGCTATAAGCATAAGATTCTGTATTTTTTTTTCCATATCATTACATATGGTAAACGTATGTCCTGTAGTTGTTGCTCCTAACAGCGTTAGAATAATATCTAATAACTGTTTATCCACAGCATTTTTTGGGGCTTTTCAGGTCAGTAGAAATTACTTTACACATTATAGGGAATGCATAAATTGTTCATGCAACCTCTTTCAAACATTTTTCTAAGACTATCTCCAGCTACAATTTCTTATACAGGTAAGCTACATACAAGTCATTAGAAGTGTTTTAGCGTACTATTTTTTTTTTTACTTGTTACAAATATTTTAACTTGATATATTGCACTTAGCCAAGGTACAGAAACAATGTGTAGAATCACTAATTTCAGAAATTATCCCACTCTTATAATTTCTTGTACCATCAATTCTTACAGTAGTAACTAGGCTCTGAGAAAGAGTTTACAATAACTAAGCAAATTAATTGATGATAATATTTGATCCTTGTATGGATGTTGAGGACTATCTGTATAAGCTGACCTCAATAGTATTTTCATTGCCACACATGAACTCTTAAGATAAGAGGTAACAAAAAAGAAGCATCTGTTCAGTATACATTTTGAATTACAATTAAAAATAAAACAGTGAGTATGAACGTATGATGCTTCCAAAAAATGTTGATACGACATTGAAAGATGTCTCTTTACTTAAGGGAATAACTAAAAATAAACTCATTCTTTAATAATGATCTGACCCGCACTCACCCATACCCTAAAAGTTGTACCATAAATGGCTAAAGAATTTTGATTAAATTTAATTTTCACTTCATATTGGATTGTTAACTAAGTTTAATTATACTAGTTATTTTTTTAGTTAATGAAATTGAGTCATATTTAATATTAAACTTCAGTCTAACGAAAACTTAGTTATTAGGCTTGATAGAGACATATCACGCTCAGTAAAAAACAATGAGTATATTTATTGAAAAGGTTAGGCTTCTTTTTGTAAAGTTAAAATTCATATGAATTGATGAATTTGTTATTTTCACATTTAGAACATTTACATAGTCCGTTTTACCTGCTGATATCTCATCATCAGAAAAAACATATTTTTAATCATCTTTAAGAAAGTGTTTATAAATAATTTAAAAGTTGTTAAAATTATAAAAACAAAGATTCTTTACTTTATCAAGCTAAATACGAGGTCTCAGATACGAACCTTTAATTTTAACTTCCAATTTTTTCTTTATTCTCAATGAAAAGCTCCTACAACTTCCTAAACAATCATTTACATATCACAAATTGATAAAAACTTACATTTTTTAGAATAATTGACTTATAGACATTTTAGAAATTTTGGAAGCTTTGAGACTGTTGTGATAGATTACTAATAAATTTTTGTAGACAGTAAATTTATAGAAATATCACTATATACAACAGAAAATGATTACTATATTGCTCAAAGTTTAATAAAGTATTAGGCCATAATTTCTGACAAAAATATTGATGTGTTCTGTAATCATAATTAGCACCATATGTAAAATTGTAAACGAGGAACTATATTATTAATGTTGTTGAGCAGAATAAATTAAGCTGTTTTGAACGCGGCCTGTGATATCTTTCAGTCAGTTTTTAAGCTGACCCCAATGTCTTCGCATTCTGGCGGACGATAGCATTCCTTTCAAGGATTTCAAATTGTAGTTCGGGAACTTCGTGGAGGTGGGGATGCATTTTTTTTATTTGTGTACAGACATAAAAAAAATGAAATGCCCTATTCCCCTTTCCCTGATGTGTTTCTGCCATTCCTCCTTTGCCGTCCCCTCCCTCTCCCCAAGAAAGTTATGCGCTTTAATGATGTTTTCTTTTTCCTTTTTCTGTTATGCCTGTGGAGGGGGGGGGAAGTCATGCGTTTTTCTCTTGAAATTATTTTCCCCTTCCAAAAGGAAGTTGACCTTGAAACGCTTTGACTCTCGTCTAATAGAGGCACTTCCCAATATATTCTAACGCGTAATTTTTCTTCTTTTTTTTCATTTTTATTTTATTTTTTTTGTAGGCTCGTTGGAATGTTACAAAATGGTGTGGCTATTGCCACAGCATTTTGAAACATTCCATCGAGTTCCAGGAGTTGTTATATTTTTAACCCCTGTGAAAGCATTTTCCCTCTCTTTTTAACTATTGTTAAGTGAAGGTAATTAAGTTTGTTTTCAACTTGATTCTATTATGAACATTAAAAAGCCCCATATATTTAAACATATGGGTTATTTTTTTTATTCTTAGAGGCAAAGCTAATTACATATGTTTATGTTACTAATTATTATTACATTTAACAAATAAAAAAATTCAGATTTGGAATAAGCCAAAGCCCTTTGTTTGGCCAGAAACGAACTTCGACCTAGACCTACAATATTGATACAAGAACCTAGAACCTAGCCAAAGGAACCCATGCTATTTGTTACAAAATGATAGGATCGATTTTAGAATAAAGATTTCTGTGTTAAAACAAACGTAGTATATCATTGAATTTTTTTTACAACTTATTACATCAACCATTAGATATTTATGTAGTTAATACGAACATTTTGTCTGTACTGCATTTTATCAAAGAAACGAATAGGTTGCTTTTATTGAAAAATAAATTAATAAAAAATAAAAAGCTCAATATTGTTCGAAAAATAACTACAAGTTTTCTCTGCATTCTACTAAAATCACTTCAAATTTGGTACAATGAATTTTTAGTTGATACATGATTTGTCGCATACTTGCATAATTTATGTTTTACAAATGGGAAATATATGCCTAGCTTTCAGTGAGTTGAATAAACAATAAATGTTTTTTTTTTTTTTAAAAAAAAGAAACTTCGAGGCGTGTTTTTTCGTAAACATTTACTCTTTATTTAACTTTTTGTGATACCTACGTAAGTCGAACCTTACGGCCTCCTCAGATGCGATCACACATTTCTATCTTTTGTGAATCTTATCCTTTAAGGGCCTTTCAGGGGGTCTAAACTGAAACCTCAATTAAACCATTGCATGGAAGTAATCTATATGACAATGAGAATGATGTAATAAATGAAAAGTACAAATATAAGAAGTCAAATGTTAAGACTTTTAGCGGCTGCAACACCTCACACCAGGGTTCTTATTTGTCATTCAACACTTTTTATTATAACTTGGGTGTGAACCCACTTAACTGCACTTGAATGCTGAATCTTTATTGTAAAATATATAAGAACATGCGTCACTAATAATTGTTCCTACCTCATACCCTTTCAGAAAGCTCATATTTAAAAACTAAAAAATAAATTGCTGTGAAATATTTTTGCATCTTAATATTTAGATTCATATTAAAACATTGTAGAGTCTATGGATAAGATTATTCCCAGATAAAACAACTGTAATTAATGGTTTACTAGATTAAATTATTTCGATTGTAATTTGTTTCGGTATGTGTATAATATTTTTAATTCAGATAGTGAAAAATTTATTTTTGATAGCTCTTCGTTTTGTTTAGTTTACCATACTTTTGTAAAATTAGAGAAGTAAAATTTAAAACTTTCTATTTTAATTCAATTTACTATTTTGTTAGGTTTTTTGACATTGTATGAATAATATTCATGTCAACTTTTTTTAATGAGTAAATAAAACTAAATTCATGATTATACATATATTTTCAATATTTGCCGAGTATAGTTTATTTTTAATTATAATTTCATTGTAAGTGTTTAATTTTAGACTAAGTACCATCACTATTATTTAGTTTAAACTTTAATAACGAAGTTCATATCGATCGATACTACTCCAAATTTAACATCGGCACACTAAGTTAAATTGTTAAGGACACACTGATTCACAGTGTTTTTATGTAAGTTTTTTAAACCAGCTACTTTAAGTGCAACTTTTATGCCTCACATCTTTAGAAATATTTTTCTAAAATTTCAAATATTTCTATTAGAAAAATTTCTTTTCAAAAATAAAATTCAATTCAGATTATTTGTGTAATGATATTCTCCATTTAAAAAAATCTGAGGAATAAGAAATCTTTCGCTCATTCAAAATCTGTTTTATTTTTGGATGATAAATATTTTGTCGAGACTTATCAAATGTTTACAAAAGTCTTAAAAATATCAGATAAAAGTTTTGTGGGCTATATACATTTTAAATGAAGTATTCAAAATATTTTTAAATCACACAGATATATTGTTTATTAAAGAATTTTTATTTATAATTCAGATAAATTAAAAAAATTGTTTTCGTTATTAAAATTTTTCATATGAATATGACATTGTTCCAGCTTTGGAAAAATCATTGTCAAGTATTGAGCTTAGGCAAAAGAATTTTATGTGTAATAGTTGGTTGAAAAGAGATTGATTATTTAGTAATATATTTCTCATATCTGTCATAATTTATTTTGAGTGGCTATTATAGATTTAAAAGCTTTGTTTGAAATTGATTTGTTAAAGGTACATTATAAAATAAAATAATGTTTGGGTCTAGAAGTTTACCATTTTTTATTTGTGTAAAAGCTTTGTGCTATTAATGGGATTTAAATATTGAGTATATGTAGTTAATTTTCTTGAAACTGACTTAATATGCTTAAATGAAGTGTGCGTGTATATATATATATATATATATGTATGTATATATATATATATATATATATATATATATATATATATATATATATATATGTATGTATGTAATGTATGTATGTATATGTATGTATGTAATGTATGTATGTAATGTATGTATGTAATGTATGTATGTATAATTTGAATTATTTAAACATGGAAAAAAGAGAAATTTCAATGAGTAAATTTTTCTTTTTATCTGTAAGAGATCAAATATATGATAATTATTTATTATTACAAAATGTTTTCCAGTGTGGTTTAATGATAATGCATGTATAAATTTGAGAAATAAATTCATCATTTACTTTCCATATAATGCTTACTATCACAATTGCATATATGTTTACAAAAAAAAAAAAAAAAAAGTCAAATTATTTTTTTATTGTTTAATTTTATGTGACACCAGAAAAATATCTAAAATTTGAATTAGAAATAAAATTTAAACTATTGGAAAACAATCCATTATGTTTTTATGTTTGATAATTTTGTTGTGTAATGCTTGGGATTTTCACTTTTAAGTGCTACAAGGGGCAGTAGTGATGCCACCATATATAAAATGGCATACTGTGGGTCTTCATACCCCCATAATTGTTTCTTCCTAATTTAGAAGTAGGGACCAAACAAAAGACTCTTAGACCCGGCTTGCCATATCAAAGGAGGAAGGCAAGTCTGGGGGAGGATATCATTGAAGATATTGTAACCATGACACCGGGTCCTGATTAAACATGCCCCACCCGCCATTAACGACCACAACGAATCTTTGATTGGATCGGGATTCAAACTCACCACCGTCCAATAATGAGAACCAAAAAATTGTTAGTAGCAATAGGAAAATTTCTTTTATATTTAGGTTGGTCAGTTGAGAGACTTAATATTACAAGAATTATGTCAGATAATTTTTTGTCTCTAAGTACTAAAACTTATGTTAGAAATCTAAAGTACTTTCTTGCTGTTATTAAATTGTGTATTTTTAAATTACTGTATTTTTAGTTATGCAAAATGCATTAGAAATTATATTTAAATTTTTTTCTCATCATAATTTTTTTTTTTATTTTTCATGAAAAAGCAAAATTGAAAGTCATGTAAAGCAATTGTGTTATGCATACATTATCAGTTAAAATTTAAGTGTTATTTTAAAGGTGAAAAAATAAATTGTCTATACTGTATATTCTTTCAATTTTATATGTTAATATTGGGAAAATTTTTTAAAGAAATAATTAGCTTAAAAAATTATTCAATGATTATCTAATGTGTTCAATGTAGAATTTTTTTAATTGCAATTTTTCTTATAGGTACAAGAGACCTCTCTGATGGCTCGAAATGAAAGATCAAGAGGTGTTTGGTCCCAGCCCCCTCATTCAACAAATGTACAGGTAGAAAAATATTGTTTATATTCTGCAATTTTGTAAATTGTATTAAAATTAACTTTAAATATGTAATAATGCCATGAAAAATGCTCTGATTTCAGTAATGTTAAATTAATAAATTCATAAATATCTCATTTAGAATTTTGTTTTTGCTGTAATAGCTTTAAATATTGTATTTTTACATTGAAAATTAAAATAATTGTACAATTATACAATGCAAACAAAAAGAAATATGTGTCGAAAAAATCTTCATTGCATTTCATTTTAATGAAGTTATTTTTCATGTTTTTGATCACTCTGTTTTAATAAGAAAAATGTCATTTTATAAAATAAATAGATTTTTAAGGATATGAATTAATAGAGAATGAGATTATTTTATTCCAAATTCTTAGATTTTAATTCTAGGCATTGTTTTTAAAAAGAGTAATTAAATATGTTCTTTTTCTTTGATATTTTCTTGAAGAACAATGATGACGATTTTACAATCATCCAGTTTTTTAACTATGTAACAAAAATTGTTTTACATTTTATAGAATAGTTTCTTGAAGTAATTGATACGGTAGATAATAATCTATCGTTTCATACCACTGCTGTAATCTAGCAACTTTGCAGAATTGTGTTTTAAAATGATAAATGAAATATTTTTTACTCCATCAAACAGTTTTGAAATTATATTGAAAAAAATTTTTTCTTATTTATCTATATTTTCATAGACGTTATCTACAACTTCATATTACTTTAATTGTTTTATCATTTCTAAACGTTATAATTTTGTTAGTAATTAAAAAAGTTCAAATTTAAAGAAATTTGGGGAAATATGGGACTGCTTAAATAAAGGTTACCTGTATCCTTGTAGCAATGAGGTTCTTTCATTGAATTGATAAAAACAACTTCTCAGCACTTGACATTAAGCTATATGAAAAATTTCTCATTTCAGTAATAGTTCTTTTGATTGGCTTGAACATTAAAAATTTACATTAAAAACTTTTTTGTTGCATGGTCAACTATAATTTTTTACATATACACATTTGCTTAAATTCATAAATGGATTCATCATAATTGTAAAAATAAACTGACGAACACTAATTTTTGTGGTGAATAAAAAATTATGTCTAATGAATTGTAAGCATTCAGAAACCATAAAAATTCAGACACAATATTTACCATAGATTCTGATGCTTAAAAATAAAAGAGAAAAGGAAATTGAACTCAAAATCACAAGACATCATTTCATATAAGAAAATATGAAATAATATCTTGTGATTTTTAGTTTTGTTTAGTTGTGAGATCACAACTAAACAATTTTTGAATTTTCAGTAAAATATTTTGTATGTTGTAGGATAATTTATAAAATATAAGTATAAGAAAATATTATTGTAATTCAGATTATTGGAACCAATCATGACTTCCTCTAACTCATGGAAAACCAATTATGCCCTGCTAATTGTCAAGTGATTAAAATTAAACTTGCCAAGAAATAATAGTTAAATTTGCTAACATATTAATTTTTTTTATCGTCAATTTGCTTTGAATTTATATTAAGAATTGTAGGATTTCTTTAAATTATACTTAATGAAAATAATGTCATAGTTAAATTGGAATTTTTCTGACAAATTTTTTGATAATTAATGTATTTTATTTGCATATTTATTTCTAGTATTTTCATTTGACTTATACTTTTATCTAATCTTTAGAATCATGCAAATTGCAGTAGGGGGCTGGGATCTTCAAATTTAGATGAACTAGGAGACATTGTAAATGCTTTTTCCTCTTGTAAGTTTAATTTTCATTTATATGACTTTATGTGTAATTTTCCCATTTGTTTATTTAAAATATTCATTGATTATTAATCATTTTTACATTAAATTTTCAAGAAACATTAATTTTGATGAGATTCTTTAACTTCTTACTCTTACATAATTTAATTGAACTTAATCTAACTTTGTACACTAATTATAAATTTGTATATAAAATTGACAAATTTTTAAAATTATTTTAAAGAAAAATTAATTGTGATGAAAATTGTAGATAATTTTTTTATATAGTAATAATAATTTTAGGAAAAAATATTTTTCATCTAAATTTAAAATAAGGAATTTTAAAGACAGGATTTTACTTTGATATTAAGAAATAATAATGAATAAAATTGGATAAACATATATTTTTTTCTTTGCTTTTGTATTACTATTGTTTTAGAATTAAATATTTTATTTTTAAAACTATGAACTACGTTTTAATTCAGTTAAAATGAGAAGTTATTATTTTGTAAATACACTGCTCATCATTGAAAATGCAACACCAAGAAGGAGTGGCCAGAAAATTATGTGAACTTCAAGACGAACCTTACTGAGTTGTGCAAATGATGTGAAATGCGCAACTCTCAGGTGCACATAGTATCAGATATAATGGGAGTAATCTGCAGCATGTGCAATATTTGCATTGTTATTGCTTCTTAGAAAATAATTTTTTAAGTTCTTGTCGCGAAGGACGCATGTAATTGCAGTGAATTCCAGACCATTAAAGATGGAGTATGTCCCATCTGATATATGAGTTTATAAAGGGTATGATGACTAAAAAGGGCAGGTTGGTCCTTATGAAAACTCACAGCTGGACACATCCACAATACACCGGCTGTGGCGAAGATGTTTGGAACAAGGAATTGTGGAATGTTTCTGAGGGGAAAAGTGCAGCCAGAGTGATGATAGAACACATCAATCAACGATGAGAAGCAATAGTGATTCTGTTAAGTAGGTCTACCGAAATTTTGCAGCATGCGCAAGACACCCTGAATGTTACGATATTGAGCAGAACCATTTGCTGTTGACTGATTGCTAATGGTGTCCACATTCACACTCAATGGTGACCATTAAAAAGATTGCCTTTGTCCTCATAGCATAGACACCAACATCTTGAATGATGCCAGATTAGAGCAATGTAGATCACAGGATGATTTTCCCAGATGAATGACGTTTCTGTTTCTTTAGTGAAAGTTGCCATGTATGAGTGTGCCGTCGATGTGGAGACAGGTCCAATCCTGTAGCCATTCTGAAATGCTCCACTGATCGACAACACAGCATCAGGTTTTGGGTTAGCATTGCATATGATTCCAGGACACCACTATTCTTATTCCTAGCACTATGACTGCCCAACTTTACATGGATGATATGCTACAGCTGGTGACATTTTCTATGTTCATGGGGTGCCCAATGCCCATTATCAACTGGATAACACCCGATTGCACATTGCTTGTATCAACCAACATGCCCTGCAAGATGTACAACTGCTTTCCTGGACACTATGCTCATCAGATCTTTCACTAATAAAGCATGTTTGGGATATGATTGGACACCATTTTCAGGCAATGCCACTGCTTCCTTTAGAAGACTGAATTTAGCAAATGGTTGACAAAGAATGGAGGGCCATTCCCCAGGATACCATTTGTACTCTCATTGACTCTGTGCCTAGAAATGTTGCTTTGTGCATTGCCCTCAGTTGTCCTACAACCTACTGACCCAACTCTGTTCTCGCTTTGTATTATGCATATCATTTCAAAATGCAGATAATTTGTTGTTCATTGTTGTGTCTCTCTGTTTGCCAAGTTTTGTTAACTTTCTGGCAACTTCTTCATGGTATTACATTTTCAATGTCTGGCAATGTATTTACTTTTTTCATTGATTAATTACAAGGCTTAATATTATGAGTGCTGGTTAACTTTTTTTAAAAGGAGAAAGCTGAGTCAGCAGTTGATTGGTTAGCACTCTAGTCTTCAATTCATAAATTTGATATTTACTTCATCATTCGATATTTGCTTTGTATTTGGTATTTATTGTATAAAGTTGGTCATTATCAAATTAGTCTTCATTAAAAAATAATATAAAGTGAAAAACTAATCTTTTATTATTGTTACAGAATTTATATGGACAATCATTAAAATTTCAAATTTCAGTAATTTTAACAATTATCAATTTAAATTCTGCACATTTCATTTCAAATCTGAGTAATGCACTACTTATTGTGCAATATTTACTATTGTATATATTAATTATAATATATAAACATGTTTATTATTCATTGGATCTGATGACTATTTCATTAAAAAATAAATTCAATATGTTACAATCTACATACAACGATCCTGATTCTATCAAATTTTGTCTCTTGTTAGTAAGATTTGTTCTTGTTTAAGGTATAATATGATATTCTGAGAAAATTCTGACCTTACAAAATGTTTTCAAAGTGTCAAATCCATTACTCTTTTTTTATGCAGTGTTTAAGATGTCTATTATCCTTTCTACA
The DNA here is from genome assembly GCA_030067965.1 of Latrodectus elegans. Classification (NCBI taxonomy): domain Eukaryota; kingdom Metazoa; phylum Arthropoda; class Arachnida; order Araneae; family Theridiidae; genus Latrodectus; species Latrodectus elegans. Next base: position 59,892,072 of record CM057820.1, read on the forward strand.
GTGTCTAAAAATGCCAAATGTTAATCATGTGCATATTTCAATCCTCTCACTTCATATGAATTTGACATTTGCAAATTTTAATTGCCTGCAGTGTAGTGAAACTTATTTGAATTTATTATAAAAGGATGATTTAGAAACAAATATTTTTGTAATTTGTCTCTTTCTTACACATTATTCTGTTATTAAGCAATTTTTTTAAACTGTATATATTTTTAGATCAAATTTTTTATAATAACTATACATGTTACTCAACTGCCCACGTAGCCGAATATTTAAAATTAATTCCAGCTAACATAGGGTATTTTGAAATTAATTGATTGTACAACTGTGAAATATTTTACGTTATATCATAAACAAAAATGAACAAGATACTAATAAACACAGGGTATTAAAATTTTTTATATTTACATGGTTTTTATTTAATCCTAAAACTTAGCGAACTGTTTGTAATAGGTTAAAGGATATATATAGATTTCTAAAAGACAGTCCTTATCAATCAGTTTAATAATATATAAAATTATGTTCTAGCATTTGTGTTGTAAAAACATCAATACAATAAAAATATATGTGCTAAAGTTAACCTACAAAAATGAAATCTTTAACTAACATATAACTTTTTTATGGTTTGTCAATTTTGTTCAAAAAGAATAGAAGAGCAAAAATCATTGAACATAAATGTTTATTTTAAATAGCATAAAAACAAAATGATTAAATTTGTGGGCAATTTGGGGCTTAAAAGAATGTGAAGTTAAGAGAATCTTTATCCAGTTAGGTATATTAGTACCTGGCTTGTAGTTACCTGAGCTTGTATGATAAAAATGACTTACTTATTCCTTGAAGTTTCTAATTTATGCCACACATTGTCAACCATAAGAGCTGGAAAGGAATGATGGGTCAATCTTTCAAAAACCCATGAATAAATGTTTTTATTTGGTGAGAGATCAGGAGAACAAGCTGGACAGAACAACAATCTTATATCCTCTGTATTGAGGGGATTCAACTTGTGCTCTTGCATTATCCTGTTGAAAGAATCCATTTTGCTGAGATCAGTAATTGTGCCAGAGATGTATCAATTGCCTCTCAAACTACCTTCAATCCAAATTAAAGGTGTGTAATGTACCCAATGACTTTACATATCATTATATGAGTTGAGGGCCCTTATGATAGTATCGAATGCACCCAAATGATGAGCATTCTCAATGATTCCAGACGTATATACGACTATTAGAATGATGCTCTCAGAATGTTTACTTAGCTGAAAAGTGACATTTTGTCACTTCTGTATCCAAATTTGTCATTGAGCATATCAGAATAGCCATTTGTCTCTAGATTGTATTACCAAAGCAAGCCTATATAAGAGTTATGTTGACAGTTCATTCAGATACAAACATCGCAAGGGCCTAGTGGTAAGACTTCAGTCTTCAGGGTTTTAGGTTTTTGTTTTGATTGTAGCCAGCTGGAGCATTGTTGAACAGCTGGAGATGGATGAGCGCTTCTGCCTTTCTGCAGGTCTGTCTGTCGAAGTAGGTGATTGATATTTTTCCGGGCTTCCTCCTTGCAATATGTGAATATGGCTCACTATTTATGAAAAGTCCTTCCAGAAGGCAGCGTACAGTGTTGATGTGAAAATGCCCTACAATGACCTTTGATTATTGGATTGTGCACTATGCTGTGTCAAAACGTCATCTTTATGATTATACATACCTTTATATTGAGTTGTTCGGAAAGTAATTTAGTTTTTTCCCCGACAGAGGATTTAATTGTATTTTTTGCACCTAACTTCACACTTAAGCCGTATAATTATTATATGCTTTGGTAGCTCATATAGCAAGGCTTGTGTGTGAAAAATTCCAATTAATTATACGCAGTGCCCCGGGGCCACAAGACTAGGGAGAAAAGTAAGGATGGTTTGATGAAGAATGTAAAGATGCTAATGAGCAAAAACTTATTGCATATAAAAAATCTTTGCAGCATCATACTAGGGATTTGTTGGAGAAGTTTGAGCATTTTGAAGGCCTGCTAAAGATTAATGATTATACTGTTGCTCCTGCAATTACACAGGAGGAAATCATAGATGGACCTGTGGAGCTGCTGAATCTTCCCACTATGCAGGAAGCATTGCTTGCTATAAATGAGCTCAAAAACAATAAAGTGCCTGAAATAGATCTCATGCAGGCCAAGCTTGTAAAAAAAGAAGGGCCAATGGTGTTAGAGCTCTTACATGGAATAATCCAATATGTTTGGATATTCGAGAAAATGCCAGAGGATTGGCTTACAAGCTTGCTTTGTCCAATTTTCAAAAAGGGCGATCCTTTAGTATGTGAAAACTATAGATAAATAAGCTTATTATATATTTGCTATAAAGTTCATTTCAAGATATTGTACAAGAGACTTGTCCCGTATGTAGATAATATTGTCGGCGACTATCAGTGTGGATTCTGTACTGGCAAATCCATAATGGACCATATATTTGGTCTTAGACAAACTATGGAAAAGTTTCATGAATTAGATATTGATTTACATATTTTGTTCATTAATTACAAGGCGGCATACGATTCTATAAACCGCAATGAATTATTTAAGGCTATGCTTGCTTTTGGTATTCCATTAAAGTTAATTTTCTAAAAATGACCCTCAACTCGACTTCCTGTAGGGTCCTGATCCAGAGACAACTCTGTAGAGACTTTCTTGTTGATATGGGAGTAAGACAAGGAGATGCTCTTTCTTGTCTTTTGTTTAAAATCGTTCTTGAAAGAGTTATCAGGAAATCCGGTATCAATATCAGGGGGAGTATCTTTGGAAAATCTGTTCAAGTATTGACGAGATTGCACTGGTAGCCAGAAGTAAAAAATACTTAATAGAAGCCTTTGAGGTTATTAAGAGGGAGGCCAGACCGGCAGGGCTTGTTGTTAACCAAGTTAAAACTAAATATTTCCCTGTAACTAGAACCCAATGTACCCAAACTCATCTACTCATTGGTGATTATAAATTTGAAACAGTTGATGAATTTAACTATCTTGGCTCAATAGTTAACAAAAATAATGACATTCTCCCAGAGATAAGAAGACGTTTAACTGCAGCTAACAAAAGGCTTTTTGGCCTAAGACATTTATTAAAAACTAAATTTTTATCACGAAAAACTAAGTTACAGGTCTATAGAATGCTTTTTATCTGTCCCGTTTTGACCTATGCCTCGGAAACTTGACTTTGACTGTAAGAGAGGAGAGGCTGTTGGGCCTATTTGAACGCAGGATTTTGAGAAGTATCTTTGGAAGTACAAAGGAAAACGGCGTCTGGCGCAGAAGGTACAATACAAAAATCTATCGAATGTACAAGGAGCCAGACGTTGTACATCACATTTAAGTAAGCCGTCTTAATTGGGTTGGACATGTTATTAGAATGTAGGACAATAAAACACTAAGGAATTTTTTTTTTGCAAAACCCATCAGCATAAGAAGAGGAAGACCAAAGCTGAGATTGGTGGATGCAGTTGAAGAAGATTGTAGGGTCCTTGGAACAAAAAATTGTAGGAGTTTGGCTGCCAGTAGAAGTGGCTGGAAGAAACTTGTTCAGAAGGCCTTAGCCAATCCTGGGCTTGCGCGCCATGAATGGTGAATTCTACGCAGTAGTTTTTGGTTGGTGCCCTTTTAAATATGGGGAGCGATAAGCAGTCTTTTCGACAAATCTTACTGTTTTACTACAGAAAGGGTAAAAATGTTGTTCAAGCCAGAAAAAAATTGACCGATGTGTATGGAGAGGTGTGTTGACAGTACGCCAGTGCCAGAACTGGTTCGTTAAATTTCGATGCGGCAATTTTGATGTCGAAGATGAACCGTGTTCGGGAAGGCCGGTTGAAGCTGATAAAGATGCGATAAAGGCATTAGTTGATGCGAACCGGTGAATGAGAACAGTTTATGACCACTTGAAAGGCATGGGATTATCCTCGAAGGTCGATGTATGGATTCCCCATGTTCTCACTGTGAGAAATATGTTTCGCCGCATTCATGTCTGCGATCCACTTCTCAAACGTCACGAAAATGATCCGTTTTTGAAGCGCGTCATCACTGGGGACGAAAAATTTGTTGTATACAACGTCAAACGCAAGAGGTCATGGAAAAAAAAAGGGCGAATTGGCTGAAAACATTTCCAAAGCCGATATTCCCCAAAATAAGGTGATGCTGTCTGTTTGGTGGGATTTTAATGGAATCTTTTTTTAAAAAAAATTTTTTTAAAGCTTTCACCGGATAACGCAACGATTAATTTGCAAGTCTACTGTCATCAGCTAGAAAAACTGAATGATGCACTTCAACAGGAAAAGTGTAGTGTTTCACCAAAAAAACGCGAGACCTCACACAAGTTAGGTCACTTATCAAAAGCTTTTACAGCTTGAATGGGATACATTGCCACACCCACCATATTTACCAGATATGGCACCATCGGATTATTATTTTTTTCCCGTCACTCCAAAATATTTTAGACGGTAAAACCTTCACCTCAAATGAGGAGGTCAAAAACCACCAAAATTTTATGAGCGTGGAGTTATGCTACTACCAGTAAGATGGCAAAAGGTGTTCGACCAGAACGGGCAATATATAATTTAATAAAGTATTTATTTATTGTCTTACATTTCCACAAAAAAAGAACGAAATTACTTTTCGAACAACCCCATAGTAGGAAAGTACTCTTCGGAATATAAAGTTCCTAATCGATCCCAGTCAGGAAGACAAATGTTGCACTTCTGTGTTCTGCTTGTACAGTTGTTAGAATGGTTGCTCTTGAGTTTTTCTGAGTTTCCTTTTTTTGTCACTTATGAATACAGTCCACTATCTATAAAAATTCTTCCCTGAAAAAATTTACGTGGTAGATGTAAAAAAAGGTCTTTAGCTGTTTGACTGTCAGATTGTCCACTGTTGTGTCAAAATACTGTCACACTATATAAGGTGCAACTGGATTTATTGCAAGCAAGCTCATTTCCTGACTAATGATTCGTGATTTGGTTGTACAATTTTGCAATGCTAAGCTTATAATATACGCATTTTTATGCGTGTTGGTCTTGGGAGAGCATTGAGATTTTGCATGTCATTCAATATAACCATTTGTATATTTGTATGACACTAATTGGGTTTCTTTTAATGCAGATAGCAATATGGTATTACAATTCTCCACTAATTATTGGTGAACATTTTGTCTTTTTATATTCTGAGCATAACATGGTATTCTGAGAAAATATTGATTCTACAAAGCGATTTCCAAAATAGAACCCAACTTAGATCAAATGACATCTGAAACACTACACATTACTACTTTTCTTTTATGCAGTGCTTCATATGCATTTGTTGTATCTGCATGTTTCAAATGTATTGAAATTCTAATCATCTACATATTCCAACTACTTTTCCTTTTAATGCAATTTTGACGTTTGTAAGCTCATTCCTGGTGTTGCAACTTTAATCGCTAACAGTGTATTAAAGCAGAATAAAAATAATGTAATTTTTTAAGAAAACAAGTCCTTTATATTTAAATTCTGTTATGTTTTTACACTAAGTTGATTATATATATTGTACTCATTTAACCAGAATTAAATACACGTTTATTCTGAAATGTAATTTATGCATTCATGTAAAATATACGAAAGGAAGTAAACTAAAAGTATACGAAAAAGGAAGTAAAACTTGTCATCTTTTGGCATGCTGGAACAGTAGGGATTTATAACACACTGGGTCCACATGATCCTGTCTCATCACTTTAAACGAAAATGAAACAAAGATAATTGTAAATATAAAAATTAAATTATGTGCAAAATCACAGCATGATTTTTCTAGTAAAATATCATCGTAAAATAAATGAAGCAAGCAAATGAATCATCCACAGGAAATTTGATCAGTTATGGATTGATCTCTTTGTATAATCTGAGATGTTTTTAAGCTTACTGCTCCTACTCTATTGTCATTTCCTTGTGAAGGACTTGTCATTTTCCACTTAAGTAACTGCAAGTTATCTTTGTTACTAAATCATTTTCATGTATATCACATTTGGAATTTTCCATTTGTTGTGCACTTGTAACTGAATAAAGTAGTCTGTTGACATGTTTTCCAAATTGATTAAGTTATCTGTCTAATCTAAAACATTCATGGATGGCAAATTTCTCCCTCGTAAAATCTAGTTCAAAAATAGTTTCAAATCCGAATCGACCATGAAGTGATCTGGTGTGATAGAATAACCATTTAAATTCTCAGAAGTAGGAAGTTAAAGATGGATGTCTCATGAGAAACTTCATTGTTTTATGGTATTTTCTTATAGTCTTCTAAAATGAGGTGCTGACGAAACATTCATTATCAACTTATAACCTTCAAACGTCAAGTAATGGATCTCCATTATAGTCCAGTCACATTAATGTGAGACCACCTGTCAAAAACCAAAATAATCATCTTTTACCGAGAAAACTTTTGCGATATGTACAGGGAGTAAATTAGGTTCACCGGAATCCTGAGCCATGCCGATTCCAGTGCCGTGGTCAGCCTTTCTAGATTACGCGATTGAGAATCCATGCAGAGAACAACCCGATTGAGATGGAGCCACAGATTTTCGATTGGTTTTAAGTTATGTGAGTTTGCTGTCCAAAAGAAAACTGTAAACTCACTCTGGTGCCCTTCAAATCACGCATGTACACTCTCAGCTGTATGACACCTCGCATTGTCTTGCTGGTAGATGCCATCATCATGAAGAAATACATTACGTATATAGGGATGGACATAGTTCGCGAGAACAGATTCGTCCTTTTATTGATTCATTGCACCTTTTACAATTGTGAGTGAACCCAGAGAATGACAGACCATAATGCTCCCGCCTGGACTGTTCCAATAATTATTGAAGGGTATTTGCTTTCAGAGGATTTACATCGTATACGCCAACAGCCATCTATTCAATGAAGCATAAAACGTGATTCATAGGAATATACTACCTTTCGCCACTTAGTGGATGTCCAGTTGTCATACTCGCATGCAAATTCCCCCCTTTGTCGACGATTAACAGCTGTCAGCATAGGTGCATGAACCAGGTTTTTGCTTCGCTGAACAGTAGTTTTAGAGACGCTTTTAGTAGAATCTTGTTTCATCTGGGCAATCAATTGCTCAAAGATAGCACGTCTAATCACCTAACGCATCTTCCTAACCGTCGTTCATCTGTGTCATTAGTGGCTCATTATAGCACGTAACTGATTTTGGACAGTCCCATTTTGTCATGCATGGTATACTTTTACCACAGAGACACTCGAACCACTTACAAACTTAGTTGTTTAGGAAATCAATCCTTGCCCGAAACCCAATGATCCTGCCCTTTTGGACATCGAATAAATAGCTCTGTTTCTGTTATTTTTAATTTAAGTTAGAACTATTGAATATCATTTTAACTTAAATTAAAAACATTCTCATTAATTTTTGAAATTATTTATATTTACAAATATAATTAAAAAATGATGCATATACATAATTGTATGCATATTTGGTTAAGACTAATTTTTAAAATAAAAGAAACAAATCACATTAACATGAATGTCAATTACCTCCTGAAAATTTTTAATTTAACTCCAGGAAAATTCATTAAAACTCCTTGAATTTGATTCTTGGAAATCTATACGAATTCTGTGCTCTCTTCCACACTTATAAATATGATGGTAAAATTTTAGTCATAATTTTGTTATAGAATGATTCTTAGGCAATATTAGCTGATGCTTTACAGTTTATGATAAATTGCCATTTCTTAAGCAGCCTTCTACATGTAGTAATCCACAGTCGTCCGAGAACGGATTTCAAGAAATTCAAGGATTTTTTAGCTCTTTCGCGCGTTTTCTCAAAAATAAGTATTTTATTTCTATCGTGAGTTCGTCAGATTTGTTTTATTGTAATATCATGCGTTTCTTTTAGTTCACTTGAAATGATTAGCACTTTTGCCTTCGGTTGAACAGTTTGTGTGTTAGAATCTCACATGGGGCGTGAGAATATTTGAAGTGGTTTGCTATATTCTTAAACCGTAGGTACCGGTTTAGTTAGCCCTCGTGTGCAAAAAAATGACCGTTGAGTGAAAAGAAACCAAACTTACTTCACTTGTTTCTAAGAAAGGTCAAAATCCTATCACTATTATATTTCTGACAAATTTTAAACATCACACGACAGCTGGCTACAATTTACTCTAAACTCGAAATTTATTTCAAAGCTGTTCAACTGACTCCAAATGAACTAAGAAAATTGTAACCGAAGTCTTCCTTTCTACTCTTATTTTACTCATCACTATTTATTATTGCTAACTCTAATTCTTTAGGCTAACTCTCATTACTTTTCCGAAGCCAAGATCTGTATCAAATTCTCAGCCGAAATTCCTCTCGTAATTTTAGCTGCTTAATTAACATAATTATTTACGTAATTGATTTGAGAATCTAGTGTGTATGCATATTTTGGTTAGAAATATTCTAAAAGCAATTGTTGCGTTTTTTTATTGTGTTTCAGCATTATTTATCACTAAAAATAAAATTAAAAATTAGTATCTCTATTTTGTGGAAACATTTTCTAGTATATTTTCTTATTTTATCTTTTAATTTGGCATAGTTATTTAATAACTGATTTAGAAGAAATATTTTTTAACTATGCAAGTTATGTTTAGTAATGTAATTTGTATGTGTGGATGTTTTACTTGCCAATTTGATTAATTCTATTTTAAAATTTCATGAAGTTTTAATTAAAAAAAACTAGAAGTAATAAACGAACTGTTGTGCCAAAGGCAACAGAGATAACCATTCGGCTACCAACTCAGCGAATATTCGAGAGTGATCGTTCCAATTTCCAGTTAGAACTAGAAATTCAACAAGATAATTCGGAATGATCTTGCTCGATCACTCGCAGATATTCGCCGAGCTGGTATCCGAATGGTTACGTTTTTGCCTTCGGTTCAACAGTTCGTGGGTTCGGAATCCAATTTTAGTCATAGATCTCAGTCTAATTAGCAAAAAGTGACCGTTAAGCAACAAACCACTATCTCAGATATTTGAGTAATGTATATAAGGTTGAAGAGAAAAACTAAAACAACAAGTAATGTTTCTTAAAAATTCTGGCACAGATAACAAATGCAGTATTGTCGCTTGTTACGTAGTACTTGTTATTTTCAGTGATTGAATGCTTGTTAAAAATTGTGGAATCAAATGATAAAACAAAACTTGCCGAAAAATTCAAAACAATCTCAATGTCGCATCAAACAATTGCAAGATGGGAGGATCATATTAATCGATATGTATCTGAAAAACTGCATGACACGGTTAAAAAATGTAAATATTTTTCGCTATGCCTGGATGAAATTATTGATCTACCTGACGTTAACCAGTTTGTAATTTTAATTAGTACTATTCAAAACATCTTCAGTGTAACAGAGGAGATGCTTGGTCTTATTCTTCTCTGTGGTATAACTAAGGATACGGATATTTTTGAAGCTGTAAATAAAGTGGTGTTAGACTATGGGAGACTCGTTGAATGTTCTTGTATTGTCACTAATGGAATCAAAGCTATGATAGGAACACAACTGTCTTGTGATACACTTACATTATTCACCAAGAGGCCTTGTGTTCCGTCAAATGAATGTTATGAAAGTGGTTGTTAAATTAGCTTAGAGGGGACAATCGTGCTTTGAATCTCAGAAATTGCGTAGTTTATTAGTTTAAGTAGGTACTTTTTAATTCTTCATTAAAAAAATGATTTTTGATTTTTTTTCTAAGTTGTAAAGAGCATTTTGAAGAGATTTTAAATTTACCTAATTTAAAGTACATGCACAGTGGCAGAAGAATTCTTAGATCGATTTGAAGGTGTTAAAAAAAAATCGGAAAGAGATTTCAGTTTTCTCTCAACCCCTTACAATTTCAGTTGAGAATGTAAGCACAGAGATCTTCAACTAGAAATATAATTTACAATCAGATCCTTTTTGTTAAGGAAGAACTGAAACTGGATTCAACTTTTCAAGTTGCTGCCATAAGAACTATTCTCCAGCATATGAAACTAGGCCTTACAATAAGCTCGATGCTAGAAAACACGAATCTGTGTAAAAGCAGTTTTCCCAACATAAAATCTCTATAAAGTTAGAATATAAATATTCTCTTTACTCAGTTGCTTCGTTTATAAACAACAAAATTATTAAAGTTACTCTTGATGTTTTAGGTATAGTAAAAATCAAAATTCTCAAATTTTTCATGAATTTTCCTGTAATTTGACATCTTTTGAATAAATTAAAATATTAATACAAACGCGTTTTGTGTGTGCGATATCTATTAAAACTCACTTATAAAGTTGCTTACTAAGCATTGATATACTGAGCATTGCATAATGTAGCCCTCCAAACCGCATTTTTTTAAAGAGGCTTTAGGAGCAGTTGAACAATTTGATATAACCTATATTCGAACTTATAATAAGCTCTCTCGTACTTATGAAAGACTTAGGGAATGTCATGTGACTTTTAAATATATGTCGTATTAAGAAGCATACATTTTTTTTTATTTTAATGAAAATCATTACCAACTTTGAATGCTAACGAGTCACTTCAGTAACATTATATCTGTTTTTTGATAGTTTTAATTAAAAACATTTAAAAAAAAAAAAACTCACTTTTATCGTTTTTTAATATAATTTTACTGTTCCTTGGGCTTAATTATAAATGCTTCTTCGTGAAAAAGTAAAATTGTATTTGTTCTGATAAATAAATCAATAAACGTTGATGAAATATCGACGAAATTTATTTGTAGCTGATTTTAGCTGTGGGTTATTTTGTACAGTAACTAATACAAGAACTGCATTTTACGATTTCGCAAAATCGCCAACGACGGTGTAGGAGGGGAAATTAGTTGTGCGAATCGCGTGAGTTCCGTGACGTTCAAATGCTAGGTTTCCACTCACGATCTCACCTGCTCTCCTCATTACCAGATAATGACACCGAGCCTCTATTCGCATTCTTCACGACAGTATCTGCGAAGAATGGGCCTCAAAATATCTATGGAATGCATCTAGGCCTATCCATCATTAGGTGCCAAAGAACGCTCTCCTACTTTTTCTGCCCATTGGACCAACTGAAAATCCTGAATTTAGTTACTTTAAATTAACGTTGTTTTCTTTAATATCAAATAAAACATAAAGAAGTTGAAATATTAATTAATGTTATTTAGAAATATGTTTTTTAATATTAGCTTTAATATTCAAAAGGCGAAACTTTTGGAGTTATTTTACGATCAGAGCCGGATCTAAAGTATTTAGCACTTCATACAAAATTATCGCCGCTGCCCCACCCGTTTTACCCATCGCATATTGGTGTATATATCGATTAACGGGATCACTATTTTCAAATTTAAAAAAATGCTTTTTATGTATATTTGAAAGCTAGTAAAAGGTAAAAAATTGTATGCAATTAAAATTTGTAAATGACATTGTTATTTCTGCCCGTTAGACTTATGAGGAATATGTGTGCAAATTCAAGAGAAAAAATGAAATTGTAAAATTCATATAATCTAAGGATTTTGCTCAAAGTTAAATATTATTTCTTTGCATTTTCAAGCGAAAATAAATAAAATAAAATAAAAATAAACAGATTGATTTATTTTGAATATATAATGTATTAATTATATAATTTATAGTATGAAGTTATATAGTTTATATAAATAAAAATGTAAATATTCGTTTGTTCAATTTCTTAAATCACCAAAAATTCTTAATTGATTGGTTTGATTTTCGATGCGTAAGCATGCAGGTTTTATATACTTATCATATTAATGTTACGCCTGTGACTACTAAACACTTTTTTTAAAACACATTTTACCGCAACTGAACATTTCACCATTCAATTTCAATATTTTTTCTTAAATTGAATATTTATGGATTTCAGTGTATGGCCATTTAATTTGAACTATATTGTATAATATTGCTGTGTGTGTTGCGTAGAAATTTTTTTTTTTTACTATAGTATTTCTGTCGCAATATAATTTTTTTTTCATATTTTTATTTAAAATTTTAAGTACATTCTTATTCTTCAGTGTGATTTATGGTTATTTGAATTGTATTGATTGATTTTCAGTTGAATTCAAATTAAATCATGAAAGTGACTCCTTTGGACGTTGGTTTGTTCGAATGGATTCAAATATTTCATTTTCCATTGTGTCGGAATTGAGTTATGTTTATTCATCTTGCATTTAAATTAAAATATTTTGTTCGTTTTTTTCTCTTAATATTTTACAATTTTATTTATTTATTATTTTTGTTATAACGTTCGTTTTAAATGCAATGACTTGATGTCATCAAAATAATGTCTAGTAAAATATTAAATTTAATTTGGCATAAACGCGGGGAAGAAAAACGACAAATGATCAACTCAATTAGTAAGAAAGAATATCAGCTAACGAGCGAAAGAACAAAGAAAGGCTTAAATACACCGAAAGCAGCTAGAATGGAGGATGCATAGCTGTGAAACTTTAATAATTACTTCAAAAATTTAAGCAAGCTTTTTGTTTGCAAATAAATATTTCATTAAAAGTTGAGGTATTTTTTTTAGTTAGACACGTAGCAACTAACATTGAACTATTGGAAGCTACGAGCATGATTGTCACGTTCTGTATCTTCAGATCTGCTTCGTTCTTAACAGAATGAATGCAGAAGGCTGAAAATCGCTAAAGCATGTCTACAAGAAATAGTCTTTCAGTTTCACCGACTCTGTTTGCCAATCATTCCATTATAATCACCCTGTAATACTGTGTATGTCGAGTTCTGATGTTATATTGTAGTATGATATCTTGGATGTATGCAGTAATGATGCATGCTACACTTATTTAAATTATATCGACCGCCTTGTCTTCCTTCTCCAATAAAATTATGAAATGCAAATCTCATTTGTTAAAGATGTTTTATATTGCCTACGCCAAGAAATTTCAAATATGAGCATGGATTTCAATGCGATACCAATGGTAACTTCAAAACAAAATGAGTTTCTTCTGGTAGTAATTTCCCAGATATTCCATTCTGCGCATGCATTGAGGCTATGTCATTTGAGAATCGAATTGCTGACAAAATCAAAGCAACGCTTAACAAAATTCTTGGAGTATCTAAGATTTTTCTAACCTCTTTGTTATTCATAGTCTGCATTATTTGATAGAGAATACCTCTTTGTTCAAACATTCGCTTAGTATATATATTACTTATAACGCGAATGATATTTAAATATCATCTGGGTTGTAATTTTGTTCACGATTTCTAAACACATTTTCACTTATTATCAACGCTTTTTTTTTTTTTTTGTTGATCTCTGCTTTGAAATCCTTGTTCACATTTGAATTTTCTTTGCATATTCAATAGAAAATAGCTTCATGTGCGATTTATATTTCATAATTGCTTTAGAGAAGAGAAAAAAGTGGTGGTCAATGATTTGGATGAAGCGTGGCATGAGTCATTACTACCTACGTCCCAGTAATAACCGTTTTCCAAGAAACTTTGAACTTGACATGCATTGCCGAAAATAGCTTAAAATCATTCGCATTTTAAAAAACTCATAAATTGATGCATTTTTTTTCGTGTTATTAATATTACTTTGTAGTATTTCGTTAGAGAAAGGTATAAGTAATTTGAAATTTCATTGTAAGTGAACTAGATTATGTGAATGGTACATATTCTTGATATTAAATAGTCTTTACTCAGTTGATAGGGTGCGTTTTTATTACGAATTTTTATTTTTTATCCCTAATTTATCTGCCGTGCTGGCAGCCGAATGGTTAGCGCTCTTGCCTTCGGTTCAACAGTTCGTGGGTTCGAATCCCACCTTGGGCATGGATGTTTGTAGTGGTTCGGAATCCACTTCAAACCGTAGGTCCCGGTCTAATTAGCCCTCGTGTGCAAAAAATGACCGTTGAGCGACAAACAAACCTAATTTGTCTAACGAAATCTTTAAAAGTAAAATTGATAGAGAGTGAAAATTCTATTTAAAATTTTATCATAGTTAATTATGAACATTTTCTTTAAAAGTTTGTTCGCGCTTGCTTTCAAGTCTCGCATCAAAATATTCTCTTTAAAAGACAAAATACGTCCTGCAATTATATTTAGTTCATTTATGTTTAGTTGCTTTATGTAAAATTTTAATAAAAAAAAAGTAATTGTTGTACTTCATTCATTTTTCCTTGTTACACACAAGTATTATCATTTTCCCTTGAAGACATCATTTAAACAACCAACTTCCTTTCATACAAAAAATAAATTTAATATACATACTTTCGATGTATTTGAAAATAAAATTTTTTCATCAAGATGTATATACATTTTAAACACATGTATTGACATTTTCTATTACTATGTACATCATAGTAGAAAACTACAATATAAATATATAAACGAAAATAACAAGCAATTCATTATGTAATCGTATTCTTTACCACAGAATATAGGTTTATCTTTATTGATTTTATTTTTGTAGGATTCTCAGTTTGTAGTGAAGTTAACTTATCACTTGAATCTTTTTTTTTTTTATATTACTGAATGTATACTTTCGATATTTTCCTAGAGTAGACCGAAGTTTTAATTTTAAAATTTATTTATATTATTTTCTGAAATTTTATAGTTTAGAATTAATAAATTGTTTAAAATATATTTCGTTTATAATGAAGCAATGTTCTATTTAGTTGTTGCTTTGATTAATTTAGAATTCTTAAAAAATCAGAAGTTAAAAATGTCTGTCTCAGCAATTTTTTTAAACTATCAAATTTATTATTTCATTGTGTAAACAATGTGTGTTAAAAAGTTAAATTTTTCAATTTATAAAAGTAAAAAATAACTTCGGATGTATATTTTTAAATGTATGATTTTTTTTTTCTTTCCAACTTCAAATACTATCATTTTTAGGCATCTCTCCCCAAGATTAACCCATTTCCCAAGATTTTTTAAAAAAAAAATGCTTAAATTTAAAATAAATTTAATTTTATTTAATAGTAAACTTTTTTTTATGCTTTGCATTATCACATTTGCAGTCTGCTCTATTTACACTGTTTTTAGTTCTAATGATAGCGATTGAATACAGTTAACATCATTGTAATTAATTAACAAGTGTAGATTTTTACCTATTTGTTCATTATCTCGTAAACGAGAAATCTTTATCATTCTTTTTTTAAAATACTGATATTAAAGGAAGCGGATTTATTCTAATTGCTACCCTTGTGGCCTTGACATTCCTTTGTGCGAGGTATATGGTATTTTATGCAGGTGAAAGTTCAAGCCTACGAATTCTGAAGTGACTTCTTATAATGGATATGACTAGTTTGGAGTGTTACAACATATTTTGTGTGGGGATTGTTTTTTTTTTTTTCTCTTATATCCATTTATCATGTGATATGTACTTCATTTCAAGAATAAATTTTGGGAAATCAAAATCATTATTACTATTTGTTAGATTAAACAGATATATTCTGACACTTCTATTTTCATTTTCATTTATTAAAGTACTTTTTGGTGGATGATGAACTTCTATTTTTTATATTAATTGGAACTACTTTGGTGATTTCCAATTCTTAACTGTTCTTGAGAATTGAAGCTTGCACTGTTCTTGCGAAATGAAAGTTTTATATCGATCAATGTTAATCCATTTCGCAAAAAGTTTCCCTTGTTATTTTACTTCATTTTGATCAGATTTAAGTCCATTAAATTTTCCATATAATTCATCTTCTGTAAATACTGTCGAAATAAGCAACCAAAAACGTAATGTTTTGAAGAAAATATTAATTCGACCCTTTTATCTCTATTTTTATTTTCAACTGGAAACATTATTTTTAATATTCCATTTATGTGTGTGTATTTTATTATATTTAATAATATGTTATACTTTTATAGCAAATAATAGAAAGTAAAAGAATGGTAAATAATGAATAAAAAAAGATGTCATGTAAGGAAATAATATTTTTTTACATGAGTAGTATGTTTTTGCACTATTTTTGCGTAATTGAATGCTTAAATATTTAAAAATAATTATTTTAATCTTAGATGAATTAAATCGTATAAAACATTTTTGTGAACATGCTTATTATTTGCAAAAAACCAGTTTTGCTTTAATTTCATTTATGTAACAATTTCCAAAATATCTGAAGCCATTGAAAAATAAAGATCGTTTCTGTTACTTATATTTTATTTAATTATTTTAACATTATACAAAAACTAAACTATATTTAACTTTCTTTTCAGGTCCAAACAGAGTATATAAGTATAACAATTGGAAAGTAAATAGAAATATTTCAAGTTATGGCGACATAACGCCGTCTGATTGTTGTTTAAAGAATGGTTTGGTTCGTTGTCATTGCTTATGGCCTGAAACTGATATTCCTGTAAGTATTTCCTTAAAAGTATTATTGTTGTAATTTTCGCTGTATAATATACTTTCTAAATATAGAATTTAATGTGGATCAGGTATTGCACAAATTTTTCCTTTACACAATAAGCATCTTTGATGTTTTTGTTAGATTATTTGTGGGAAAGAAAAAAATGTGTGTCTGGATATTAATACTTGCGAAAATTCTTTATAAGTTAATAAATTTTTAGTGATACTAAAAAATATCTCATACTACTTTATTTTTAAAGGAAATAACTTTTAAATTTATATTTCT
Source organism: Latrodectus elegans (assembly GCA_030067965.1). NCBI lineage: Eukaryota > Metazoa > Arthropoda > Arachnida > Araneae > Theridiidae > Latrodectus > Latrodectus elegans. The sequence goes on from CM057820.1 coordinate 59,908,717, forward strand.
TTGTAAGATTGATAGAATACTGCTGTCATAATGAAAGAAAATAGTAAACTTGATTTACTTTTATCTTAATTGACATGATTTATTCGGGATTTTTATGTGTAAAAATTTAAAACATTTCTTTTAAAAGGATTTACGTTTAAAATCTAAATCGAGTCGATTTTTTTGCTTTTAAAATCTATTTCCATCTGCATTTAATTTAGTTTGATTCTGTCAATAATTTCTATTAAACAGTTGATTAAGGCTTATAAAAATTAATAAAAGTTTATTTTAGGTAAGTCTTAAAAATAATCTTAAATAAATGTATTCTTCTAAAAGTGTGGAAATAGCTGTGTATGTTATCAATGCAATCTATAAAAGTATTAAATAAGAATTGAAAAATAATGTGTCCATAAACAAGAATTTGTTAAGGATGGTGGTTTTATTTTTACAGTGGCTGAATGAGCCACTATCAATCATTAAAAAAAAGAGGGGAGAAGAATTTAATTAAAAAAATTCATTATAATATATATATATATAAACTGTGTGTGTGTTTGCATTTATTTCTATTTTTTAATTTTGAAAGTATAGAATATTATGTATAAAGCATTTAGGTGAGAAAAATTTTTGATATTCTCCCATAAGGAAATTTATTATAGAGGAATAAATTTCCTTTGTACAAGAAAATTTTATTGAAAAATTATTTTCTGCTTTTTATTTGATGTATATATTTAATATCATAAAGATATTTTTTTCTAAATAAAATTAGTAATTTTTTAATTGATATTTGCAGTGTGTAGAATCTACTTTAATCTCTAAATCTGGATCAGATGTATACTTGAGTAAAAAATAAAATAATAAAAAAAATGAACAAAAAATTCATTTAAGCATGTATGACTACCTAGTTTTATAGTAATCAGGGATCTACTGAGACATGCTTTCATTTGTGTTTCTCAAATTATTTGTACTTAATTTTTTACTCATATTGGTTTTATATAGTTATCTTATTGCTGTGCATGCACATTTTTTAATGGTGTTACTGTTTTATCTGAATAATATATATATATATACATACATATATAATACACTTTTTGAAAAATGTATTAAATTAGGTTAGTGTTATTTTATTGATAGAGTTTTATTATAAATATATTACGTAAAAATTCATTTAATTGTAGAAATATTTTCCAATCATTTGCTTATGTAAAATCTGCTCGTAATGTATAAATTAAATTTTCTTAAGTTTGAAATTTTAATTTTTTTTTAAAAAAATATGTTGGAAAATGTTTATGGCAAAAATATTTGTATTTAATGACTAATATCTTTTTTATATAGGATCAGCAAAAGCGAAGTGCTCCTGTTCCTAATCTTTGTAGTTCATTACCATATGTAAAAAAAACATCTTGTTCTAGCAATAACTCAAAAGCATGTTCACCAGATAGTAGAATGCCTGAGGAATTTATACTTGATGACAATGAGCTTTGCTTATTAAATTATTATGATATTCCTATTAATGTGCCTAAACGTCGTCATGTAAGAAATACTGGCAAGGTAAAAACTGTTTCAATCATTGATACTTTAAGTGAACTAGCTTCTGGTGCAACTGACAGAGAAGATGAAGGTGCTTTCTCCTCTGCAGTTAGTGAATCAGCTGTTTTAGATAAATATTTGTATAAACCTAAAACTAGGAATATCCGTCCAACAACAACCAAAGCTGCTAAACAAAACTGTGGTTTGAAATCGTCTTATACACCAGTCCTGAATCCTACCCCCACATCATATTCAAAAACTGTTAGTAATGTTAGAAAACCTTTAATACCTTCAGTTAGATGTCAAACTGAGTCTTTTAATACTTTACTTACACAAAATCTTGATGATGGCAACTTTAATTGCAATTCTTTGAAAAGAACGTTAAAATATCTTAGAAAGGCTGTAGTTTCTAATGTAGTTGAAGAGGAAAATCATACTAAAAGACATATGAAAGAGCAAGATGATGAGGCTTTTCGCCTTTGTTTCTCAGATAGCGAAATTAAAGAAGGTGCACAGCAGTGGACTCATTTGCGACATAATCGAGTAGAAATTGAGCCTCATTCAAAATCAAAAAGCTTATTAACTGTGACTGATTCCTATGTTAATCAACAACATTCCAAACCTATGTCATTATTTCATAGCAAATCAAAATCTACACCTGATTGGATTCAAGAAGTATTTGCTGCTGCTAATAAGGGAGATGTTGAAAAAATGGTTAGTGTTTATAGTAATGGCTTTCCTGTTTTGAATTTTCTAAAAATATCCATGAATTAGTAAATTTCATATTCATTTCCAGTTGAAAATGAATATGTTACATTCTGTTTGTGTATATTATAAATTTTTTTAAACTAATTTTTATATTAAAATTTTCATTAAAAAAATATTCCGATAAGCCAATTATTTATTTAAATATCAACTTATTTCATGCAATTTTAGTTTTGCACTGTTATTTATAAACAATGAATTATATTTGGAATATTTCAGTTTGGGATGACTTAGTTGATATTTCAAGATTCTTAAATTTTAATGCACTTTTGGAATTTATTAATTTCTATCTTTTATCTAAAAATATTTAAATATGTATTAGTTCTATATTTAATTATACTTTTTGTATTAATTATTATTTATGTTTATGAAATTTAAAAAGTTCTCACCATAATTAAATCTATTCACCCACAAGTCTTTTAAATTGTCAAATTAAAAAGTATGATTTTTGGTGTTTAATAAAGGATATTAAGAACAGGAAATTTTTTCAATTATAAAATCAATTAACTATAAAGGAAATATATATATAAAAGTTATCACACACAATTTTTTTATTCTTCTACTCACTATGAATTCATAATTTGCAAGTTCATTTATGCTGTCTTCAAATATTTTTTAATTTACAATCATAAGTGTTTTAATTTTATTATTGTATGTACATAACCAAATAATGTACCTGAATTCTTATTAGTCTTTAAGTATATGTTATAATTAATATGTATCAAATTTTTTTATGAATTAAAATGTCAATAATTGCTTTTATCACACAAATTTATTTGAATATTCTGTTTATCAGATTCTATAAATCACTGTATTCATCCAAAAATTAATCATAATTTTTCATTTTCAAATATATAATATTTTACATTTTAGTGTTACTGTTTTAAACTATTAATCACAATCAAGTAAGCACTAACTTTCAAATTGAAACCATAGAACAATTTTCAGTATTATGATTAAAAATATTTAATATGCAATTTTCACTTGCAAGCAATTATCAATAATACTTTTTTTTTTTTATCACAAACATATATTTTCCCGTTATAACTAAAAGTTATTAATATAAAATTTTTATCTTAATATCCTAAAATGTATTTAGAAGACTTTGTGTGATACAAATAAATTATTGAAATAAAATATTTATTTATTTTTATTTAATATGTATTATATGGAAGTTTATTTGAATTATTTCATGAAATTTTTGCTTATTGTTTCATTTATTCTGAACTTTTTTGGTTGTGAATATATTGTGGATCATGTCTATTGATGTAATAAAATAAAAAGATAATGCCCATTGTGTTTCTAGAAATTTAATTTGAGAGACATTGATCCAGCTTTAGTTCGAAATTTATCTGATGATCATGGGAACAATCTGTGGCATGTTTGTGCTGTTCAAGATAACTTTGAATGTTTGAACTGGTTATGTTCTCATAATCAACATCATGTTGATGCTTTGAAAGATGAAAACAAATATGGTTTTACACCTGTGGCACTTGCTGTTAAAGTAATTTTTATATTATTTTGCTTTTTTAAATTATTTTATCGAATTTTAAAATATAATTTTTATTAAAATATGATCTAAAGTTTATGCATTCCAATTTGTAGTGTAAGAAAATAATTTCTTTCTTCTTATTTTAAAGTATAAATTATTTTGTTTAGCATGGAAGTCTCCTTGCAGTACAATGGCTTATTCATAACACTGCAAGTAAATCTCAACTTTTGGCTCAACAAGATTCTAGATCATTATTACATGTTGCTGCAAGATATGGTCAGGTAATATAAGTCTGTACTTTTATAAAATGTAAAATCTTTTGTTTTGCATTTTTTTAATGTATTGAGGAGTATGTTTAATTTATATAAAATAAGATCAGAGAAAGTTTTGCTTCAACAGAAGAAATGTTTATTTATAATTGGTAATTTGTTAAGAACTTATATTTATACATTCAGAAATTTGAATGCATATTCAAAATATTATTTATCTAATTAAGTTATTTTTAAAATTATAGTCATAAAAATTTTGTAATAAATTTTTGCAAAAAGTGTTTTATCAGGTAATTGATTGAACATGTAAATTTTTCAGAAAAGTACACAAAAAATAATTTTAAAAGGTACATGTTGTCATTTACCTGAAAGAATCTTATTTAGCTACAAGCAGAAGCAGTTTTCCTCTATGTGTATATTTCATCTGGTTGTAATTAGCAAAAAGAATTATGAAATATTTGAGAAATTTAAGTTATATGATAAACAACATGTGGAATGGTCCATATGCATTCATAAACACAAAGATGAGTTCCAAACAAATGATAGATTTCTTTAAAGGTGTGAAAAGTTTGGAGTAAAATGATATATTTGCTAAAACTTAAAACATTATAAGACTTCCTTTTAATTATTATTTTCTTTTAAATATAGCACATTGAGCATCTTTTATTGAATGTTTAATCTTTCATCTACATATGATTTAGAATATCTCTCTTATTACAAGCTAACAGCAAAGTCCTTTGCTCAAATGGCATCTATCTATCCATCCTTTTGTTTATGATAACTTTCATTCATGAAAGATTAAACATGCCCCAAATATTTAAAAGGGGACTAATATTGAATTGTTGTGAACTTTATTGTAAGTAAATATATATAATTTCACTCTAAATCTTTTATCACCACTTAATTATCAATTACTCATTTTCATACTTTTTTAGTTCAAATTGAAAGTTTACCGAAAGATAGATGGTTTATCATGCAATTTACTTCTGTCTAAAGTGCAATATAATAAGATTCCACAATGTTCTTCCTTTCTTGCTTCAACATGGAATGGAGCATAGAAGGATATATGTAGCTTATATATTAGATCTTATGTTTCATATTTTAATATTAATTATTGTCAATTGAGAATTTATTAAAAGATTTAAATATTTTTATCTCCATTTAGCAGCTTTTGTAACTATGTCTTGTACAAAATTATTATTTTTACGAAATAAAATTTTTCATAATTTGCTTTTTAAAACACCTCTGTCAAATTGTTTGAATCCATACAATTTAAATTGGAATCGGACTATGATATTTGTTAACAATTGGTAACTTTCTATGAAAAAATTTACTTTGCTATATTGTAAACCAATAAATATTATTTTGAAATTCATTTCTTTATGTTGTTTAAATGTTTAAAATAATTTTTAAAAGTAACTACTAAGATATTATTAATAAGAAATAATAATAATTAAAATGTACTGAGAAGAATATAAAAAGGTAATTCATATACTGAGTATCTAAACATTCTGACACTGTTTAAATATTTGATAATTCACAAAATGATGAATATATTTAGAAATATATGATATTTATGCATAAAATAATTACATATTTTCTCTCTTACTGTATAAAAGTTTTCATTGACGATTTCTTTTTCTTCATGTATCTTTTTTTTTATTTAATAAAAACAAAATTTTGCTTAGGCATTTCAGTAATTATAACCAATCTTTTAATTTATTTTTTCATGTGTCATTAATTATGTTAATTTCTCTCTTTTGTTTTGTAACATATAACAATTCATTATTTTGTGTATTTTATGTTAATATTTAATTTACTATTATCTTTGAAGAATGACACTTCTTGAGGAGTTACTGTTCATATTTCCTTTAATGATATTTTAAGATATGATTAAGTGATGGCTTATAAAGATAGATTAAGAAAAATGACTTAGTTCTTTGACCTTCTAGATCATGGGATATAATATCAATAGTATTTTTGATTTTAGATTTGCAAAGGACACTACATACAGAATAAAATTTGATTGTTCTCTTGACATTTCTTATGTGACATGTAAAGCTGACAATCAAATGGTTATAGTCCTTCAGTTCAATAGTTTGTGAGTTTCAATTTTCACCACAAGTTCAAATATATTTGTAGAGTTTTAAAATCCATTTTAAACTGTCAGTCAAATTAGTCCTCATCTGTAAAAGATAACTAATAAATGACAAAACTGATCCCCATGTGGTCAAAAATGGACATTTAAAATTTCACTGATGTGAGTAATGAAACATTTTCTCTCTATATAACCATTGTTATTATTTTTATAAATCCATCTTAACTATTTGTCTTCCTTTGCAGTTCAATAAGATCCTGTTCTGTATCAGGCCGCAGACTTTTTCTTTCATTCTCTGGCTCAGAGCTACTTGTCTAGCTAGTCCCCTACTTGTACACTAAAATTGTTTCTATCATTTAACATTATCTACCTAAAAGTTGTTTTTGAGTGGCTCTTTTTCTGCATCTGTCAGATTTCCATTTAAGCAATATTCTTGGGTGGTCAGTTATTTTCTTAATTCTTTTATAAATTGTTAGATGTTAAAATGTGTTAGACCTTTCTTAATTGCCCAGTATTTCTTTGCACTTTTTCTTATGTTAGAAATTTTAAATTTATAAAATTCTATTTAATGAAATTTTTTTGCATTCTGTTATAATGTGGTTTTCAATTTTTCTTGATAACTTGATGAGTTATAATACTTAATTTGAATAATTGTTGAAATGGAGACTTAAATTTGACAAATTCAAGCTATCCAATAAAAAAAAATCCAACTGAAGATGTATTAGATTTAAATTTAATGTACTTGAAAGAATAAAAATATAAAAAAGTATTATTCTATATTGTTCAGTATATATGTAGATATGTATTTATTTGTTATCAAATTTGATATTTAACATCAACATTTTCCTAGAGTTATATGATTTAATATTTCTTTATGAGTAGTATGCTGTTGTAGAATGGCTTCTAAGTTATATGGCTTCACAAGACCTTGATGCTAGTATTACTGATTCTGAAGGAAATACAGCTTTACATCTTGCTTCTAAATATGGCCATGTAAATATTGCAAAGGTAACATTTCTTAGATTTATTACTGAAATTAAACTCTTTGGTGAGACATAAGTGTTTACTATTATCATGAATATTCAATATATGAATTTACCCTTGAAATTATTAGAAATACTATTTTTAGGGAGAATAATGTCATTTCAATTATAATTTCTAATTATTTTATAAAACAACCTCTACTCATTATAACCATTTTCCACATTTGATTTCACATCATTGTTTGAAGAGAGCTTTGTTGTTCATATCAAATTAATTTAAAGAAAATCACTGTGAGACAGATTTGGAGTTGTGTGTAAGAAGTTTATCCAGATTTTCATAAACTTTTATGAAAACACTTGAGATAAGGTTCATCATGAAGTGTGACATTATCATCTGAGAATATGACACCACTCAATATTTTAAAACATTTTTATGATATAAATGAACATTTTTGCAAGCATATTATTTACTTATTCAAAATGAAACACGATTTACAGCTCTAAATGTAACCTCTTTTTTAAAAATGTTTTGCCATTATTATATTTACTTTGATTCATCTGTGAATTGTTGTTGTTATTACGTATCTCAGGTTGTCTAGCTAGGCTAGACAACCCCCATAAAACCAAAAATATCTAAAATGTCTAAATAAATGTGATGGTTCCCTAAGGACATCGTTTTTTTTTTTTTTTAAATTAAGTCAAATTAAGATGTCTAGGGGAGGTCATATTGACGGAACACCAAGGACAGTCTGGAAACATCATTTACTCTGCTGAAGGGTGATTTACATGTGCCCACTCAGATAGCGGGAGAAGGCAGTTTCTAAGATTGAAGGTCTTATCCAGTCTTTTGGCGAACTACCATGGATAGTTGGGATAAATTTTCATAAGCTTATCGAATTCAGTTTTTGCCAGGGAGAAATCTCACTATATGTGAGCACTCCTCCTGGGTTAACTTCCTCTTCTGATGCCGATCTGACTAAGAAATCTGCTCTTTCATTCCCCTCTACTTTCACCAGTTAAGGGATCCATTGGAAATGCACTACATGTTCGGACGACAGTCTCTCAAGAGGATTTAGTATGTCCAGACTAGTTTGATCTCCAACAGTCCAGTTTGACCTCCAATTTAAAAAATGCTGGATTGATGCATGACTCTGTGAATTTATACTATATTTGAAGAAATGCTGCAGGGAAATTAATGCCATTTGGTTCTTTTCGTTCCACAATAATTAATTTTCAATACTACTTAAAAATCAATTCTACAGTGAAAGAAAGAAATTTTTATTAATAATCAAGATTTTATGTGTAACCAAGCAAAATATTGAAACAGTCAAGTTACAATATTTAATGGACTTTTTTTTAGTTATCAAGAAAAGTAGTTTGGGAAATGTTTTGTAAATTGATTTTATACATTATGCTTTTAAAAACTGTACTATCACTACTATAGAAATCTTAGTAGTCTGAAAATCTGATTTTTTATGAGAATATATTCTTTGATTTAGATATTTTTTTCTTGTTTATATAAGATGTTTTTTCAATTAAAAATATGAAGAATTATTTTTTCAGTCTTTGATATTTCAAGTTGGTGGCCTAAAAACAAAAAATGAGTGTGGCTTGAAACCTTTAGATTTGGCTGTGAAACATTGTCGAAATGAATGTGCTGACTTTCTTACTGCTATGGAATCTTGCTATAATTTAGCATCTCTAAACATACGCCAAAATATAGATATTCAACAGTAAGTTTTCTTTTAGAATTGAAATCCTTTTATACTTTATTTTGTGTTATTGTTTGAATTTTAAATTATTTTATTTCATTGAAAATTTAAAAATATTTTTAAAATTTTTAAGCAATAGCATTTTTTTATTATAAATTTGAATACTGTTTATATTTTTAACAATCAATATATAAATAGGAATTAGAATAATTCAAGCTGATGTTTTTGCACTATTTTTGATTTCTTATTTAATAATTTTTAGATGATATCACAAATTATAAAATAGAAAGAACAGAAGCATTAATTGTAATGCTCCACTTTGAAGTTTTAAAAATTATATATTGGCTGGCTATTTATAGATTGTTGATGAAATAATCATGACTGAAATATTACATTTAAAGCAAAATCTATTACACACAATATGTATCAACTACTTGAATTAAATTAACATATTTAAGTATTTAAAGTTATTATAATAAGGACATAAGGAAATATACATTTAAATTTTTCTTTTAAATATATGTACAAATGTAACTGCCGCTTTGCTGTAATTTTATCTCAAGTTTCAAGAATTTTTGTTTCTTTGAAAAATATAACTGATTTTACTATTCTGCAATAATTGAAATGCAAGATAAAATGTATAATAAAAATCCATATTTAGTTAAAAATTCACTAATCACTTGAAAAAGAATTTTATTAATAAAAATCTTATTTGATAATTTACCATTTGTCATGAAGATATTATAAATATTTCTGCTTATAATTATGCTTTCTTTATAGTTTGCAAAAAGAAAATGCAGAAATGAAAAACTACTTTAAAGAAGTAAGCATTCTTGTTTATGATTGAACTAAATAAATTGCATACTAGGATTCAAGTTATGTTATAATATTCCTTATGTTTTCATAGCTTCTTGCTCTGACCAAGCGTTTACAGCATAGACAAAAAGAGCTCCAACACCTATTAAAAAACGTTGGTAATTTACAGAAAGATCCTGCGGTCATTGATAAGTAAGAGAATATAATTACATAGTTTATTTATTATATCATGCTCTTCTTAAGTGAAAAGTAATTAATACTAAACACCTTTACTTTTAATTATTAGTTATAGCACAGATACTTTCAAATGATTTTATAAAAATTTTAATTTATTTACTTTAAAGGAAAACAAAAATTTTCATTGTATTCATTTCCTATAAATAAATGTGAGCAATTTGTAAAATGGCTTGTAAATGTTTTTCTTTTTAAAAATTTGAAGAATACAGAAATTATTTCCCTATTTAATAATTTCTTTAAGTACTTTGCAATTTCTATTATGCTTTTAGTACATGTGAAGAATTTGATTTATTAGGCATTTCAATAAATAAGGGTTAAAGCTAGTGAGCACATTTGAATTTTGTTCTGGGTTTTAATAAAATACTTACTGTATCTGCCTTATTATCTCTGTGATATACTACATATGAAACTATTTCATGTTGAAAAAATATTAAATTCTAAATGCTTGTTTTTAAAAGCTCAACTGTAATATCTTTGTGTATGTATTTTATTTAATAAACTTAAGAATTTGAATTGTTTTGTTTACTTTAATATTTAATTAAAATTCATTAGCTTAAATTCTAATTAATGTGTTTTTATTAGAATTTGTAAACTGATATATTTAGAAATCATAAACTGACACTCATATAATGTCATAATGTGTAATTAAAATAACAGTGTAATCTTTTGTTTTGTGGCACATTTGTTTTAACTTAATTTTACATGCTGTTGTATTTAATTACATCTGACAAGTTTTCTGAATTAAATATTGAATTAAAGTTCTTTTTATTTATATTTAATTAAATAGTTTCAAAGGACTAAGCCATTTTTGTTATGTTGAATTTAGATTCAAATTATTTATTTAACTGATCAAGCTTCATAATTATGAAGATAGAGCTTTGTTTTATTTAACAAAAATCTACATTTACTAAACTTTAATATGTTTCATGATTACAGGAATATATTCTTAAAGAATATGACCTCAGAATTCTGATATTTTTAAATATACAAATAGTAATTTATAAATATCTCATTGATTAGTATTAACTATTTTTCTTCCAACATAATAATTGTTATTATTGATTGAATAACATAATTGGTTGTTTATTGATTTATTTGCAAAAATGAAAATTAAAATTTTTGAATATACTATGTAGTCACATTTCAATTTAAAATATTAAGATATTATAATTTTAAATGCAGTTCAATATTTTAATCATTGTTATAAATCTTTTAGATTTAATAAGTTACTGAATATAAAGTACAGTAAAAATGGCAGAAAAAGAAATCCATTGCAAGATATTATAGCAGAGACTTTCTGATTCATTTATAATTATATAATCTAGAAAATTCCTTTATGTTTTTAAGATACTGCTATGTATAATTGAAAAGATAATTAAAGATATTAGGTGCTGTAATTAAAATTTTGTTAAGTTTAATATATATATATATATATATATATATATATATATATATATATATATATATATATATATATATATATATATATATATATGGTTTACTGAGTTACTATTTAGCACAGTATTTCACAAAAAAAAAAAAAAAAAAAAAAAAAAAAAAAAAATATTGAGAGAGAGAGAGAGAGAAAAAAGGCACTTTTGCTGCAGAATACCTTTTTCAATTATATTGTTACTCATGGAAACTTATTATTCCCCTTAATCAAATGAAAAATATTATTTATTTATTTATTTATTATTATTATTATTATTTTTTAGAAATATTTCTTCTTAAACCATTTTTTATTGAAAGTTAAGTTGATTAGTGCAGTAAAAAAGCAGAGGACAAAAAGAATTTTTTTTTATCTCACTCTTACCATAATCAAGCATCAATTAGAGCATTATATTGTTGATGATTTTCAAAAGTATCATCTTTAAATTGTACAACATACCATGACAAACCATTTTAAAGTTGACATTATTTATTGATAAATGAAAGTATAATAAAGTTTTACTTCTTCTAATATTTGCTAAATTTGAAATGCTAGTGAAAATTTCTTATCTTATTGTTTGTTTCTAATTGTGTATGTAAATATCATGCTTGATATTTCATATAATTATATCATTTTGATATAATTATATATATTTACTTTTTAACTGTAACATATTTTTCTTTTAAAGGGTGAAGGAAAAAAACTGTGATTGTTTTGAGGATTACTCTCATTTGTTAACATCTGTTATGATAAATGAAGAAAACAAATTATTCATGCTTGAAAATAATTGGAAAAAGTCCAGGAAACACTTAAAATTATCTGACAGTAAAAAAAGACCTCTGGATATTTTAAGGTACCTGTAAAGGAACATTTTCTCTTAGTAAATTTTTAATTTCTCACTGTTTAATATATATAAAGTGGAGGAAGCTAAATAGGTATTTTATATGCAAGCTAATAAATGTTTGATTCAGAACTTTTCAAAAATTTCTTAATATTCAAATTGTTGACCATTTATCTTTTACAATTTCAGGAACAACTTAATTGTTTATAGATCTAATATATGTTAATTATTGTTTTTACATTAAATCTTATTTATTGCCATTATTTTATCATCAATATAATTTAATAAATGTTAAAATTTAATTTAGGAATATCTTACTTATTTTTCATTTGAAAAAACAATTTGTATTCATTCATATCACTTTTTAATGTATGTATAATACAATACAATTAATAAAGACATTCTTTATGATAAAAATGTTCAGAATAATAATTTGTTGTTAAAAAGTTCCTATTCTGTTGTCAAATAGATTATTCTCAATATGACATTTATTGTCAGTATTATATTTGTTATCAAATAGTTTTATATGAAATGAATAAGCAAAATATTACTTCTGAAGATTTCTCATTAGATTAAAATTTATACATTTGCATTAAATTAATGCATTTCATTATCATTTTATATAACAGCTTTTATTTGCTTTTGTATGCAAACATTCATCTTTTCAAAACAATTAAAAATATTTTTTGACATGGTCATTAAATATTTACAATAATTGTTTTGTTGTCTACATGCTAATTAAGGTTTAACTTGCAGATATACATTTTTATTATTATTGCAAAACTGGTATGAATGGGAAAAAGGTCACTGATATATCTTAATATTTTTCAAAAATTCTTTATCAATTTCAAAGCTCTATTTGTGATATATTCCTTCTTAAATACTTATCAAAATATTTTCTACAGAGATGTGTCATCACAATTATTAATGATTGTGAATGTCTTGGCACTTGTGTGTTAGATTAAATGCCATGTTGAGTGAAATTTATGTTTTAGATTAATTCTGCATAAATACCTTTTAATTGATTTAATAATCTTTTATATTTATCATATATTAAAATATGTAAATCATAATTGTGTTTTATTACTTTTATTCTTTTCAGGAAATAAATATAGTAGTCTTCATAAATAACTAAAGCACATTAAAATCGATTCTAATTATAAACAATTTTATATCGCTCATGAATCCTAATTATTATATAAGTGATTTCTATTTATGTTATGTTTTAAAATTTCATTTTACTTAATAATAAAATATTTTATTTAATCTAAATGAAGTAACATGCTTTACAATAACATTTTTTAATTAATTTACAATATTTGAATAATATTTTACCTTTTCCAGATCTCAGTTCAACCATGTTTTAAATAAAACTAACTGCCACAGTCCTCCAATACCATCAGCTTCTGAAACATCCGATGACAGTGAAGATGAAGGACACTCTGTTAACAAACCATTTCCTGACTTCTCTGCTCCTGATGTTGTTAATTCTCTCTTTCCTCAAGACTCCATTCCCTTCTTAGATACAAAGAGAAATATTCAAAATAATTGCAACTCTAAAACTTCTAACAAAACAAGCGAAATCAATGATGAACTTTCTTCTACTTGTAATGCAACTGCTTTTAAGAAAATTGCTTCTGTTGGCTCAAAATCAATATCTTCAAACCGAGATGTGAACCTTCGTATGTTTTTTAAACAGAATCCTAATTTAAGACAAAGCAGTGAAACATGTTCAGTTCTTGAAGTGCTTGAACCATCCAGCAGTGATAGTGAAGAGTGTTCAAGTTTACAAAGCAAGTTAACCAAAACTCCTACATCTGAAAAAGAAACTGAACTTAGTTCTTCAAGTTCTGCAATTGAAACTTTAAGTCCATGTTCTGGTAGACCATCTTCTTCAGGCTCAAAGGCATCTGGTAGCCATAGCAGTAGTAATGGTAGTAAATTTAGACCTTATTCACTACCTTCTGAAAATGCATCAAATGAAAATAATTCTGAGAAAAAGAAATCACAAGAAGATTCTGGAAATGAGCATACTAAATGCCCTTATGAACAATCAAAAATTAACCAAATTTCTGTCGAACCTGATCTAATCAAAGGAACTCAAAAGAAAAAAATGCTATCGCCGTTTCAAACAATGGATAGAAAGATTTCAAAGGAAAGTCCAGTAGATATTGTTATTGATACTCCAAATATAAGTACAGATAGTGAAAGTTTAGATGCCGATAGAAGTTTTTCTAGCACTGTTGAAGCACCTGTATTAATAGCTAATAATTCTGAAGTTTCTAGCTCTGGTACCACGGTGAAGAAGAAAAGTTTTCTTTTTAAATTTGCTTTGAGGGGCAAATGGCAGTCTAAAGCATCTCCGCGTTCCTCTAAAAAAGAAATTTCTGCTGAAGAATTCCGAGAAACTTACTCTAGATCTGCTTCAATGGATAGTATTCCTCCTACTAGTCAGGCCACTCCAAATATAGATTGTTCAATGCGAAAGAACTATCCATTCTCAAACAATGATACTGAAAATTTTTTAACAGAAAAAGTTAACAAAGAAAGTTCTGTTATTCCAGAAAGACAAAATGATGTTACAAGTTTTAAAATATCATCTTTAAATGATCAATTAACTCACAGCAACCTTCAGAATAGAAAAGGTTTATTGCCTCCACGTCGAGATCCTCCTCCTGCTCCACCATTAAGTATAAGAGATGATGAACAATTGCCAGATCATTCTGATGATGATGTAAGCATAAATATTCAAAAGTCATCAATATCTTCTTGTGTTGAGGGTTGCATCACACCATCAGAATCTCCTCGTAACTCGTATTTAAATTCAAGATCATCAGACATGTGGCATTCTTCAGATTCCAAGTCTCATTTTAGGCCTGCATCATCTGCATCACGTGTTGATTCTCCATCCAGAGGAGTAGAAAGTTACTCACTGAATAAGTCCTGCTCTGCCTCTACAGAAATTCTCTCAGCATTAGATTCTTCAACTGCTGGTCGTCAATCGCCTGCTCCTAGTGAAGTATCTAAAACAGAGAGTGCATTGTCACCACCTAGTGATGTGTCAAAAACTGAAAGTACTCGCTACCTCAGTCAGCTTTGTAAAATAGAAGAAAGTGGTCATTTAGCAGTCATAAAAGGAGCTAGCCTTCAACAAAATCAGGAACAAAATATCAAAGAAAATACTGAAGAAGAAATTGCTGTTGAGATAAAAGTAGGTGGAAAAGAAAATTTTCAATTATAACATTAAGCTTACTTTTGATGGTTAATTATATTGAGTAATTACTTCACTATATATGATGCTTAGATTATTAATAATATATTGTAATTCATGCATAAAAATATGAAATAACCTGAAAATTAAAATCTTATTATTTATTAATTTGATTTAAACATTTTTTTCCATGTAAGTACAATTCAATTTCATTCTGAATAATTTAAGGTCAAATAAAATTATCTTATGTTATTTGAACAAGTGCTTAGTATAATTATCCTAATTTTATTCCTGTTGTTTTTTTCTAACATACAAATTTTCTTTTATGCTGTAAATTGTTATATATATATATATGTATGTATGTATGCATGCATGCATGTATGTATGTATGTATATATATGTATGTATGTATATATATGTATGTATATATATATATATATGTATGTATGTATACATATGTATGTATGTATATGTATGTATGTATATATATGTATGTATATATATGTATGTGTATGTATATATATATATATATATTATCTGTTAAATTTTTAGTATAAGTATTACTGTATTACAAATTAAATTTTGTCAATTTTTAGCATTGAATTTGTAACAAAATTTTCAACTTTTGTGTTTTTTAGTGTAAAATTTTCGTTTAAAAATTGTAAAGATTGAGTATTAAATAATGTACATAAAATTAATCTTGCAAAACTTATTGTATTTTGCAAGTTCTGATATAATTCTAAACATTTATTAATTTCACAATACTTTATATTTCAGCCTAAGAAGAAGTCTGTAAAGAAAAATTCTTATAAACCTTGGTAAATTTGATTTTATGTTTTAATGTGTGCTTGAAATCTTGTATTTACTTCATCAAATGTAAATTTTCAGATTTTATATTTTTTAAATGATCTTTAAAATCGCCCTAAAATATTCCATTTTTAATAAATTATTCATATATACATATATTTCAGTTATTTAATATTATATCAAAATATGTTATTACTCAAATATTGCTATAAAAAGTTATTTCTTATATATTATAATAAATTAATTACTATACTAATATTATTTACTAAATAGTATTTTACTGAGAGAGAGAGAACGATTTTATAAGTTGAAAATGTGTTTGCAATTTACTTTACATTTTTCTTCAATTATGTATAATTCAGTGTTTAATGGAGAGTCCTTTTTTTAGCTATATAAATATGTAAAACTCATTTTTATGATTTATAAAAAATAAATTGCTGATATTTTTAAAATTTTTTTGTGTGTGCTTAATCTTTTTAACCAAAATACTTAATATCCTGTCTTTCGTTCTACATTTTTTCTTTGGCAATCTATTTCCTTATTAGGAGATTTTTTTCCTGTTTATATTCCATTTGCTTGTAGTATTATATACTATGCATATTGGAATTTAAAAAATGTCCGTAATCAATAATGTAGCATTTTATTTCAGTATAATGTTATATTTCTTGACATTATATTTATTCCATGTAATCTAGGTTTTAATATTGTCCTGTTAGTAATATCTATTTTTATAATCTAGGTATGAATTTTCTGATGATGAAGATGTAATTGTTCCTCAGAGATATCAAGCAGTGTCAGTTAATAATCGAAGTAGTTCTGAAGATGAAGGAGCTGTCACTGGATAACATTATACAAGAAATTAAACTTTCATTGTACATCAAAAATATAAAAAATTAATGCATATTAATCAAAAATTACATTTGTACATATATCATTTTTCAAAATTGTAGATTGACATAAAAGATCTAAGCTATAAAAATTAGTTCAGAATCTGCATATTACTTAATTCTGTGAATTAAAATTCTAAATTATTTAAAATAAGAAATTTCAAATTTTTATCATAATCTAGTTTTCCTTTGTAAAATGAATCAATTTTCGTATTGGTGAATACAGCAGATTTGACTGAAATGTTTTGCAACTACATAAGCTACTCAGGGAATAAAAGTTGTATAAACAATCTTGTTCAATGTTTTTATTTTATTTTGTCACAAAAGAAATGAGTTGTTGATAAAGTGATGCAGCATCTGTTAGGATAACACTTATTCATAACTATCCCACCTTATCTTGAGACGGGTATTTTTTACTCATCTGTAATGCTTTGTGAATGTTTCTTTGTTAATGTTATCTGTATTATTTCATAGGTGTAAAAAGTAAGTCATGTGTATTTTATATCAATTTATTATTTTAACTAAGCATCACATCAGTATTGTATTCTCAGTTCATTAGTTGCAATGTTTATTGAAAAGCAAATTTACTATTTGTAAAATATAATGTTACAATAAGCCTAGTAATAGAAAAAATCAGTATTTTTTATGCTAAAATAAATCAGTCTCATTACATATACTTAACAAATTTTACATACACAATTTATGTTAATCATTGGTGCTTAAACATATTTTAAAACAGACAAATTATGTATATTTTATAATGAAGAACATGTATTTTTTTCTAATAATTTTATAATCAATTAAAAAGTTGAGGTATATCTTAACTCTATTCTAAAAACCTATTTATATATATATTGTGAATGTATAAAAGAAGCAATTTTGTAAAATATTATATTATGCTTGAAGAAATCCATCCTCTTTTCCATGATTGCTTTATTTGTATTTTTATATTTGTTTCAGAATTTACTAATATTTTGAGATATGTAAACTTTTTTTATTAATAACTATTTTTGTAAAGATAATTTGCTATTAATAAAAACGCAAATTTTGAAAAACGTAGCATCATTCAAATATTGTACTTAACATTTCTAAAATGTAAAATAATAAATTTTTTTGTAGCCTTATCAATATAACATGTGTAATTTCAACATATCTATATTCATATTATATATTAAAAGAATGTATAAAGGGGAAGTGCATTTATGTTTTAATGTGCAATTTTTATTATACTTAAAATGTAATTTTTAATACTAAAGCTTATTGCAATGGAATAATCAAAATATTAAGAAATTACGATCTGGCATTTATCATTCACTTTCCCTTATGATCATTCATTAATCATGAAATATTGTTTTTTCAATTTCTTTTTGTTATTTCTGTTTAAATTGACTATTTTAGTAAAGACGTTTAGAAAAATTGTCATTAAATTATTTTTATGTTAGAATTGTTGCATATTGTCATTAAATTAAATAAACCAATTTGCAATTTGTGCATTGTATTTCCTATTATAAAATTTTTTTTTTCTTATGTAACAAAAAACATGCAAGATTAAAACAAGCGAAGCAATCTTTTATTATGTAGTAAAGGATTTTTTTTATTCATTTGAAAATTATATATCCTTTTACATAATCTTTGAAAAACAAATATAACTATTTTTGTAAAGATAATAATTAAGTTAATAAATAATTAAGATAATAAATAATTTAAGTACATGATTTTAATTAAGCTTGAACTTTTAATTTTCAAGTTAGCAATTTAACTGAATATAACTGTCTCAGCAGGTAATACTTGATTCAATAGTAGATTTTGTTAATCTTACACATTTTAAAAACTGAAGTATTCTAATCAAATAACAAAGTAAAATTTTAATCATACATATTTTTACCTAAGCTTTTTTCATGAAACAATTATAGATTTTAAGTTTATGAGCCTACATTATACTTAATATAAATTATACTAATATTTGGACTGGCAGTTCATTGTTTTTGGCTCCAGGGTGGTGGATTTTCTGTAACAATTGGAGAGTCATTTTAATTCTAAAAATTTGTATTATCAAACATGAATAAAACAAACAGATAAAAAGATTTCCTTCGTCTTATAGATACCACTTAGATATTAACACCAATTGTTTCAGAAAAAAACATCTATTATCACCTTGAATGTATTTAAGTGTAATTCTTACACGTTTGAAAACATTTCATTCAATGTATTCAAAGCTGCTCAAATCTTTTTCTTCAAAATTACATTGCACTTGATTACTTCATTATATTCTCAAATAATCATGGAATAACCAAGTAGTGTGTAATGCAATTAGAATAAATCTCCATCATTGATTTAGTTGTACAAGATCTTAAATATTTAAAAAGAGTAGGAAGTTAATGGAGTTCGAAAAGCTTTATATTCTGAGAAAATTCAGCTATTAAAATGAAATTTCAAAACATTAAATACTTAACTTCACTTATAAGTTAATTATGTTGTAGTTAATTTCAGAATGTATGTTGCATATAAGAAAAACAGGAACATTTATATTCTAAAACAAATGTTAGTATTTTCAATGTGGGTATATAAGAATTTCAATTTTTGATTAAATTTGTATACAAAAATGCATTAATATTTAAATGTTCATTGTAAACAGTATTTTTACTCAAGCCACAATAGTATGAATAAAAGTAATTTGGTCCAATTTTAAATATTTTTTTTAAGACTCCACAGTAATTTTATTTTCTTCACGTCGTTACTTTTTCTTTCCAGGTTTCTCTTTTCTTGCTATTTGTCTTTAATGGATGAAAACTTTTACATTTTCATATAAAAAAAGTATGTTTAAGATTATATACATAATTAAGGAAAATTTTTGAAGCATTTGAAATTCATAGATGTGTAAAATATGAAATGTGTGTTGATGAAAACTTGTAAAATCTTAATTTCACAATTTAAGACACACCAAAAACAATTCAAAAATATACTTAAAAAAAAGAAAAAAAATCTTGCACAAAAAATAGAGATAGATTCCAAATAATCTATTTTAAACATTGGATAAATCAGTTCTTTGACAATTGCTTGCTACTTTATTGACAATGGTGGATTGTCCCCTTGAAGATAAATTTGCAATGTCTTCTTGTAGCAAGCTTTTCTTTTGCATAGTTGAAACCTAATTAGATATACAGTTTTATCATTCTTAGACTCACAAATACAAGTAATCACCAGTTAAATTCAGGAACACCTTGAAAATTTGATTGTCGAACAGTCTCTTATGTAAATCAATTCGATGCCATGTTGAGAAGTTTCCTAAGTTTACTTGGTATTTACA
Source organism: Latrodectus elegans (assembly GCA_030067965.1). Taxonomy (NCBI): domain Eukaryota; kingdom Metazoa; phylum Arthropoda; class Arachnida; order Araneae; family Theridiidae; genus Latrodectus; species Latrodectus elegans. The sequence goes on from CM057820.1 coordinate 59,929,077, forward strand.
CATTCTATAATTTCTTGTCTTCTTAAATATTTACATATTCTATCAGAATATAATTGGGAGATGAAAAAGATCACTGCTTGTGTTACCCTATTAGACAAAACACTATATAATCCTGGTGCCCTGCAAGAAATGTATAAGCAACATATACTTCTACTTTCAGCCATTTTATGCATAGGGACACTAACTCTGATTATAGGCAGGTGAAAAAAAGCATCATCAATACAAGAATCCCAAATGAATATAACCATTGGCTCCGCCACCACCAATCAAAAGATATCAGCTGAAAACTGTTCGAGGATAAGCAGTCTTCAACCACAGAATAACAATCAGAGATGTAACTAGGAGTAAGTGATAATGTTGCCATCCCTACGATCCAGATTTGTATGGCAGAAGAATAAGTATTAGTCCCAAAAATTATATCATAAACTACAAATTTGGATTTTTTAACTTATTCCAATTTTTTTAAATTAAATTTGTATGTTTGTAAAAGACTACTTGCAAAAGTTATAACCAGCACTTCTGAACATGTTGAAGGTTTTGTTCTGACAAGACAATGCAAGACTCTCCTATAAATATGATATTAACAATTAATGATATAGAATGAAAGCAATTTCAAAGAGATTATTAACTCTAATTTTCTTTAAAGAATGTGTGAAAGTGCGAAGAAACTAGGATCACCATTAAAGAAAATCACATGCAATAGTGTTTGTTTGATAAATAGCCACTGTATAAAATTTGAAAGAAATAATAGTGCACTTCTACTTTTAAGACTTAACTGATTGCACAAAACCATTCAAGAAAATTTCACTAATATCTAATTTTATATATTGGAATGCTTATATTTTAATACACTTACAAAAGCACAGATCTTAATGACAGTGAAAATATCATTAGTTTAATCTTGTTTTTACTATTAAAAGTAAAAAATAAAATTTATTTAAAGAATAAAAGACTCAGAATATTTCACCAAAAATCTCTCTTGGTACATTTATTTACATAAGATTATGTTTAGGAAATACATAAATGAAAAGGAAAAAATAGAAGAATATTTGATGTTTATTTACACTGAAAAAGTAAGCAAAAGAAATTGGAATGCAAATAAAAAAAATTTTTTTAAGTAAACTTAGTACATATTATCAACTTATTTTGGATTTACACAATTCAATCAACTGTCTTACAATTTATAAAAATGATTATAGTTTAATTTCCTATTTTAAAAGTAAATTATACAACTGGTTACAGGAATACCATATTACACACACACATAAAGATACATCCTTTAAAAATTCTCTATTAAAATTTTATTTAACAATTTAGAAAATAGCAAAAAAATTTTTATTCAATAAAACACTTAAGCATGAAAACAACTTTGATACATATTACTAGTTTATAAATAACAATTAAAATGTAAGCATTACAAACTTATTTCGGAAAATATAAAAATGCAGAGAAAAATTTTTTAACATACAAAAAGTAGAGATTTTGTATGTAATACTACTTATATTTATTAACAAACATTAATAAGCAGATTTATTAAACAGTCATGACTTTAAGATATGAATAAATTAAGAATTTAGAGCAACATATTGCAATTGAATGAAAATAGAAATAATCCAAAGTGAATGAAACACAAAAGAGTGGAACATAGAAATAATAAAATTATTTCATATGATTTAAGACACCAAATTTAACTTCAAATCAACAGAGTAGCAATGTAACAAAGTTTGAATTATTCTTCTGTTAAACTTCCAGAGTTCCATAATTTGGATGAACCACAAGTATAGGATCATTTTCATCTTGCTCTCCAACTTGTGGAGCACTAGACCGAGTGAGGGGAATAACAACTTGATCCTTTATAATAAAAATTGCAAAAGAATTAAATTCACATGAGGAATAAACTGATGATTAGAACTATTTAAATCTTATAAATTAAATGTTAATAAATTTTCTGTAGAAATTATTCTGCTTGATTATTATAAAAAAAAAAAAAAAAAAAAAAAAAAAAAAATAAGATTTAAAAAAAATAAAAATAGCAATTTTGAATGTCATTGTTTACAAATAATAACATTATTGTAATGTTACAAACAATTTTGATGAAAATGAAACATTTTATCATAACTATCTCAAAAGAACTGTTTCACAAACATAAAAAAATCTGATTAAAAATTAAAGTAAAATTGACTACATCAAAAATTAATGAGCATGGTTTAGAAGTATTTATTTTTTATAATACAGAAGTAGCTGAACCATAATATATGAAAATCTATGCTTTTACAATCACGGTGTATTTTAAAGTTAACCAATATATATCTAGATCTATGACAAAATATACTTAGATACAGGAAATTTTTAATCTTTGCAATTATTAGCAATGGTACTGCATATAAGTTCATAAATTGTTAACCATATTAAGTTACATACTTTTTATTTATTTACACAACACGTTTTAAAAGGGAAAAATACATGCCAAAAGTAGAAATGAAATTTATTTAAGCTAACCTTAATAAAATGTACTGCTTAATTTCATAATATGAAAATGATTTAAACAATAAAATATGGTTTATTTAAATAAATTAATAATAGCTTTTTACTATTTTTTTAGCATTTTATAATGTAAGCATTTTTTGTTTATTTATTTATTTTATAATTATTACTATAAACAAAGAAAAATGAAACATCTATCACATGATTTTGGTAATTTGTTTAATTTCCAATAAGTCTTTTAATATATCGTTACTTTTATACAAACAACTCATTACAATAAAAAACTTCTCTTTAAGCATTATTTTAAAAATTGTGGTAGTTTTAAATATTATATAATTACTAGGTAAATAAATTTTAAGTAATAAGCAATATTAATAAAATATATTTAAAAAAAATCTTTGGAATACAATTTCCCATTTTTCACTAATTATTTTTAAAGAACGTGTACAATTTACACCAGAAATATTGCAAAGTTCATATTGTATCATTTTATCATAAATCAATAAGAAGAATTAATAAGAACTTGTGAAAACAATTTTTATCTAATATGAAACACTAAAATTTTTGAATTCTTAAAATTTATAATATTTATTTTTAATAACTTATTTATATTTTTTGGAAAGCAAAGATTATATTATTTTTATATACATATATATTTTAATATTTCATTCTATATTTATTAATATATCCAATAACAGTTTTCATAAATTTTAAATGATTTCCATTGGAGCAAAAAGGCTTATTTAAGAACAGTGTTTAGTTTAAAATTAGTGAGTTTAATTGTTATCACAATAAAAAATTCTCAATTTGATTACAATAAATTAATTTGACAGAGAAACCGGTTTTACTAGAAACATATCTGGAAATAATATTAAAATACTATATTTAATTTTTTTGTGTGTGTGTGTGTATAATTTAGGATAACAGTTACATTTGTTTATTTCAAGTATTCAACAAGCAAAAACTAAAAATATATAGCATATTGACAGATAGCTATTGAAATTGCAGAAAAGTAGCAGTATGTTTGATACCATTTGAGAAAAATTGATGTTGATAGTAATAAAATTTTCTCCTTATTGATTGACACATAAATAAAAACAATGTGCATAATTTTTTTTTTTTAAAGAACGAATACTTACATGATGAATTAACCTATCAATGACTTTTTCAACTAACAGCTTCTTTCTTATTAGTTCAGCTTCAGTTTCAATTTCATTCTCAATTTCTTTTAAATACCAATTTACAAGTTGACTTTTTCGCATACCTTCAAAATCAGAATCTAAAAAAATTAATAAAGATAAAATTAATGCAAGACAAACTTTAATATTTGTCAAATTTCAAGATTTAGTAAGGTTTGTTTGTCACTCAACAGTCAGTTTTGCCACATGAGGGGTAATAGACCAGAAACTATAGTTTAAAGTGGATTCCAAGCCACTACAAACATCCAAGCCTAAGCTAGGATTTGAACCCACAAACTACTGAAACAAAGGCGTGATCATTAATCATTCTGCTATTATCTTGGTTTGAATTTCCTGATAAGAAATATTTAGCAATAAAGCCCTCAAAAATAGAATGAAATGGTTGAAAGTCACACACTAATACAATTTATACATAATTATTCTCGTTATAATATCTATAAGAATTTTTTCAGTTATGCAATTAAATACCTCAGTGCTGATTAAACTGATCTTTAAAAAACAATAAGGTCATAGTTGAGTAAAATATATACTTAAGATTTCTTTACCAGATATTAAGTTCATTAATTTATTAGATTGATATTAACATTATTTTCTCATGTACTAAATTTCTCCTCTTTTAATCATGAATAATACAATGACAGTAATCATTAAAAAATAATCCTAGTAGAACATCTATTTTTATTTAAAAAATCAATGAGAAAATAGTATAACAAAAAGTGAATAGATATATATTAAGGAGAATTAAAGACAAAAATCTAATAACTAAAATTATAAATAGAACAGACTGTTACATGCAGTAATTAAGCAGATTGCAAGTTGATCATAAGATTATGAAATACAAAAAATTGAGATATATAACATGTTATACAAAAGTATTTTTGTTTAAAACAACTTTAAATTAAATAAGATCAGTGCAAATAGCTAAAAATACTCAACGAATGGACAAGAAATTAAAATTATAGTAAAAGGAATATTTAGGAGTAAACTAAAATGAAACATTTTTTTATAGAAATTAAATCTATTAATTTTTAATTTCATAAATATAAAAACAACTTTTTTGAAGTAAATTGTAGTAGAAATCCATAATTATAAATAAATAAATAAAATAGCCATGCTTTCAGCAAAAAATTAGCTTACCTTCACATTTGCTTTCCTCTTTCTGAAGACACGCAATAAGAACATTAGAGAGAGATTTGTATTCTTCAAAACTTAAAGTAAGCTTCTGAGGCATTTCTCTTTCAGAAGGAGGATCTTCTTGACTAGGTTCTGAAAAAACAAATTGAAAAAATAAATATTATACTTTCAATTTACCAATTGCATTATGCATAATAATGCAAATATTATACATTTTAAAATTAAAGGCAGACAAATTTTTTTCACCAAATTACTTTGGTGACATAATAAGCAGTGACAAGAACAATTATTTGATAACTGAATGTATGTTTTATTAAATATGTGGGATTCTCTAAAATCACTAAATCTGAATAGGATTACATAATAATAACCTTATTCAGACCTACAGGACATGTCTCATATATCAAATTTGGATGCATATGTTAAATGTAAAAATATAATTTTTGCAATAATAAATAAGAATTCAAATTCCCCCCAGACAACTGGGTGGCATCTTTTCTAAATTGGTTAAACTTATAAAGAAATTTGTTATCAAAGCCAGAAATATCATTTTGCATTTGTATATTAATGTCAATCATCCATTTAGAGGCTATAGATCAAGTTTTACAGGTAAAACTGTTTTATCAGAAGGGCAGCAATAGCTTAGCTGCAATACAAATATTATTGTTTAAAAGAACTGAAAATGTTCCTATACTGAAGAGTGATTTGATGACAATTTTTAAATTTAAACAGGATGGTGACTAGAGTATCTTGCCATGAAGCAAACTGAAAGATGTTGCACATGAAACGGTAAAATCTCTGTGGTAGCATTTGAAAGCCTTTATTTCCGGCTATTGCTAAACAAGATTGCTAATTGATCAGTGACATATAAATTGGAGATTCCATGTCTAACAGTAAGAAAATTATTCAATTTACATAAATGTCTGTATCAGATATACATTATACAAATGCTGCAACCTCTACACTACAAAACATGCTCTCATTATGCGAGTAGATTTTTGGCAACAAAGGGTATTGACCTTAGGATGTACCATTAGCAGTAATGGTACATCCTAATGTCCTAATGGTACAAATATGTAGCACTTTTCTTCAGATTAACTATGAATAATTAATATTGCCATATATTGAATGATATATTGTGCACAAACAATATAGAGATTTATTGCTGATTTTATCTTTAGGCTGATTTTCCTTAGAAATTTCTCAAACTCAAAATGTTAAGGCACTGTGTGTCATGTGTCCACAGTAAAATGAGCTTTTTTAATTGCAAAATTAATGTATTTATCATTAATGACAATTTTTTACCATGGGAAGAATTAAGCATTACTACATTAACAGTGATTTTATCACATTTATTAAGCACAGAAATAGAATTTTCATTTCAAAGTTCTGGACATTTATCTTTCTTTTTAGAATCTTTAATAAAACTAATCAAGGGGTAATTGGTGCTTCTGACAGAAAATACCCATAAAAATTTATCATTGCAAGAAAGCACTTAAGTTGAGTTTATAGTTTCAGATAAAGGCTTTATACCAGATGAAGTTATCAGAGCAAAAATGGTTTACACAATACAGAATAAAGATTTACACTATATGCATTTAGAAGGATAAAGTTTAAGAGCATGGCAATAAGAAAATTTGGTTAAATGAATCAAATGTTCATTTTCATTTGTGGATGCTATTAAGATATTGAAATAAATACAAAATTCTAAACCAGATTATAAGTTAAGTATAAATTTTTTGAAGGTTTGTCCTGCATTATGCAAATTATAAAGCAAACTACCAAACTATAAAGGAGTTTTGACATATACTAATAAAACAGGGTAGTTGCAACAATTTTGAAAACATACATTGGATTAATAGATATCTGATATCCTAGTTAAATCAAGTGTTGAAAAAATAAATTTTCATGAAAAATACATATGCGGTCCTGTATAAGTTGTACAGGGTACTTATTGGAAACTGTGATTGCATTTAGGTGAGGATAGTCACTATACATAATATTCTGTGGCAGTTTTTTTAATCATGTGAAAGGACTTGTTTATGCTTTGAAGGACGAATTATCCCTACTGCTATTAAATTACTAAAGTCCCTACAAAAATTTTTAAAGAGCTCTGGGGACTAATGATGAGGTTATGAAAAATCTGGGGACAGTTAGTTTTAATATGGTGAGGTGAAAAAGGCTGTAAAACTGAAGTTTTGATTAGAATTAAAGATTTTTTCAGGCTTAACTCATGCTAAAAAACAAATAATTTATTAAATTTTGTACTCCTAGTAGCATTTTCATTATGATAAAAAGGAGATTTGCATTTGGAAAATTCCCTTTAGAGGTTACATTTGCTTTATTATAAATTAAAATCGACCATTTTTTCACATCAATTAATAAATGTTTTCAAAATTCAATTATTATTACAGTTTGATTAATTTGAAAATTACAAAAGACCAAATAAACGCTCAATATATATTTAAATTAAAGAGTGAGTTTCTTAATTCCATAAGGTGTGATTTTGACACCATTAGTAGAATACAGAATTAAATTGTGGTGTATTTTTTGAAATCAACCAAATCAATAGAAGTAAGCAACCTGTCATGGTTTTGGGCACCAGGCAAACACTGTTTTAGTTTTCCACCTTATAAATAAACTTTAAAAAAAAAATTACATGATTAGTGGCTTTTTTTATATTGACAGCTATAATTGCAAGAAGGGCAATATGATCTATAGCAGTTTTCAAAAATTATTTCAGATTATTTCAATGATCCAATTTTTTATCAATGTTTTTTGTGCATTTACTTATTCAAATACCTGTGTGATACATATTTTATTCTGAAAATCTTTTCTTATTATGGATCACTGTCTATGGCTAGCATTATAATCATTTCTTTTTCATTTTATCCAAGTACAGTTCAGCGTTTGTTCTAAAAACTAATATTTTGTTATTCAAGCAGATATAATTACCAGTCATAGCTATGTGAATGAAAATATTCATGCTTACAATTTTTCAATAGAATGTTTATCTGTGTGATGTTGCAGCATTTTCTGGCTGATGCAGACCACCAATGCTACAATCCCTAGTTTTTTTCTATAGAAATCATAGCAATATGTCTAGTTTCATCAAAATCTGATAGAATTGGTGCAACAGGAGTATGATTAAGGTCAATTTAAATAAAACTAACACTGTAAATCAATTCCCATATAGTTTTACAATAAAGTACAATTTAAAGCTTCCCACTATTAAATATTGCATTTTTTCAGTTTTTATTCACCTAGGTATAAATGACTATCAAGAAACAGATTTTAGTTAATATATCATTGACAAATGCATCATACAAGTTTTACAATACTTGGATAATCATACAAAATACAATAACCTCCTACATTTTGGTCATAAGCAAAGTTTCAAATATAATAACAACAATAAACTGCAACTAATTTTTTTTAAATTTCCTATTGTCGAATTGGTGTTTATTGGTGTGGTTACAAGAAACACATTCAAGTAGAGGCTTTATCATAACATAGTAACAAACTAATTATTTTTCATAACTGAAAATAATCTTTTCTCTTTAGTATTAAATTAAAATAATATATCTTATCTTCAATAGGATCAAGATAGTCATTGTACAAATATTTTTAAGCCGTACAAATGTACAAAGTACATTAATGTACAAATATATTGAATCTGCAAATTTGTTTTAAAAGAGCATCTTTTTATGAAACATTTAAAATCATTAGAATATGACATTTTATTCAGATCACTTAATTCTTTAGCCATTACATTTCATAGAGCAAAACATGAAATATTTTGTACCCTAAAAGATTATAGTGGGCACTATTTTATTGATTTTCGTCTTTGAGAGTTTAAAATATACATACATATATTTACAATTTATATAAAATTCCTCTTCATATTTGGCAACATATATATCTGAAGCCATTAAATTTTTCTAAATGAAATATTATAGCATTTTACAATGAAACTTTTATTTAGGGAATAAAACATCTGTTATATTCAGTTAATAAATATGAGTGAAAATTATGATAAAAATTTAAGTAAATATTTAAGCAAGGTCAAGAACATTGCTGTTAATAACAGTTGTATTAATAATTGGAAAACTTATAACAATTGCAACACCTTAAATTTTTCAATATACCATCATGCATAAATTATTCTAATTAGGATTTAAATCCTCAACTTAAAAAAATAAACTTAAGCAGAAACTGATAAAACATTTTAAAGAGTAATGCTTCTAATTCTCATGACCATTTTCAAACTTTTCAAATGATACATGAGCTTTAAGTAATCTCTTTACTTTATCAATCAACTGTTCAATAATCACCATAGACAGAAAGATCAAGCTAAATTAGAAACTGCAATAGATTTTGAAATCAAAGATAACAGCTTTATTTATGCCAAGTTATTATCTTTTTTTTTTTTTTTTTTTTTTAATATTTTTATAACAAATAACAAGAAAAATTTAATAGATAACATAAATTACATTCCTTTTTTATATAAATCTTTATATACTTATAGACAAAGTGATACATACTATTTCTTACAATTGGTTATCACTCACATTACAGAAACTGGAGAAGTTTATATATTTTTACGACGATTTACAGAACAATAAAATTACTCAACTTTACAGAACAATAAAATGTCTATATGGCAACCATGCCTCGCCAGTTGTCTTTCTAGCATTATGTAATTATAATCATGTATATATCTAGTAGGGATGCCGAAAATTAAGACTTAAATATTTTTATCTGTTTCAAGACAAACTATTCACTATTTTCCAATCAAATTTAAAGTCAATTCTAAATTTCAGGAGCTTCAAGGTTGGTGGGTTTTATGGCCCAAGGTTCAAAAGTTGACATGCTGCGCCAAAAAGAGCTAGGAGTTGTATGAACCTTGAAAATTGGTATAAACTGAATTGCCATTATAAATTACTCAATCAACATCCACTTTTTTTAGTTATAGATCCTTACTATAAACTATCAATTATAGACAGAAGAAATACCATCTGAAACATGTCTGACACTCCACTTTGTTTATAAAACACTGCTTGGAAAGTTATCTTTTATTACTTTTAAATAAAACAAGTATGACATAAAGAAAAATTTGCATGATAATTATTGTTAAGGCTTTGATACAGTGTACTGGACAGCATTGCTTTAAGACATTTTAATATCCACCATGTATTATCTTCCAGAAGGAATTTTTATAGATAGTGAGATGTATTAATGTGTCACAAGAAATAAAAAAAATCCCAAGCACCTACTTAAAGAGACATACATTCATAAGGTAGAAATGTGACTACCATCTCATATTGTTTAGCATCAGATGGGATCAAACCCAGAATTTTATGCTCCAAAGAGTAGTGTAATGTGAAGAGTGTACAAACTCAAACTATAATGAATTTTGCAAAATATGTGATATTTGCAAAAGCCAAATAAATTTTATTGGTAGACCTAATTTTAAATTAATATTTCAGTAGAAATATTTTAATGTAAAACATTAAAATATTTAATAGTTAAAATGGAAAAAAAAAAAACTGAAATTTTTACAGATATTTGGCTTTTTTCAAAAAATAATTTTTTGCAATTATATTAAAATTATAAATAATTAACTTTGTGGCAATCTGGTTAAACAAAAGATGCACCCTACTGACTTAAATTTACATAGCCAACAGCATAGTGAGCTTGGCTTGTCTAAGTGTCATAAGTAACAACAACTTAAAAAATTAATATTACCTTTTCCAGTTTATTTTCAGTTCATGCAAGATAAATGTGCAAGTAAAACATGAATAACTACTTATGGTTCAGATTGTCAATTTTTTACATATAAAGATTACAAAATTTTTGTATTGAGATTCAGATGAACACTGTCAATTGATGAGAAAAATAAGAATAATAACTTCAAGAAAAATAAAAGTTAAAAAAAATTTACAAATATTAATTCATGTATCAAATTTTTAATATATCTATCTATCTATATATACATATATACATATATACATATATATATATATATATATATATATATATATATATATATATATATATATATATATATATATATATATATATATAATATAAGCTTCTCGTGTTAAGTGTGCATTTACTATTTAAAATGACATTTAATATTTTTAATAGACGAACGAGATATTTACCATTGTTTTCAGACTGTTCACCAGTCTCATCTACTTCCATTGCTTCATTTTCATCTTCCTGCAAATTTATATCAGGTTGTTCAACTCTAATTATAGATTTATTTAAGAGGCGAAAAGCTTCTTTAACATGTTTGGCATAAACCTGCAAAAATAAAAATAATGTATACAAGCATAAACAAATATATGTTAAATGAATTTAAAAATTTATGAGTAAAATAAGAAAATTACAATTATTCAAAACACTAAGTCAAATATCACGATGTCAGAAATTTTAAATTTATTTTTATAACAAAACAATTTATTAATCCAACAATTAACTATGAAGTATATCATTCAAAGGAATGTTTTCCTATAGTTACCCTAAACATAATTGAAATAGGTGACGCATAGACTTTAAATATAAGAAATACCCATACAATTCATAAGCACTTCTAAAACATTAAATTAAATAAATGTGAGATTTTTCCTTCTAAATTCAATTTTTTTAATCAATAAAAAATTTATTTTTTACTTTGATATTTTTTTACAATCTTTGGTGATATTTGACAATCAGATTAATGAACATAATAGAATTGATTAAATTAATCATAACAAAATAGGTGTTCAATAAAACAGAACACCAATTTTGGAGGGAAGAAAAAATCCACCAAACATTATCTCTCCAAAATATATTTATATTATAACTTTAATTATTTTAGTTTGAAATTTTTGCCTGTGGGTAACTAACATGCAATGAAATTTGTCTGCTATAATTTTAAGTTTCGTTTTTTTACATTTTCATATAACAAGTATTTAAAATATATCAAATTACAATATACCAAAAGATTTTAGAATGTAGAAAAAATTTAATTATTTAAATACATAAATATGATTAACAATATCTCTAACATTATGGGAAAAAAATTAATTTCAAAGGAGATTGTTTAAAAAGAATATGAAATATATATTAACTTAGAAAGTTAAAAAGAATAATTATCTTAAACAAAAAATAAAATTGTAAATGAAAATACTAATCAATTTGTTATAGCTATCTTTATTAATTTTCGAGAAATCTTTATAAAAGAATTATAAATTATTTTAGGGTTTCCTTAAGCAGTAAGCAAATATAAACTAAATGAAATCCTTCAAACTAATTCAAAGTGTAGAGCAAAATGTTTACCTCTTCACTACAATGCATTTTTGCCATTGCTTCTGACAATCGAACCAAGCTTTCTAGCTGTCGCACAGTTATTCGCCAAGAAGATTTTGTCACACCAGCAGCATCTCGAAGACGGAGATTCTGGTAATGCTCTACTAAACATTTTTGTGCTTCCTCAGTTATCTATAATATCGAAGAATGCAAAAATAAAAACAAAGAAACTTATATAATATTATGCACACAAATATAGATATATGCCAAACAATTAAAATTCAAACCTTTGGTTTGAAATGTCGAGCAAATGTTAAATACTTTGATATTTCATCTAGAGTATACACTCTTTCAATAGATTCTTCTGAATTTTGGTGAAGATCAACAATTCTTCGTGCAATAGCATAATCAGTTACCTGAATAAAAGGAAAATAAAATTTACAGGAATATAAAAATTTGATTGCAAATATATTACAATTAACAATATAAAAATTATTTATGATTAAATTCACAATACAATTATGGATACTGAATCAAATATTTTGCAGAAATCTACAATGCTACATAATTAGTATTACTGTTGAATAATGTGTTCTTTTTACTCCTAAAATAAATTCTAAAATTTAAAAAAAGATTTTTTTCAGGTATATACTTTGTTGTTGTTGGCTTATCCTCTTTAAACAGCTGACATTTGTCAGATCAACTCTAATAAATTGTTGACAGTTAGAAAGTCAATGACTAGCAAGGGGTCTGAGGATAAATTCTCCCAGGAAAGTTTGATGCAATCAAGAATATATTTCGGTGCGATATACTCTGTAAATTTATTTAAGAAATATAAACAGAACAACATTTTTTTTTCCTGTGCTGGCATAAGTTTACACTTTATTTTATGAATATATTTAAATCACTTACAAGCAATGTTTTCATTTACAATAGTATTATTCATATTTTTTTGCATTATTAACTTTTAGTTTAATTTTTAGTCATTACTAGCCAAAACATTCTAAATACATTTGACATAAGAAATTAAGACAGAAGCTTATTCAAAAAATAAAACTTCCATCTTAAATTTATATAATAAGAATTAAAAATAAAGTAAAATTAAAAAATGGAAATTTTAATAATAAAAGATGACCAAATAAATAAGACTCACTTCACTACATTCATCTACCAAAATAAAGAATAAATCAAATCGTGACATAATAGGGGCTGTTAAAGCAATGTTTTGCTTTAGAGACTTTGAGCGATCATAACGTCCTCCAATAGGATTGGCTGCAGCTAAAATTGATGTTCTTGCATTTAAAGTAGCCTGCAATGAAATAATGTTCAAAATATACCAATAATTCCAAATGATAATAAAATTCTAAAAATTTATGGTTTATTTTATAATTATGTACTAATTCAGCCAAGATTCCTTGAAATATAAGTATTTTTAAACTAATATACAGTAGTATTTAATAATTCCAATGATGACAAGATGTGACATCTTATAAAATTTACAATAGGACAATAATTATTTTTGTTTTGTGTTGTGCAACTACTGAATGGTGTGGACTTCACTAAAATAGAAGTCAACACTACACACATTATTACAGTAGAACTTCAATTATCCAAATTGATTTCAAAATTTTAGAAGAATAAATTAGACGGAAGAACAGAAGGAAAATGAGAAAAAGCTCAAGAAAAGGAAAGTTGAGAAAAGGGAGAATGAGAGAGGGAGAGACGTGTTACTTGAATAATTCAAAAACATTTTTTTTAAATTCCTGGATGTTCAAAAGTCAGTGGCTGAACATACAGAAGAATGAATTGTGAGTTAGACACAGGATTTCAAATTGCTAATGATGGTCAAATAATTGAAAGTCTTGATGGAAATTATGCCCTTAATGTCAAAGTTGAAGCAGACACATCATCAACTAAGGAAGAATTTGCAGGCCTTGAAACTGCTTTGAACAGGATGGAGTGTCAGACCAAGTGTTTCATGTCAGACATGCAAATTCTCACTATTATGTGGATGCATGACTTGGATGAAGACAGTGGAAAAGTTTATTCTGATCGAGATGGTCAGCAAGCAATGACTTTTATTTACAGCTCTGTACATGCATACTGTTAATACAATATATATATACAGTTAAGGTACTTACAGGGACACTCTTTCATGTCATGATACTTACAGCACTTATAAGTGCTGTATTATCATTTAATTGATTAAAAGTTCGTTTTCTTTAAGAAATAAGTAGTTTTTTCTTTTATATCCAATGTACAATAATTAATTAAAATACGCCTGTTTTGAAAAAAATCAATTCTCTGAATATTTTATTTTCCAAATGGGGTCCAGTCGCAGTTAACTCAAGTTCTATTATTCTCTCTCTCTTTCACACACTTGTATTAAAAATATGCTTTATTACAAAATTTAACAATAAATTTCATTAAATAGAGTAATATCATTGAAATATTTATAATTTACCTCCTAATTAAAAAATTTAATCCATAAAAAGGTTAAAAATAATTACAGTTTAAAAATTAAGGGAAAGAAAGCATTCAGTTTGTTTGCTTTTATACAATCATTGGAAATATATTTTATCCTTAAGAAAATCCCTACTCATTTAATGATTCAGAGGTAAATCTTTTAATGGCTTTAGGAAGGCACAAATGATGCATCATTTAAAATATTTTGTCTTAATATAATAAGATCATAGTATACATACAAAATATTACATAAAAAATCATTTAGCTAGGTTGTTATTTTTTAATAACTTCAGTAACATAAGGGCTAATTTGACAAGAACCTATGTTTCAGGATATTCTATAACTCTACAAGCACTAACATCTAAAAAAATGATAACTTTGGTTGACCTAGAAGTTATAAAACTGACAGTCAGCTCAGAGAAAGTTATTTTAAATAGTAAAAAACCAAAAATAAGTTCAAGTCCAATTAAGAAAACATAGCAAATGCAAATAAATTTTTAAGCCTAAAAAACATAAATGAGGGTAAGCTTTTTTTTTTTTTTACTTCATTATTGAATACTGTCTAAATTATAACTCTTTAGAAACAATAATTAAAAAACTAGATTTTATTTCAATTAAAATTAGATTTCTGGAAAATTGCAAAACCTCAACACATCAACTTTTCATTTTATAATGAAGAAATGCAAGTCTAATGACTTATCTTTCCATAAAACAAATCAAACTTCAAGAAGCTCGACTTCTAAATTTTAAGGTTTAGGTAACCTAGGAATAAAATTTAATCTTAAATTTTATTTAACCTTATATAGGTTTAGATTAAATTTCATTCTGTTATAATTCCTTTCTATACTCTGAATACATTAAGAAAATTCAAATTTAAAAAAATATTTTTGCTCTTTTGACTATAGATAGATATGCATAAATTAACCCAAAACTGTTTACTATTCTGTATAAATCTCCTGATCAATCTAAAATTGAAGCAAAAAAACAATGAGATTTTGTTTTTATATAAAAATTTATCTAACAAAGAAATGGAAAATATTTTTGGAAATAACTTATAGTAAAAACGTTAATGGAAGATGTAAGAAAATATTTGCTGTTGAAATATTGACATTTAATTACAAGACTGAGTGAAATTTTTACAGCTTAATGCATTTTTTAGCCATTTAATTCATATAATTGGTCTATTCTATACATGCATATGTGTTTTACCTTGACTCCCGCTTTTGTGATGGAAATAGTCTGTTGTTCCATAGCTTCATGGATAGCAACTTGATCTTTCAACTCCATTTTATCAAATTCATCAATACAGCATACACCCTAATTTAATGTCTTAAATCATTAAATTCATCAATAAAATAATTAATCAAAAAAAGTCAATAGGCAAACTGCATAAGCAAAATATTCTTATTTAAACAATATGCAATACAAATAAACTATAATTTTTTTTACTTCATTACTTTCCAAATAAATTTAATTGAGTTATTGATATTACTTAATAAGACTTATTTAATAATATCAAATTTAATAATTCTCATTTTTACTAACATTATCAGCCAACATCAGAGCACCTGCTTCAATTACAAATTCACCAGATTCTTCATCTTTTGCAACTGCTGCAGTTAAACCTGCAGCACTAGAGGCTTTGCCACTGGTGTAAACAGCTCGAGGGGAAAATTCTGATACTCGCCTAAAAATGCAAATTTTTTAATAGATGATAATTAAAGAATATCCTTTTTTTTTTTTTTACACTGCTGCATGATTTATTTATAGAAGAAAAAAAATTTATTACTTCAAATGAATATATAGCTATGAGTTCAAAAGCAAAAGTTCTTTTGTTTATGCTATACAAAATATTATATTTAGAATTTACTATTAAACATGAGCTAACTGATAAAAATATTACAACAAAATTTCAGAAGTATATTTGATTATTCAACTATAATATTTTAATTGAATGTATTTTTAAAATCAATGTATAATACCAAAACACTTATTTAAAATTTCTTTAAATTTTTAAAATTAATGACATAACATTA
This sequence comes from Latrodectus elegans, assembly GCA_030067965.1. NCBI lineage: Eukaryota > Metazoa > Arthropoda > Arachnida > Araneae > Theridiidae > Latrodectus > Latrodectus elegans. The sequence goes on from CM057820.1 coordinate 59,945,692, forward strand.
AATAACTTACTTTAAAAATTGACTTTTTGCAGTACTAGGATCACCAACAATGCAGATGTTTATATCTCCCCTGAGTGATGTTCCTTCTGCAGTTGTTTTAGGCACACCACCAAATAACATAAGCAAAATTCCACTTTTTACTTCATCATTACCTTGATAAAATATTAAAAAATACTGTGTTAAAAAAGTACACATCATTGCTTAAACATATTAACATTCTTAGCTTGAGAATAAAAGAATTTGGTGAAGAAAAATTATATGAAAATACAGAAATGGTGTAAAACTCAACAAATTAAATTTTTATTAATAAGTTATTAAATACCATTCACCTATCATGACAAATTTTACTAGAAATATTATTCACTAAAAAAGTAGCAATTTAATAATTATAGAAACATAACTTTTCCAAACTGACATAGATTGATTTTGTAAAATTCTAAAAGTCTTTAAAGTGGTTACAGAAATATTTTGAATTAAAATTTTATAACTGTAATAAATCTTTTCATAAGAAAAAATAATTACTCATACCATGAATAGTAGGGAAAAGGCTTTTCATTAGATTTTGGTAAAGATTCTTATCTAAACTCATATCATAAATTTTCTGCCACTCTTGCCCAGTAAGTTCTTTTTGTAACAGTTCGGTAGATTTCATTGGATCAGATGCAAGCATTTCTACGGCACTAATCTACAAAAGATAAAGTTAATATAAGATTTTATTGAATAAATGTATTTAATTACAACAATATTTGTTTTGGTAATGTCCTTCATCAATTATTTTTAAACATCTCCTTTTATTTATAGTTGTAACTCTAAATTTGTATCTCTATAAATTTTGATGTTTATTATTGTAAATATCAATTGACTCAAGTTTAAATTCTTATGTCTGCTTTCTTCTCATTAGTACTTTTACAAGGAGTGTTAAGATGAATAAAAAGTATTTTATATTTAAAACGAAATTTAAAAAAATTCTATATGTATAAATAAAGCATTAAAATGCTAAAAAACGTGACATTTCAAACAAAACAAATATGGAAAACTAAATTAATCATTGCTATTAAACTACTTATTATAATCACTAAATACAGTCATGACATCTTTAATCAGCTTTTTTCAAAGCTACTTCAAACTAAACACATATTTTAGCAGATTTAAAATATTTTGAACACAAAATCAAAAAAGAAATAAAAGTAAAACAAAACATTACGTGAAACTGTATGAAATTTTTAGTATACCTTCAAAGCGTTGTTCAAAACAAAAGAATCGAATATTTCTGATTATTTGGACTCATTTACATTGTTTCTTAATAATGATTCTGCCATGTTAAAATCCTCATAAACAGAGGTCTACACAAAGATTGTTACATATAGTATTCAAATTAAGCAAAGTGCACTAATGTGTATAATATGAATAAAAAAAATAACAAAATAAACACAAAAAAAAAGCAATTAAAAAATCTACTATTTTCACATGTTCATCACAAGTTATCAAATGATTGAGCAATAAAATGTGAAAATATTTCTACAGATTAAAAGTATGAAAAAAAATTATTTTTATTCTCTTTATAAGAAAAAATATGTTTTTAAATAAAACAATATTTTAAGCATCATGTAATGAGTGGCTATGTAGAAAATAATATAACATTCAACATTTCAATATCTTTCATCTGATGGAAAATTTGTTAAAAATAATGAGATATCTAAATTAATAGGATATTTATATTTAAAAAATTTATATATAAAAAAAAGAAAGACTTCTTTCTTTTTTGGAACTTAACAAAACATTTTTATTTAAAAGTATTTTTAAAAAGAAATGTCACATTGTTGGTTCAATTACTATAAAAGAGTTAATAACTTTTAATGTGTGAATACAGAATATTTACACTCAATGATTCCAAAATTTTCCTGTCCTATTTATTTTTATTAATAAGATATGTCACAACCCTTATACAAACACATGAGTTCATGTGTGGTCACATCATACATATAAGTTTCAGAAAAAAAGCTTATCATATAAAATATAATTAATTGCATACCTTTAATTCTGAAGGAATCACAGTAGCCGCCAAAAATGCAGTTTTATAAGAAAGTTCTCTAACACCTAAAGCCTTTAATCCTCTGACACCTTCAGTTTCAAATCCCTCCATTCCTTTGTGCCGAGCACTTGATTCTGTCCGAACACCTAACAATTTCCCAAAATAATTATCCAATTATAAAAATGAACTATATTTCATAAAATGAAAAGTGTTTATGTCTTCTAATAAGTATGTTATCAATAAACCTTGAATACAATTTATTTTTAGAATTCAAATTTAAAAATCCACAGTGACTTGTGTAACAAATCTATCATAAATGGAAAAAGAGCTAATCAAGAAAAAAGATCATCATAAAAAAAGCTTCCACAAATGCATTTTGCTACAATTGTTATAGATATTATTATTTATGGCCATTGTGTGTTAATGTGAAAAGTTTTTCGCCCCTTTCTTTTGTTACAAATTTTCTAATGAAATGGTATTAGAGAATTAAACAATCATATAATTAATTATGAAAAATTAATTCAAAAAGCAAGTCTTCTATGATTCAGAATATAGGCAAGGAATAACATAAAGAAATGCAATAACTACATTTGTGCCACAAGCTCTATTGGCCATATGTTTTCCTAACTGAGGGTAGTGGAGTACAAAGCAAATATATGTACTGGTTAGGTGGTCAGTTTAAATATGAAACCACCATTCTTTAGTTCTCAAGCATACTTGGTACTGTTTTATATATCCTCTGAAAAGATGAATGGCTGAGTCAAACTTATCCAGTCAGAGGAGTGAACCCCAAGCCTGTGTTTACAGAGCAAAATGCCCCCAAAAGATACATTTACCTTAAAAAACCTTCAGAAAGATATAATCACCTTAAATTAAAAATTAGGTTATTTTAAATGTAAACAAAACAAATAAAAGATTGTTTTATTTCCTTTTTCAAGAACTTATATAAAATTAAAAGCTATGAAAAAAAAATCAACATGAGTGAAGGATGACATTGAATTATAAATTTATTTAGAGTTGCAAATGAATTTTAAGAAAAAATAATTGCTGTTTTACACTTTTTTTAAATATGGTTAAACTAAAAAAATTAATCATTAAAATATAATTTTTCATATTATTTAGCTCAATCATTATTTCGGTATAAATTAAAGACAAAATTGTTAGAGTTACAAATAAAATTATCTTCATATTTCATTGCACATTATACAAGACATAGTAATACTATATAACAATAACAAGTCAATAATAGCAATAGTAAATAAAATGGCTATTTCATTTGCTATTCAAATAATAGTAAATCAAAAATAAAATAGTAAACAGTAAGAAAGCAAAGGTTCACAGTATAGAAGAAAATCAAAAATGCTAAACTAAAATTTATAATTTTTTCACACAATTAAGGAAACAAAATATCCGAAGTTATATTTGATCTAATAAATTAAATTATAACTTCCAAAAATCAAATATCATATTTTTGTAATAACAAACCTGGAATTGCTAGCTGACTGACATCAGGGACAACAATTAAAGTACCAATGAAATCAACCCTGTCACCAGGCTGCGCCATTTCTACAGCTTCAGCTCTAAGAATTACCTCAACACTTTAAAAGAAAAAATATATTTTAAATAATAACTATATAGTAGCTGAAGTATATATTGAAGTAATAATAAGAATTTGATTTATAAACAATTCATTTCACAATTTATGTTTTGTAAAATATATTTTATCATAAAAAATAGTTTAGACAAACTTTTATATAACAATATGTGGGAAGTAAAATTGTTTTAAAACACGAATAAAATAGGAGCCCCCTGTGATAAGTACTGCAACATTTACATAAATAGACTTTATTTATTAAAGAATCTTAATAAATATAATGAAATATTTTTTAAAGTTAAAATTAAATTTTTATTTAATTGATACTTAACATTAAATTATCTTACTAAACAATAAAATTTTGAAAGAAAATATTTTTTATCATTTTTTGACATTGTTTATAAAGATACTGATAAAATGTAAAAGATTAGAAAAATCAATATCATTTTACTAAGAATTTGTATTGCAATTTATTCAATACATTTATGAATTGAATTTTTATATTTAATAGTTGAGACTGCTGTACAAAATCTTTTTGACATAAGTTTTTAAAACTTTATGTATATTTGTATACTTTTTGAATGAAGTATACAAATATACATATAAATCATGAACAAAAAATATTTTATTATCAAATCACATTATTTTAAAAACTCTCAACATTTTAACAATTGAATGATGTTTTTAAAAATAACATTTCAATTCATAAAATTGTGTTTTACATGATTTACTTTTTTATATTGATGCATGCAGATAAATGATTTATTAAAATAGTACTTCCCTAACAATGCAAAAATTAATAATGTATATCAGTTTTTTAATATTATCTAAATAAGTTTTTATAACAAAAGATAATATGAGCTATTTCACATAGTATATATTTCTTTTTACTATCTGCTAATGAGTACTCTTAGAATAAACTCAACTATCATTTTTAACTTAGAAATGAATAGACCAGGAAATACTTTTTTCCTTTTGAGGTAACAAAATTTACTGCCAGTTCAAATAATTTTATTTCTGGATTATAATTAGAAAATATTGGCTTATTTTTTATTGTAGTTTGGTTTATTTTTTGATCTACAATCATTTATGCATTTGATATCTAATTAGACCAGAGTTAGCAATTTAAACATGGGTTTAAAACAAAGATAATTTCTTGTAGACTAAGAAATTAAGAGTTATCTTAGGACAGAATATGAAAAATTAACACAGATATTTGCAAATAAATACTTTTTATTTAACACTTAAAATAATGAAAGCACAATACCCTAACCTATTAATGTTTACTCAAGCATTCAATACCTAAAGGATTAAATCTTTAACAATGAAGTAAAATTAATAAGACTAAAAATTAAAATATTTATAATCACATGAATCTTTTAATATTAAAAATGTTTTAATGAGGAAGCTTTTTAATCAATATAAGTAACTAAACTATAGGAAACAAAAGTAAAGAATTTTAAATCATGCAAACAGCAATGAAGCATATAAGTTACTGTATCTGCTATTTTCATTGATACAACTTTCTGCAATATTTTCATAACTTTTCAACTTTGAAAACTTCTTAGCAATTTTTATAACGAGAATGACTTATTTATGCAATGAAGTAAAATTAAATATTTGCATAATAACACATTTTTAAAATTTACGTATTTCAAAGAAATAAATTTACCTTCTTGGAATGCTACCCCTAGGAAGTTCAGCCTGAGTTTCTTGAATTCTTACTCTTTGGAAATCTACAAATCTAGACTTGTTTACATCAAGACTAAATCGTGTTCGATTGTTGCAAGCTGCATTTCTACAAATAGTTGGCTGTAAAGCCATTTTCAAAATTAATAGAAATCAAGGAATGAAATTTGAAATGCAATATTAAGATTAATATTTTCGATTAACATACTAAAGTGTAACGAAACTGCTGCTCAACATCTTTAATGACTGTCTGACAATCTAAGCAAGTAAATGTACCACTGACCAATTCAGGATGAACAGGATGTGTTCTGACAACTTGTCCACTAATTCTCAATAAGCTACCTATCTTGTTAGCCGTAAGTTCACGAATCCTGAAACATGAAAAATTGGTGATAATCCCTCTAGGATGATAAGCATTATCAATAAGGAATGATTGAAAATACTGAGTACAGAACTTTACTCTACTATTACTTAAATAAATTATTATATCGTTGCTGAATAATTTTGATTATATGAATTAACATGATTGTCAGTTTAATCAATGACTTCTAATTTATACAAGATTTTAAACATCAAAGAGTCAAATAACATTTCATGAATGACTGGATATTTGTGGTATAAAAAAGTCATATTTAAAAAAATACATAGAATTTAAAAAAAAAGGGGGGGTATCTTTAGATAATAAATTATTGTTGAAACTTAATGACAAATTTTTGTTAATACTCCATTGACACAAGTCATTTAATTACAATTCATTGGTTTCAAACTAATGCCAGCTAATTTAGGTGATGCCTCGATGGCTTTGGCATGTTTGATTTGAAAAATTGTAGAATTGAATCAAGAAGTTAAAGATGAATTTTACTAGAAAATATCAAATAAAAGGTGAGAAGAAAATCCATTGTTCCACAAATGACTTCAATTGGATCCCTGGTTGTTTAGCTGGTCAAATGCACAAGAGTTAATTTTTACAAATAAAGGCTGATCCCCCTAAATCTTTACAGATATCTTTGCCTGAGCTGAAAGTTGAAACCATAAAACTTAAATTCAAAGTTAATACAGAGAAACTGTTGTCAGTCAACTGCTAGCTTGATTTCATTTCAATGAAATACCAAGAAAGAGTAATAAGCAACTAATGACTGTTGTATGTATATATATTTATAAACAATACTTAAAAAGTTATCCTTGAATATAACCATTTAATTACATTTTAATTTGCCTATATATTATTAAACTAAACTCAGAGGCATGACAGCTTACATGAGAGTCAAGGCCCACAGCACTCATATCTGTTTTTATGAAAAAGGGCCCTGTAGTGCGAAGCATGTGTCCCAGGTAAGTTGTCAACACGATTCTCAAGAATGCTTAATACTTAGTTATATCGATTGTGTGTTATTTTTTTTATTAAATTTGTGATTGTAAATAAATAATATGTGCTGTCCAGCGAATGATGATATTTTATTTTCTCAGCTATTCTACACGTCGCATTCAAATAAGTATATTTGATTTCATTCTAAAATGGTGACTAATTAAAAGATAGCCTCCAATAAAATGTTCAATCCTTTTTTATTTTCACAATCAATATAAAAAATAATTTTTATAACAATTTTATCAATTAACAATAAAATATTGAAACTGAAACTATTTAAATTGATTAAGAATTAAGGAAAATTAATATATATAATTACATAGTTTATTTCTCTCAAACATAAATAAAAAAATATTAGAAAAAGTTACATTTTATGAACATGATTATTTTTTAAAAATTGAAAGAATCTAATATATCTGGAATTTCATAAAATCAAAAAACAATTCATAGATAAACAATGCTTATGAAAATATATTCTACAATTTGTATAAATGAAAATTAATATTTAATTGTAAATAATATAAATAAGGTGATAATTTTACTTGTGCCTTGTAGGGATGTCACAAAATCCAACATACAGTTCTTTGTCAGCAACATAAACAGTCTTTTCAGCCATAAAATTTCCCACAGCTCGGCACAAATATGGATACACACTAGGAAAGAAAATGAGCCAAATGAATTTATTAGAAATAATTTATTCATAAAAATAATTCAAAATACACAAAACTTATATTTACTTTTAAACAAGTTTTTTTTTTTTTTTTTTTTGTACAGTAATTTTTTATGCCTTTTATGATTTTTTTCATGGTCAATCTTTTTTTAATTAAAAAGAACTATTAATGTTGTAATTGGTAGTTTTCTTTTTTCTTCTGCACTAAAGGCTACTCCCATTCAATGATATCAGGAGAACTGTATTTATTTACTTTGACTAAATCACAGAAGATGGCACGGCAATAAATATGATTGACTGTCGTTTACTGCGGCAGAATGCATTCTTGCATTTTTATGGTGTAACTTGGGAATTTATAACATAACCTGATTGTGAACGTGTAGAACATTTGTTTAGGGTGCTGGTAACCCCTGAAGAACCCCTATTTTGTTCTTATTTGGAATTGAAACCTAAGCATATGAAATGTGAAATTTATTTTTAAAATCTAATCTGTTGAAAAAATATGAACATCCTGTAGGTCAGACAATAACTGATGTGGTTTTACTCAAATAAGAAAAGGTGGAATGTTCATTAGACGAAGAAGCCGATATAGGAATCATGAAGCATTGTGGATAGTGATAGTCAGACATCATCTTAAAATAATAATTAAAAGACTGTAACATTCACTGCAGGTATAACAATAACTGATAACAAATGATTTATAGACTCTGGATGGATGATGCACAAAAGGTGCCTGAACATATCCTCAAAGCAGAGGGATGAATAGTATCACAATCTGCACAAGACAGATAGGTTAACTCATACATAAATAACGCAACCACAGTCGACATATAACAAAACTAGTAATTCATAAACTCAAAGTAGTGATTGCGATCTGCACCCCAGAATATGTTTGAAGGCACCCTGAGGATATCAAAATCACTCATATATCTTCTACTTGTGTAAAATATGTAGAAAGAAAGTTAAACTTTCAATCGGATATCATATTACGAAATTTTATTTTGTTGACAACTGGCATAGTTGTGTTGTTAATGGAAATCATTGTATTATTAAGAATGCCATTTTTTTGCAGACATGAACACAATTGCTCTAGCTTGGAAACAGTGTGTGGCTAGGTTTTGCACACCATGTAGCAAGCTTATTAACAGCTGTTTATAGCTGTTTCTCAATTAAATACATGTTTGATTCTCCACAAGATATTTGGAAATCATCAATATATAATGTATCATAAACAGAAGATAGAAATTCATGAATGATATAGCTGAAATGAAAATTAAAAAGGATGACACTCAAAATGCAACCTTAAGGTACACCCTCAGCTTTATTAAAATAATGAGAATAAAATGTTTTAATATGAACTTTAAAAACGTTAGAACATAAAAAATTTTACAGGAATATCAAAAGAGTACCCCGAAAGTGCAAATTGTGTAATAAATTGAGAATTCAATATGGTTTTCTGTAGTTTTTATGCTTAGGATGGAGTGTTCAAGAGTAATGCACAAAAAAGATTAGAACAGAACATTTATTTTCATAGTGTACAGGAAATGGCAATACTGCACTTTTAATATAATTGTGAGTAGTTTATTTTATACAAGACGTCAACATTATTCAAATTTTCTTGAATAAAAAAATAGGCACTATTACAACCATTTTCCTGAAAATTATAACAATTATTAAAGGATTAAATAAAGAAAATCCCAAGGGGAATCCATAAGTGGGATTCAATATACAAATTGTTCAACCAAAAGCAATAAGCACTTAGCAATTGTTTTTTTTTTTTTTTTTGGAAAGTCAGGTCAGTCAAGATAAAGCAATTAAGAAAGTAATCCATCAGACAAATGATGATCCCTTCCTTAAGATCAAGTTACAGAAACTTACATTTTTTGCATTTTCACTGAAATTCGCACAATAAAAACCTTTAATCTTTGGAGTCTTTTTATACTGATGTGGTAAGGGTTGCAAAGATAACACATCATTTTAAAGTTATGAATCAATTCACCTCTCAACTCAAAGTTATGAATCAATTCACCAGTGCAAGAAATTTATAATTGGAAACACCAGTGCAATGATAACTATAAAACAATTGAAGTAATGAACCCAATAGTTAAAATTATTAAAAACAGTAGCAAATAATCATGTCTAACCTTACAAAACTAATTTTTAAAAGCATAAGAATGCTAGTTGTTTACCCTTTGCAGATTCTGCAACATTTGAAAATATTTTTTCAACAATGCATTATTAATAGTGAATTTTATAATTTAAGTATTCAAAAAAACTTAAGATGAAATCACTCATACAAATTAAAACTTATACATCAGTCATATTTCAGAAGCAGTCAAAAAGATTCAGTTACTTAAAAATAAAATTTAGTTATTTAAAATTAGATTAACATTATTTTATTTTAAAAATGAAAGAATGTGTTAAACTCATAAAATATCAATGAAACATTTTATTCATACTATCTATTTCCAAATTTTAAATATTAAATAAATATTATAAAATTGTTTACCAAATTATTTCAATATATAAAAATTTTGAGAATAACTGAGCTTGTCTTTCAAATCAATTATCTAAAAAATCTAACACACATTATAAATAAAAAATGCATTACCGATAATATTCCTCTTGTATTGTTGTAGCAAGTCTTTGATTATATTTTCCAACATCTTCAAAACTTACATGTAAAGTGTTTCTTTCTGGCCTTGATAAATTTTTGACATACTGTAAATATTTTGGTAAGCCTTCATCATTCATGTACCTAGAAATAAATAGAAAGATAAAAATTCATAAAGAAGAGTAAATAAGAACATTAATATTAAATTATATTGCACAACTTAAGAAAATATCAAATAAAGGAAGAATTGCATAAATATCAACTTTAAAATGATAATTTTACGATTTTAATTTGTATGAAATGATATTTTAAATTATGATGTTTTTTTTAAAAATTGCGTCCTTATGTTGGCCTTTTAGAGCATAATAAGTCTTGCAGTCCAATAAAATAAATTATGATGTTGATGAGAGAAAAAATTCTATTCCAGAATAAAAAAATAAAAAAAAAGAGAGAGAGAGAGATTTTTTAATGTATAGTAAATAACTCCAATTAAGAAAGAACAAAATATATTTAAAAATTTATTTAACACAATTTCAATTTCAAATTTCTTTTTTCTAAAAATATAAAAAAAAAACCAAATCAAAACGATTTTAATAGTGAGAAAGAACTTCTTTAATTTATTCTTTATTTTTTTTATTTGCTACTAAAATAATATTAAAAAAATTAATTTAGTAGCGAATAAAAAAAAAAATTAAGTTTAATTTTGAGAAATTTTATGAGTCAAAAAAATTAAATTTATTTATGAAAGGAAATGAAGAGCAAACTGCTTTAGAGTAATATCTGATCAAAAGCAGAATTATACTTTATACAACAAATCAATAATTTCTAACATAAAAATATTTGCTTCATTAAACATACTACCTGATATTTTATCATAACATACATACCAGGTATTAACATACTAACAGATATTTTACCACGTGAATTACCATTTCAAATAAATTAATAATAAAAATTACCTTTAAATTAGTTTATGAAGTTTTTAGAAAGTTTTAAGATAAAAGATAATTTTACAAATTAACTACTTTGCCATTTATTGATATTGATCCTGTAAAAAACAATGGATTATTAAGTTAAAATTTGCACCCAACATTTTCTGATTTTCAATTTCTAGAATAATTTATAAAATCTAATATTTCATAGATAACAAAACAATATGGATGTTTGTGTGTGTGTATGTATGTGTATACATATATATACTTAAAAAATAAAAAAATTAAATATTGTTTGCAATCAATCATTTGTTTTAACTTTTAAATTAATTAAACTAAACTAAGCTCTGTGCCATAATAACCCATATGTGCCTATGGGCTAAGAATTACAGTGCCAATCTCACTTGACCGAGGGGCCAATAGGTGTGAAGCATATGTCTTGATTTGGCGGCCAAACTAACTTTAAACCCTTAAAATTAATTATATTTATAAAATTTAGATGAAAATTTTTGCAAAAGCAAGCATCTTCTCAAAGCTTACTTTGATATTTCTCATCTGTAGAATGAATGTTAATAATCACAAATAGATTGTTTAGTTGTTTTATTTGTAAACACAGATAATCATAGCAACTGTAAAGAACTAACCAAAAATTAAAATTAATTAATATAAGAAAAAAATTTGTGCCAATTCTATTGATTGCAAAACACCTTAAGACTTTATTTCAGAATTTCAAATTTAATGACATTAAACTTTTTTATTCAGTGAAAAGAAGACAAAAAGACAAACTAAAGTTTAAGAGAACATTTTTCAAAATAATTGGTCTAATAACTCAAAAAAGTAAAAGAGCTAAAAGTATCTTAATAAAATATATGCTTTCTCAGAATTTAACAATAAAAATTCTAAGATCTTTAAAAAGATTTAATAATACTTATATCATAAAGGAAGAAGTTTGTTCCAAGTTTTCCCAAAATACAAGATAATCAGATCAAAAGTTAACATTTCTAATTTTATGACGTATAGCATACTAAAAACTGCAGTTAAAATGAATGATCAGCATCAGTATATTATTCATGAATAATACATACATTCAAATTCGTACGAATGATATAATCATTTTTATTAGATAATTATTTGCATATGAAATAATAAGAATTTCTGATTCAAAAATTAATTAGTGCATAAAAATTATTCAACATATACTAATACAATAATTTCAATACACATTCTTCAGAGTTTACTTTTTCAATGATGAATACTTGCAATGCAAGTGAAGAAAAATAATACATAATTTCCAATAAAGTAAAAACGCTTACTCGGATAAAAAATCTTGGAAAATCTTTTGAACACGATCTCCAACAGGATCTTTTTGCTTTTGGAAACCTATTTGATGGTTAACAACATCCATCTTTGGAAAATTTTTTCTATTGGCTTGAAAGCTATGACAAATTAAATGCAGCGATTTCCCTCTCTTTCTAAACAATAATACTATGCGTTATTCATTTCCCGCGTAATCTCAGTTTTTTTTGATGCCACATTTTTAAAATAAATTTTATTAATTATTAGTTAATTTTCTAAAATTAATTAATCATGAAACAAGTATATTATTTTCAAGAGGTTTCTTAAATAAAAGTGTCTTGGTCATTTTGTACTTTGAAATTCAAACTTCTAATGCCTTGCAAAAAAATTTTACATTGATATAAAATTAATTTTAAAATTATGGTAATAACAACTATGGAAAACAATTTTTTATTTTATTGAATGGGTTAATTTATTAATAAAAAAGTTTTTAAGGTAACGTTTAAAAAAATAATTCAATCAAATTTCAAAAAAACTGTTTCGTTAAAAACTATTTCCTGTAAAGATATTACTCATAATTCGAATGGCAACACGTAAATCTATCTTGTTAAACAAGTGAGCATCGTTTTTTCAACGCTTTCTCGTTCATAAGATCGTGTATAGAAAAGTGAAACGGCGACATGGAGAAGCGGATTGAACTGGAAAAGCGTGGACGGGCTTCTGGAGTGGTAAAATTAATATTTTTCTGCTCTGACAATTTTTATTGGTGTTTTTCCTAAACAAATCCTAGTGTCTGCGCACGTGATTGGTTTCTTCCATAACTTGTATTTCCAAATTAATGGGATGCTCTTTTCTTGATATTGTTAATCAATGGCGAGTGGCAATGCTATCTTACTGATGTGCGTTTAAAAATAATCTGTAGCTACCCGCCGGAATTTATCTTATGAAAATTGTACCATTTACTGTATTTGCTTCCAAATTACTCTGCATAGAATATATGAATTTCCTTGTTGTCTTGATTTTATTTTGAATTTAATGTTATTATTATTTTGGAGCACTTTTTAAATTATGTTACTTATGGTGTTATTTATTTTGCACATCAGTTCAGGTCATTACGTTATCACTTCGAAAATGATTGAATATTAAATGAAATTTTTTGAATTTTTTTAAAAAGTATTGAAATTTTAAAATATTGTTAGTTTTAACTTTGAATTATATGATATAAAGAATAATATGCAGCTGTATGTTTGTTTTTATATATATCATCCTAAGTATTAAAACACTTTTTAATTTGTTCTTGCATTTTATTTGGAATATTTTTTTAATGTTCATAAATTTTTTAAGTCAAAAGTGCATCTTTATTTAAATATGATTTTTTTTATTCTTACTATATTTTATTAATTATAAACCTAAAAATAATAGTAAATTTAAACTTCCATCCCACATAATTTTCATTATTTTTTGTAATTTTTTATGGGTTTGTTTAAAATTTAAGAACTGTTTTTCTCTGCATTTTTTAAAATTTTGATTTTTGCTTGTCATTTGTTTCAGTCTTTTAACAGTATGAAATGATAAAATTACTCTTCGTGTAAGAGATAAGTTGTCATTTTTTTAATTTATAGACTAAATAATTTAAATTTATTTATATTCTTTAAAAAAGAGCATATTTTCATCAATAATGGAAATAAAATTTTAAACATTTTTTCAGAATAAAAATATTATTATAAATTAAAAAAATATTTTCTAATATGATATAAATGATGAAAAATTATTAAATAATGAGTTTTCTTGCTGCTTGTATCCACTTTTCAAAACTCGTATGCACTCATGCAAATAGATATATACACAAAAATGCTATTTCCATCATTCTTAATCTGAAAAATGTGGCAAATAAAATACACAATTTATTATGAAAAGTTGACATTGTTAAAATTTTAAAAGAATATAGTACTTTCAAGGTACATAAAAAGTGAAAGAAAAATTATTCTAACAATGTCAAAAACAATATTTACTATTATTATATTCTATAAGATAACTATTAAATCAAATTTGCAACACATTTCCAATATGCGAGAAAGATGTAGTATAAAATATATCAAGAATTAAAGTGAAAATTTAATTATTGAATTTATTTTTCTGAAACATGCAAGAGATATTTTATGAAACAAGTGGAAAATAAATATTTTTAGGGAAAAATGATAAATTTAAACAAAATTTTAAATGTTTATTAAATTGGTTATATAACAATTTAGTCAAAAGTACATTCTATACTTTTGATGTATTTTTTATTACACTTTTTATAATTAATTGGAATTATATTTTTCAAAGTATTGATGTGAAGAATAAATTCTTTACACCACTCTCAAAAAAAATTTTTCAGTAAGACAGAAAAATCCTTATAAATTGTCTCATTTGTCTGAGTTTTGTAAATTTTAATTGCACTTTTTACTTTTTATGTAATTTACTTTGAAAGTGTTAATGATCCCAAACCTTAATGTTTTGAAACAGTAAGTTTGCTGATATCCAATGAAAAAGTTTTAATTACAGTGAAATAATATGGTTAGATCTGGCATTTATGTCTCTTGATATTTGTTTGATTGGGTAAATACTTGCTAAGTAAGCAAGCTTGAATATGATTTTGATATTTATTGTTTTCTTTTACCTGTCCTATGATTTTAGCTTTAGGACTTCAAACATAGTCTTTTTGAACAATCGTGATCTTGAACGAGTACTGCTATTTATTAAATTTAATTCCTATTAAAAGTTGTCATGTTCATTCCAATTTTAATAATTGTTAATTTTCTACCAACAGTAAAAAGAGTCCATTTAATAAAGTATTCACTCTAGTTTAATATTTAATTCTCATACTGGTTATATATTCAAGATCTGAGAATCATTATGTGCTTTTTACCAAATTGACCTCTCCACACTTTACCTGAAGTTTTTATCCCATTTTATTTTGCATGAAATTTTGTGGCTGCTGCAATTAACATTAGATATGATTTATGTATATAATTGTGTATAATAATTTTGCAGCTATCAAATTTGTAGTATATTTTTTATAAAATAAAGTATTAAGTGAAGAATGCCTCAAAAATGTTTTCTATTCAAATGGTGAGAAGACCAATCAATATTCACAAAAAATATAGTAGTGAAAATAACTACTATAAAAAAATAAATATGAAGAATGTCCAGCGCCAAAAAAATACTCACTTTTTCAATATATACTTCGCATTATATATATAATAACTTGCATATAGTTATCATTTTTCATGCATTATATTTATTCCTTTAATATTTAAAAATATTATTCTATTCTAGATCAAAGAATTGAATTTAGACAATTGTCGAAGTACTCAAATTGTGGGATTAACTGAAGAATATGTCAATTTAGAAGTTTTGAGTCTTATTAATGTGGGTCTTGTCACTCTTAAAGGTTTTCCTAAATTACCAAATTTAAAAAAGGTTTGTATATTTTCTCACTTTTGTAGATGTAATAATGTATAAAATAAATGTAATACATGTGATTTTAAATTTTACTATTGCTAAAAAAAGCAGTTAAAATATATTCACTCTTATGGGGCTCATTTTCTTTAAGTGAGTATAGGTGTTTCAACCCCAGGTATCCAGTAATCTGTGTTCTTTTCACGTTTTCCCTCTTTTTTCATTTTCCTTCCCATCATTTGACGATAAAGAAAATACTGATTCTATACATCTTCCAATTTATATTTTAAAATCCTTTCTTGTTATTTATTTATGCATTGTTTTTTTTTTTTTTCAAGGGTTAAAAATAAGTCATTTTTCAAATATATATGTATATATATAAAGTTTTGCAATAGCTTTATAAAACAGGACATTTTAGATGTACTAGTAATGTCTAAATATTATTTATGTATTAATAAATGAAATTGTACCCTAAAAATGTTAAACATTAAGAAATATTAATATTTAGATTCTCTTTTATCAAAGTTATTTTAATTTTCAAGAATATTTTTTTCCAAATAGTAAATATTTTTAAATCTGTATGTAGATTACTAATGTCTTAGTGCAGTGTTTTCATTTACTGTTGTTAATTAAAATATCATGCAGAAATGCTGTTCTTAAGTTGGTGGATTTGTAATAATTTAACTTCTATTTTTTATTTTGTATATCATTTATTCTCTGTAATATTCAATTATAAATATTACTAACTGCATTTCAGAGGAAAATATTTGACAGTACTGCAATAAAAAAAGGCAATCAGGAAAATTGTTTTAATAATTTCAGCTTTAACTCCTAAAAATTAAAAATATGGTAGAACTCCAACTGTCTGAATAACTTTCAGAAAAATAAATTAGACTGAAGAAGAAAATGAAATATGTCACTTTAGGAATTCAAAAACATTCTTTTTGAAAATCCCTGTATGTTCAAAAGTTAATGCTGAAGTTAAAGAAGAGTATGAGTGAGACGCTGGATATCAGATTGAAAGTGATAGTTGAGAAAGTGACCTTTATGTCCAAGTCAAAGCAGACATGAGACTATCAGCTAGTGAAGCATTTGCCGGCTTTGAAATGGATAGAGCCTCAACCAGAGTATACCACATTTTCACTGTGTCAAGTGGATGTGCTGTTTGGCTGCCCGAAAATGAACGAAGGCAGTGAACAATAAGTGAAACAGTACATATAATAAGATACTGTATTAATGTGCAGCATTTGTGAATACCTTAACATACTTTTATAATGAAAATGCACTTAGAAGTATTGCAATATGGGACATTTTATTATGAGTGGTGAAATATATATATAATAACTATTTGCTGTGGTATCAAAAACATTTTCACTTTTAAAAAATTGAAAATTTTACTGTCATATTTATTTCCTGAATTTATCAATGTTTTCTTCCCATTATTAGATTACACAAAATTTATTAGCATATTATCATATTAACCAGTTTACTTACTTAGAAGAAAAAAATATTTCTCCCATTTCATTTGATGTAATAATAAAGTATTGCATAATTTCAGTGTTTATAGATGATATAATTTTTTCAAAAGGTACAATAGTTTGTAAACCATTTGCTTCATAATTCTTAGGTGTAAGCACATCAAAAGTAGATCTGTTACATTTGGTAAGGAAAATTCATAGATTCTATCATTGGAAAAAGCATTCCATTTTATTAAAATATCTGTATAAAAATTGTAGTTTATTTTAAAATTTTACTTATGATATTAAAGTGATGTTTGAGCATCAGTTAATTAATTTGATTTTTACTTTTAGTTTAAAATATACTAAAAGTGAAAATTTTAGTATATTTTATACTAATAGTGAAAATCAAATTTTTTTCTGCCTCAATTTACATACATAAATTTTAAAACTTATCATTGTCATTTCTGTTGTAGTCATCAAATGGAGTTTTAATTAGACATCTTTTATTTTTAGTTGGAATTAAGTGATAATAGGATTTCTGGCGGCTTAAATTGGTTGCATGGAAGTCCAAAACTGACACATCTCAACCTCAGTGGTAATAAAATAAAAGATATTGAAACATTAAAACCTTTGGTAAGTAAATTAACTATTCTTCAGTTGATCAATAAGGACTCTTCTCTGGTTTATAACTTGCATTAAATTATATCATAATTTATAGTCTCTTATCCTGGTATTGTCTATCCTATCAGTGTACTTATAATGTGTGTAATTAATGTACTTAAAATGTATTATAAAACCGTCACAACAATAATCAAAACTATTCTCCTTTAATGTGGCTTTTTTATTTCTATTTTAATACAAGTGATCTAGATCATTTTTATTGGTTAACCAACAATACTTCAAAAAAATTTCTTAACCATTATTAAATAAACTTGTTGCAAAAAAAAAAAAAAAAAAAAATTAAGTCTATAGATTTTATTTATTTATTTATATTTTTTTTTGTAGCTTAAAAACTGAAAAAAGATGAAATTAAAATAAATGTTTCTTATTTCAGCAAGAGTTTAAAAATCTTAAAAACCTTGACTTATTTAACTGTGAAGTGACAAATGTCGAAAATTACAGAGATGAAGTATTTGGACTTATCAGTAGTCTGAAATATCTTGATGGTTATGACAGGGAAGATAAAGAAGCTGAAGATTCAGAAGTTGATGACGATGATGGTATGTTCTGTGCTAAAACATCTGTTACATAACATTAAATTGCCCCAAAAATAGATTTTCTTACTACATTGTTAATTTTCTTTAAGTTCTATTTTTTGTGTTTTCTGATTTGAAACATTCTTGTATTGGTATAATACTTTATAATTTATTATACTTTTTCCTAAATTGCATAATTAAAACAATTAAAAATTAAATTTTGATTAAAAAATTGATTAAAAGTAATTTATTCATAGGTAATGAAGATGATGATGAAGAAAATGATGCTCATGAAGATGGTGATAGTGAAGATGAGGATGAAGAAGATGGAGAAGGTATGTGGTATAATATTAGTTAGAAAATCTTCCTTTGTGACTACTTTTGTTATAATCAATCAAATGTGTGTAACGTTTTTATTCTTTTATATTTTTTATTGTCTTGTGTGATTAAGACTTCAATATTTCAATTGTTAAAAAATCATAATTTTTGCAATTTTTAGAAAATGAAAAAAAAATGTGAAATTGTTTAAATATTTTGAAAATCAAATTTTATTGTATGAAAAAAAAATCATTTAAAACTTTAAAAGGAGAATATGAACTTGTTACTTATTTTTGTTATTAATATTTTAATATCAGATGTGTAAGGATCTTTTGTTTAACACCTAACAATTTTGTCAATTTAACAAACATTTAAATTCTGATACAAGAAATAAATTAATGATGAAATTGTTAATTGAAATAATTTTCTTCATTATTCAAATATTACTAGCATGTGTTTCCAGGCTTTTAAATAACGGGCATTTTTAAAAAATTTATTACGTGATGCCAAGATTAGTTAGTTTTAAATTCATAACAGTTTCATGTGAATTAAGCTGACTTGTTAAAAAAAATAACAATGAAAGCTAAAATGTAATACATTTTAGCTTTTATTGTTATTTTTTCCACAGTCTTGTTAATTTAGATTGTTTTAGTTAGCATAATTATATTGCATAATATGCCTTACAGTCTGTTACACCCTGTTTCGCATGAGATTACAAGTTTTTTTTCCATCTTCTCTGATCCATAAGGGGCCGAGCTAGCAGCCGAATGGTTAGCGCTCTTGTCTTCACTTCAACAGTTTGTGGGTTCAAATCCCACCTTGAGTATGGATGTTTGTAGTTGTTCGGAACCAACTTTAAACCGTAGGTCCTGGTCTAATTAGCCTTTGTGTGCAAAAAATGACCGTTGAGCGACAAACAAACCAAACTGATCCATGGTTACTTTTCTTGACATTAGATGCCTACGTAGCTCATTGGTTAGCACTCTTAGCTTTAGTTTAACTGCTCATTGTTTTGAATTCCATCTTGAACATGAATGTTTGTAGTAGTTTGATATCCACTTTAAAACATTAATCTCAGTTAAATTAGTCCTTGTATGCAAAAAATGATCATTGAGGGAAAATAAAACAAGTGCTCATGTAAGATCTGTTGTTTCATTCTCCAGACATATCCAATCCATCATAAGCTTCTTTTTAAATACATTCGTAATTGATCAACGTTTTAATTTTTTCATATAAACTGTTATTAATAATGTTTTGCAGCCAGTAAATTTGCAGAAATTGCATTATCTGGGTCATTTTAAATATTACAGTATTATGATCTTTATTAAATATGTATTTTCAATTTCTGCAGATATATATTTTTTATTGTTTTTCGTAGATGAGCAAGATGATGATGATGTGAATGTGGATGATGAAGATGAAGAAGATGATTTAGATGATGAAGATGCAGATGAAGAAGTATGTTCTGTATTAAAAATTTTGTGTGTTAAATTGGGTTTCTTTTAAAAAATGCTCTTGAAGTCTTATTAGTGTTTTAAATTATTATGTATTTTTAGGAAGATAGTGAAGGAAATGAATTTAATGCAGAAGAAGATGAAGGTACATTAAATTAATTTCATTTATTTATTATTATTATTTTTTTTTAATTATTTTGATTATTTAGACATTTATACTTTTGAAATAATATGTACGATTTGTTCTGTTAGCATAATTTCAATTAGACGTGTGTTGTAAATTTACTTCATTAAAAGAAATTTTTTAATGTTTTAAAATTGGTGTGTTTGGTAATTTTAAAATATATTCCTATACACAATCAGAATTTTTTTTAAAAAATTTTATTTTTGTGAATTTTAATTTGTATAGTATCCACAAACTATTTTTCCAGTATTTGTCCTCATTTTGTTTTGCTACTGGTATTTTATTGCCATAAAAAATTTGTTGCATTTTCTATATTTTCTTTTAATTAAAATATTGGAGTATATAAAATGGTAAAATATGTGTAATATATAAATGCTTAACTTTTTACTATTATATAAATATTAATCCCATCTTTAGTTAAAGTATATATTTAGAAATAAACTAATTTTGTTTGTATGATTTAGACTAAATAAAATTTAAACGATTTGTAAAACATTTTAAATTTTTAATGCATTATTTTTTCCATACTGTTTAAATCCATAGATCTTACTGTCATTATTCAAAGTTTTACTTTATATGTGAAGTTATAGCATAATTGTGTAAAATGCTTGTAAAAAGTTACAAAATTTACTTGTACTTATTAGTAATTTTTAATTGTTAATATTTGAATTTGTTCATTATACTAAATTAAGCCACCTCTATCGGGTTGAATATATTATATCTAAAACTAACAATTATATAAGAAAAGCAGTTTCTTTCACAACTTGGCTAAATAAGTCAAAATATAGAGGAAGTTCTATACTTCAATGCTGAAACATTGTTAAATTGTGAAAACTAAAAATAGAGAGGATAACTTTAGTTAATAGTTGATATGTTCCAAAAGGTTTAGTTAAGAAATTGTTGGCCTACACTGAGCTGTTATGCAGTGAACAATAGTGATGTTAAAAATAGTTAATTTGTTAGAATTATTTTTTTAAAAAAATGTGCTTTATTTTAGGGATAGTAGTTTTAAATTTAGGGATAGTAATTTTCATTGGAAATTTCAATTATACTATACATATATCATAATTGTAAATAATTCTGCCTATTTGTTTTTATAACCCTAAGAATTTGTTAAGGTTTTTTTTTTATATAATTCTTCATTTTTATTCTTGTGCTTATGACATTTTATTAAAATAATTTTTTAAAGTATTATTAAATTGCACTCAAGATTACTACATGTACTTGCACAAATTTAAGCTTTTTTTAAATATGGTATTTAGAATGCACTCAGCTTTGCAAATTTTTTCCTGCAAAATTTTGCACTTTTTAAATAATTTTTTACATTTAAAGCTTTGACATAATTATTTAAGTGCAGGAGTATATTGTATTTCTTATGACATAATTAAATTGATTTGATAAATGTATCTTTCTTTTGATGATGTGCATTAACTGCCTTGAGCTAGATTGTTTCAGATATAATTTTGTTTTACTCGCTAGCATTGTAAAATAGATAATGAATTATAATTAACTATCAGGTTGCTTATTTAAATAAATGTGCCGATTTTATAGTTAGATTGACAATTCCTGTTTCTAATTAAATTATTTGATTATTTAGTTTTCTGAAACTATTTGACATTACAGTGAAAATAATGTAAAAATAAATTCTTTATATATGTTACTCATAATGACTATTCAGGTTTTATATTTATAAATTTATTTCCAATATTAATGTTGCAGATCCTGGTACAAGAGGACAAAAGCGGAAAAGAGAAGGTGATGAGGGTGATGAAGATTGATAACAAACACTTTTCAACAAAATTCATCTTTCATCCTAACATGTAGAGTGATAATATGTACAGCGTACTTCATATCATTCATCTTTTATGTTTTGCTATTCTCAGCCAACATATCCTGGAATGCAAAACATAAAAGCAACAATGACTGAGACCAAAAGATGGAAATGGGTTGCACTCAGTGCAGTCCATTTTGGAGTTGTGCCTCTTAGTCTTAACCCACAAGCCTTGTCAGGATCCCTTCGTAATCACTGCACAAATAATTGCAGATTTCAATAGTAGTTTTGTAATATAATTCTTTTTTAATTGCATTTGTAATATATCATTGATTTGGTGTGATCTGTGTGAAATTATATATGAAATTGTGATTTATACTCATGTATAACAAGAACTATTTATTTTTGACAGATTTAGGTGTATCTATTTCCACAGCCCTAACTTATATTTCTCTGGCCTTCAAAATATTGGCTATTTTTTCTGTAAAGCTATTTTTTATGCTGCTTCTTACAATCTTCAAAGTAACCTAATGTTCTAAATTCCATGTAAAATATAAATTCCTATATGCTGACCTTATCATAGAAGCAGGTTCCTGGTTAGGTTTTTGGTTTACTAATGATACTGTTGTGTCATCGCTTTTAAGTTCATTACTTCTGCTATCACTTATCATTTCAGAATTACTGACCCTTTGAGAAAGCTTGTATATCACAATTGTTAATAAAAATGAATAAAACTTTTTATAGAAAATTGTGTAAAGAATTTCTTTCTGTGAAACAGCCAAGTTAATATCTTTTAATTATTCACCATTGTAGCTCAATCAAAAAAATTGCTGTTTTTTTTTTTTTTTTTTTTTTTTTTTTTAAATGTAGTTCAAATTATTTGAAATCTTACATTAAAACTGTTTTAGATGCTCTTTTAACCATGTGCTTATCAATGCATGTTATTGATTTAATTATTGAAAATAGATCTGCAGATACTATTTTGAGTTATGAAAATAGTTGTCTGGGGAAAAAGCAAACTCAAAAGATGGTCTTTAATACTAAATCCAAGGTTCATACAATTCCATGAATTCCTAAAATATTTTTTAAAAGCCCTTAAAACTTCTGGAGTTTAGACATCTTGAAAATCGTTAATTGTTTCTGGAATTTTACTTACCTTGATGCATTTATTTTCGTTAGGAAATATTATAATTTTTTTGTTTTGATATTTTAAAATTTTCAATGAAATTGTCTGAAAACCTGGTTGACTATTAGCTCTTAATGTTACCACTAAATAGCAGGATGATCAATATAAGATTGTTGTATTTTTGTTTAAGAATCTAATTCAACCACAATAATTTCATAATCCTGTTTAATAATATTTAGATTTGTATGTGTGAAATGAAGTAATCCCCAAACAAGATGATCAAATTGTGCAATCAGACAGGCAATTTTAACTGATTCTGTTTGTATTTGCTTATGTTTTCTTTATATTCTATAAAATTCACCAAATATTAATATTTTAATAAAAAAAATTTTTTTTATGCTAATATGCTTTTTAAATCTCCCCTGGTGAAATCTGCATGTAATTTCATTGGATCAGGATGAATTTCTTTTTCAATGAAATAAAGATTGAAATAAATTATTTAATATGCCTGAAGAGCAAGCGTCTTTTCACTTATCAGGGAACTGTACAAAATCTATACAAAGATTGGGTTTTGCATGGTTCAGAAAAAATGCCCATCGCCTATTATGCTAGAAAAACTTCTCTATATCAAATATAAGCGAGTCAGAGAAAAAAAAATCGTGCATTAATTAAAGCGGACTGTATCTGCCAAAAAATCTACTCATTTAAAAGATTTTTTCATTACTGTTGTTCCTGTTAAAGAATGTGAACCCGAAGCATGTTCTGATATTTTAGATTCATTTGTTATTTTTAAAAGAAATTCATTTGTTATTTTTAAAAGGTTGAAATTCTATGGAATGCGTTTAAGATTTAAATTGTGGATTCAGTTACAGTTGTTGTAGCAATATAATTTGTCTCTTTCAAGTCATGTTTCCAAACAGTGCTATTGCTATTGCAAATTAACGTAGTTCTGATAGGAAAAAAAGTGCTTACTTAACAGTTTTTGGAATTGCGCCTTTTTTTTTTTTTCCTCAACTCATTGAAAGAAAAAGTCTAGA
Source organism: Latrodectus elegans (assembly GCA_030067965.1). Taxonomy (NCBI): domain Eukaryota; kingdom Metazoa; phylum Arthropoda; class Arachnida; order Araneae; family Theridiidae; genus Latrodectus; species Latrodectus elegans. The sequence goes on from CM057820.1 coordinate 59,969,875, forward strand.
ATACTAATAATTATGTGCTTCTCTTTGATGAGAGCTTAATCATTAGCAAAATCTTGTATATGTGAATAACTAAGAAATTAGAAAATTTATTGAGTCTAAGAAATAGAAAGGTCTGGAATACAGATATAAAATTGTATAGTTTTATAAGTGCTTTTATTAAGTAAAATTTTGGAAAAAGTCATCCTGGAAATTATCTAATAGTTGTATTTGTTTTGAGTAAGTATATTTATATTTGAAAAGAGACTGTTATATACATTTTGAAATACTAAATAAATTAATAGATCGGAATCTATTGATGTTTATGAGAAAAAACTCTTATAATTACTCTTTAATTTATACCATGTATAATCCAGTAATATAAAAAGTAGTGATTATTTAAATGAAAAAAATTTCTTATAGCTGTAAATTCATTGAAAGATTTTAAAGTAATCATTAATTTTTGCCATTTATATTTACAATTATTATTGGAAAATGTTGTATGTAGATAATTATATGCATATTTGGTTAGGAACGATTTTTAAAGTAATATATAAAAAAATGTTTGATATGAATGTCATTACCTCCATGAAATTTTTCATTTGATTCTTGTGAGTCTATAACGAAGCCTGAAAGTTGGCCCAAAAGTCATATCAGCGAGCCAATTACAAAGTATTTATTGAGCTTTTCGTTAAACGTAACAAAACTCTTGAAAACATGCTGCTGCTTCATTGACAGTCTTCACCAATTTCCCAGCTTTGTATGCATCACTATATAATTTTTCAAGAATATACTTATATAAAGTCTCGATGAATGTTGTTTGAATCTTCATTTGTGCGAGAATGCTTTCTTTCCCTGAGTATTTTCTGGCTTCGTAACGAAATGGAGGGAGAGATGGCATGCTGGTTGGTGCTTTTCAAAATAAACTAATGACAAGAAAGATGAGCTGGTGCATTTCCTTCATTTATAGTCCTTTGCTGTACTTGATCTCATCAAAATCTTCTCGCCTTGCAAAAGAATCTTGTATTTCTAGAACATTTGACATGCTCTTATATCTCCATTAAAAGTCTTGTCTCAAGTATTGGAACAGTTTCCATCACTGACTTGATCGCCATGATTCGTCCTATTGATCACTGCCTAATTTAAAGCATTTACTTTCATTCTCAATGATGCGGAGCGCGCTCTAATGTACAGTCACATTAAAAAAATTACTTTTCGTGTAAACCAACATATCAACTTCTTTATTTGTTTCATTTAAAGTATTGAAAATATTTTTTTATTATAATATCAGTGAAAGAATGTGCACATGTTTGTTAATTTTCTTTATGTTGATAAATCTAAGATATTTTATATTTAAGGTTTATTGTGAGAGTTCCAAGTGTTACCAAATTTTCCGAAATATTTATAAATAACAAATTTGTTGGACCAAAAATATTGGCGTATAGCTTCGCGAGCGAAATTATTTAAAAAGTGGCGCAGTACTCAGTGATTTTCCTGCAAAAAAATGCATTTCACGATAGAGATGTACTTTCTTAAAGAATTAGGAATTTTCATATTTATACGGAGTGATTATTATTAAGATGACCACATAGTATCCATTCTGCTTATCGGAATTTGGAGAAGTATGTTCGATAGATCATCGGGAAAAGTCTAGAATAAAATTTAAAAAAATTTTTGACTCATTGGAGTTTGCCATGTCTAAAAAGGAACAAAAAGTGTCAGAATCATTAAAATTCAATTGGAAAATGTGCTCTATAATTACATCACACACTCAATTACATGTTCAGCTCATAATAGCGTGTTCAAAGGTAGCGGGAAGAAAATTGCTTCCATTGTAAGCAATTTCAGAGTTGCGGAGATTTAAGGTGGGTGAAGGAGGAGGCCATGCATTCAGAAGAGTCTCCCCTACGTTAGCTCGAAGCAGTTTTTGACTTATAGGAAGTTTATTTTACCTCCAGACGTTTTTAAGCATTGCCTTTCCAGTAAATATGAATGCCATGCAGTCGGAAATTCACTACTGCTATGCACCCATGATACAACAAGTTTTATGATCTTAAGGAAAAATAAGTTTTTAAATACGAAGATAAAAAATATTAAATCCTTATTATGCAATCTGAATGTAATGATTATTCGCTGCAGGACAAGGTGATAAAGCGCTCCATATACGGCAGTTTTGATTATTCACAGTTCCAGCTAAAGTAAAGTGCATCTGACAATAGAATTTTACAAGGCGTCATCAACAGCCACCGTCTCCAAAAATCAGCGAGAAGATTAAAGCCTGTTTAAATGCCTTGGGTTGCAGTATTGAAACATGTGGATCTTATAAGAGTGTAATTTTAAATTGAATACCAGTATTATTTAACTATCGCGAACTCACGTGCTGAATAACTCGAATTGAAGGCTCTTTATGGAGTTTACCTTCTTTCGGTAAATACGGGTGTCACAGCTATCTTTATCCTTTTCTCCCATATCTCTTGTTTTCTACTTTTGATAACCTTTCCTTTTTTTGTCGTCTTCGAGATCAAATCTTCCATGTTTTGCCTTAGTATTATCTCCGTTATACTTCTACTTTATATCTCCGTCTATCTTTAATCCCATATGTTGGCCGTGTGTGGCTCCTGTAAGGGTGAAATTGGTATTATGAGGTACCTCTGCATTCCCTTTGGCCTGGATTCCTCTGTAGACAAGTAGCTGAAGTGAGCCTGCTCTCATTCAATCGGCTGGTGCTATGTTAGGAATATTTTCTCCCCTGTATGGTGCTGTAGGGCTAACTCTTCATTTTGGGTTTTGCAGACATGCTCACTAGATCCTCATTCCAACATGTAATACTATATCCGGATGGTACCCCTAAGGTAAGTGCCGGAATTTTCGCCAGAGCCTGTCAATGTCTTCCGTTATTGGCCTCTGTGATGGGCGGGAGCCCATCGGGATGAACAAATGGACGGCTTTAGTGTGACGTCAAAACCTAGCAACCGTTTCTAAACAGTCGTTGTTAAGGGCCAATTATCTTTGAATCGCCATTGCTTTGAGTGATAGCTATTTAAATTGCTATTTCTTATTTAAAACTTAATATTTCAGAATAACGTGTTTCAGAAAGCTTATTAGGGATATCCCCAAAATATATTGGTTACGGGAATTCCCATGTTATGGCAACATTAGCAACGATTGTTTGGAAAAACTTAGTAGTGAATTACGTCACGACTAATGTCGTCCATTTCTTTCTCGTGGGTCCAAAAATTTTAAGCCTCGACAAAGGCCTCAACTCGTCACAATTTTCTAGTAAGTTTGAAAATTTTGGAAATGTTTACCCTAAGTTTATATTAATATAGAATAATAAGGACACGTTTATACAAATGTTACCTTTCAGAAATCTCAAACAAATTAAAGCTGTTGCTGGAGAACTTAGTTAAAGAAAAAGTTAAGATCTGTAAATTACTAATAGAGAGTACATCAGCTCATCAACTAAAGTCCCTTTTATCTTTTAAAGCTTTTGGAGAAATCCCCATCATAATTTCAAGTCATAAATCACTTAATCAACTGCGTAGTGTAATTTCAGAGATAGAATTTTTAACAGTATCTGAAACTGAGATTTTGGAAGATCTGAAAGGCCAAGAGTTTGTAATATCCATCGAATCACCCTCTATCATAATAAAGAAATTTTCCCTACAAAAAATGTAATATTTACTTTCGACTGTCAGTCTCTCCCAATGAATAAAAGCAGGTTATATGTAGCTGTCCTATCAGACCTTATATTACAAATCCAATACGATGCTTTAATTGTAATAGATTTGGATATACATCTACTTGATGCTCAAATATGAAACACCAGGAATCAGTCGTTTTGTTGCAATATAAAGGAAATCATAATGCATCTTCTAAAATCTACACACATTGGCAATATGCAAAAGAAATTCAAAGGATAAAAACAAAGCAAAAAAACTCATATCAAGACGCTAGAAAGCAGCTCCAAACGATCATAGATCTCTTTAAAAAGCCGTATGTACATTTACTGAAAAAAAAAATATCAGCCCCTGTGCCCTGTACATGTTGACATATCATAAATTACAACAATTCTTAAACCTGAGACACAAAGCAAACCTGATATAAAACTACCTACAACATAACATTTTATAAAGACACAAAAAACAAATGACTCTGATACCAGAAAAAAGCTTAAGATTAAAGATCAATCAAAATGCAATTACTTTTAAATCTACTATTCCGATAAGCAGCCATAGTGACATGAATACTGATGTGGATAACTTTGAGAAGAATAAATCACTCGCGAGTCATTGTAAAAAGAACCCTTTATAATGATGATACTGTTTTCTTTGAATTCCAATGATTTCCGCACACCTATATCTAGAGACGTAAAATTCCCGGGAATAAACTCAACAAATCATCTTTCATTTGATGTATTGATTTGTCTAAAATAAATGAAGGAAAGTAAATTACGAAAATATTTTTCAAAAAATGTTCTGTTTTCAGGTACAGTTAAACAGTTTCGCACCGAGAAAAATAAAAATATTTGCAAAAATAATAAAAGTAATGAATTAATATTTAATGAAAAAAAATATCAAGACATATTCTTAAGATTGTCTGAGTAAACACTCGCATTTCCATGTTTCTGCCTTCATAAATTATTAAATTCATGCAAAGAAGGAAAAAAAAAATATCTTTCCAACATTCAGTTTTGAAGTTATTCTAAATTGGTCATTAATGCCAAATTATCCCCTTAGTAAACATTTTATTTCCGTAATTAGTAGTAGGAATGGACTTTTAATTGTTTTAAGAAATATCTGATAAAATATTAATTTTCTAAATTAGCTTAAATATTTCAAAACTCTCGAAGTCTCAGAATTACCAGGAATTTTTTAAATTCCTAAGGGAAAAAAATCGGGTTTATTCCTGAAAGTAAAAACGGCTTTCTTCCTCCTTTACAACTCTACAATTATCTGACACTGTAGACATAATAGATTCGCACTCTCCTGTTTGCCTTGCCTTCCAAGAAACCAACTTAAAATCTTATACTGCTTGGAAAATACAAGATTTCATGCCTTATCGAAAGAACATAACTGATGATGTTGTATCTGGAGGGGTATGTATTTCTGCTTCGAATAAGTATCCCCACACAATATTTCCCTTGAGAAGTTCGCTATAGGTTGAAGAAATTAAAATTTTAATGTTAATTTTCTAATTGCTGTGTGAAACATTCATTTACTACTTCGTAATGTCATCGTATTCTCCCAAGACGACTTCTATATATATATTCTATATTTTTATCTGTATGATAAAAAATAAATGATAGTCATTTACACGTACCGACTTCAATAAATGCTTTCTAAGACCTTTACCCACAATCAAAAAATCCTTACATTATTGTGTCTTTATATTTAAACCTAATTTGGCTGAGCAATATATACAAGAATTGTTAACATAAATTACTATGATTCCAAATATTTTACAAATTTAATATTGTGAATTTATTTTATTAAAAATCTATTACATCTAAGCAACATAAAATATGTAACAAAACTATTCAGTTATATACAGGGTGAGCCAAAAGTTCGTTATAATTTTAAAAATTTATAAAAAAAAGAAGAAAGTAAGATAAAGAAGTGCGGTTTGCAAAAAAGGGCTCACAAAGCAGTCGGATTTTTTTTTTTTTTTTTTTTTTTGCAGCAAAAAATGTTTTAGTTAAAAAAAAGTCGCCTATAGATGGCGCTGACTGTTCGAAACACAATGAAAAGGACAACAGTACGGTCCATTCATTTATTCTGACAGTAACAGTTGTTCAATATGACCTCCAGTACATTGTACAACACAACTGAGGCGACTCGCAACGCCCGTTACATCTGAATGCAATATGTCGGAATGAATTGCAGAAACCTCACGACAGGTGGAATCTTTGAGTTCGGCCAATGTTGAAGGAGATGAACGGTACACACGTGATTTCAAATAGCCCCACAACCAGAAGTCGACCGGAGTGAGGTCGGGTGATCGTGGAGGCCATGCGATCTTGCAACCTCGACTGATCAGTCACTCTTCACCAAAGGTACTCAAAAGGAATCGTTTTACTGGATTGGCATAATGTGGTGGTGCGCCATCCTGCATAAAGTTTATTATGCAGGATGATGCATAAAGTTTATTATGCAGATAACACACCTCTTTGATTTAATGCGGGCACGACTTTGTCACACAAAAGAGTGAGGTAACGCTTAGCGGTTACTGTGCACGTTTTCCAGCCCAATCTGGGACACGGTTCTTCAAAGAAGAAAGGTCCGACAATGAAAGATAAGGTGAAGCCACACCAGACTGTCAACTTGGCTGGATGCAGAGATTTCGTCGTGTATTCACGAGGATTAGATGTTGCCCATATACGAGTGTTATGGGTGTTAACATCCCCGTGTAGTGTGAAGTGCGCCTCATCCGTCCAGAAAACGTTAAACAACCACTGAGGGTCGTTTTCAATTCTTGCCATAGCCCACTCGGCAAATGATTCCCGCATTGCTGCGTCTCCCGGTTGTAACTCCTGCAGTTTGTAGGGATAGAGATGCAATATCCCGTGGAGGATACGTCGAATCGATGATTGAGGCACATCCAATATTCTTCCAGCTTCGCGAGCACTGCTACTCCCAATGGACGATTCCGCCGCTAAATCATTCATTGTGGTTTCCACCGCAGTAATTCGGCTCTCCGCCAACGAGGATCTTCCCCTGCTTGGCCGATCCTCCAAAGAGCCAGTTTCCTTGAACCTCTTGACAAGCTTGACTATTCCAGGACACGATATGGGGCCTTTCTTCGTCTTCAGTCTTTTCGTCGTGCGAAATTTTCGCAACGCAATAGTTGCTGACTCTCCGTTCAAATAGAACAACTTCACCAACAACGCTCGATCGGGTAATGAAAACATTCGAGTATCACAGCCTTTTATCGCAAGATTAATTTGCCTAATTCTGCTGAATCCCTCGATGTCATCGCCATCTATAGGTGACTTTTTTAACTAAAACTTTTTTGCTGCTAAAAAAAAAATCCGACTACCTTGTGAGGCCTTTCTTGCAAACCGCACTTCTTTATCTCAGTTTCTTCTTTTTTTATGAATTTTTAAAATTGTAACGAAATTTTGCCTCACCCTGTATATTAAACACAAGAATTAATTTTTTCAATAATATTAAATACAGTATATTTAAATGCAGAACATGTTCTTCTGTGCATTTTATCTAAATTAATTTAATGAGATATATTTAAGTATAGAACAATAAGATTTTGAATTTCAATTTATTCCCTTATAAAAAATATATGTTTAATATTAATACAAATTATAATCCCTCTCACATTTTTTGAATGTTTTGTAAAGCATGATTTATTTTCTAGAATAGAAATTTTTTTATATTTGTCAAAATAAATTGTCTTTTGAATCCCACTGATCTTTATAATTTCATAAATAATATATTTATAAGTATTCATTATATATTTCAATATTCAATATATTCATTTATAAATATTCAATATATTTCATAATAATATATTTATAAAAATGTTGATTTTCATAAAATAAATTTTCTTTATTTTTTATTAAAAATAAGAAATTTTTATTATTTTAATAATAAAATTGTGTTGATAATTTTATTATTTTAATAATAAAATTTATTTATTTTAAATAATATAAAAATAAATTTTATTATTTTCCTTTATTTTATCATCATGAACAAATAATTTAATTTTTAATAAATAATTTTATAATAAGGCAATATTTAATATTCAAAAATTTTATGAACATTGCGAAGAATTTTCATGAATTAATCTTCATCAAAAAATATTGATAAAAGTTCATCGCAAACATTATTTCGAAGGGAGAAAAAAGAAAAAGGTAAATAATTTGCTTTATCGCCGGTGCCCTGCCAGATATTTCAAACTTTCTGAAAAACTTCAGAGTTCCCTTTTAGCGCCTATTTTGTAACGTTTTCTGGCGTCAATTGTTCGCCGAAATTTTTCCGGCGGATTCTTCCCTGGTGTTTAAGTTGTCAAATCAACTTTTTGTTCCTTATATTTTAATTGGTGATTTTGACGGTCATAGTACTCTCTGTGAGAAAGTGCTAATATTAATTCTCGTCGTCAGTAGATTGAACAGCTGATTAATGATCACTGCCTTTGTCTGCGAGAAACGATTAAAAAACTCATTTTGATGCCCTTATGAATACGCTTCATTTCCTAGATTTGGTTATTTACTCTGCATTTTATTACCTTATTTGTGCATGACCACCGAAAATGATTTGCATAACAGTGGCTATTTTCCTGTAATTCTTACTCTTACTGATACACCTTGTAATGGGTTACGACCTGCCACTTTGAGTATCAAAAAACAGACTGGATTATTTTGCTGAACTAGCTGTTATAACAGATGAAATGATCACTAACATTATATTAATGATTCTGTGATTAACGTCTCAAAGACTATTTTGGAAGCTGCTAAAATATCCATCCCAAAATATTCCTCTCGTCCTCGAAAGTTGCTGAAGCCCTGGTAGAATAAAACATGTGCAAATGCATATCGTAAGCAAAAAAAGTTTTGGAGTATCTTTCAGACACCCTACTACTAATAATTTATCCTCTAAATCCCGTAGGGTTCGTCATCAAAGTCAAAGGAACTCTTAGATACGATACATCGCCCATCACTTCTGAACCAACCACTAAAATCTGCTATCATTAACTCTAAATTAAAGAGACTTTTTAACGCTCACTTTTCTTGCACTCTTTCCTTTTGTGCTAGGATTCAACCTCTTTTGGATGAGTTTAACTCCAGTTGAAATCGCTGACAATAACAGTATTTTCCCACGGGGTTTTCCTCAAATACGCTGTTTCAACAACTTGGCTCTGCTTAGCAAAGAACATACTGCTTCATTTTGGAAGCATTTTTAAACCTTGACCTTTCAACCTTTCTGATAAAGGCTATAATTTGAAAATTTATAACCTTCATCAGAATCAATTCCATGATTACTACCCCATTTTTTCTGATGAATCAAAAACAAAAGGACGTGTTGTCTGTGGTATAATTATGGCACTACTATCTGTAGTTGTTATCTTCCTTCTGTGTGTTTTATTTACACTGAGTCATCATTTTGAAACCTATTAATATAATTAAGTGCTTTCGGTGCCGCAAATTCTGCAATTACACTAATAGTAAGAGTGTTGTGAACGCCATTTAATTGTCCTCAGCATTTCAGTCTCGTGGTTAATAAAATCGTTGCTTTGCTAAATGAAATGTATGGTAATGGTTTTGAAATTTTGTTTTGTTGGGTACCAAGTCATGTCAGTATTACTGGCAATGAACAAACCGATTTCGTTGCTAAGGAAGGTAAAAAGCTTATAAACCCAGCAATCCTTTATGCCGACATCAAGCATTCAATCTCTTTATTCAATTCTATTTGTCAGAATTCTTTGAATTGGCAAGTAACAAACAGGTTTCTCTGTATTAAACCTTTCCTTCGGAATTGGACTAGTATCTCATATAGACATTCTGACATTATTTAATCTGAACTACGGATTGGTCTCATTCGTTTGACGAATAATTATATTTTATTTAAGAAATCTGTACTTTTTTGTTCGAGTTAGCTCTGTAAAGGAGGGGAAAGCAGGTTTTTTTTCAGGAAATGGTTTATTCCCTTGAGAATTTTAAAAATTCCTTGGAATTTTGAAAGACCTCAAGAGTTTTGAATTTTCTTCCATCAGACATTTTTTTTAAAAAATAAATAAAAGTCTGTTTATTTTATGATTTCTAGTACTAATCACGGTAGTAGAAAGTTTTCCAGCAAAAGAAAATAGTTTTGTGTTAATGATCAATTTAGAATAACTTCAAAAAGTATATTGTTGAGGAATTTTTTTTTCTTTCTCTGTTAATCAGGCCGCACACTGCAGCGACAGCAGATGAGCAGCACGACATCACCCCGTTAAAACTGGTTCTCTTTGTACTGCTCACGCACATTGGAGCAGTATTTATCGCGAACGTGTCAGCGTCACCTAAGTGACAGGTGTCTACCATTTGGACTTGCGCTATTTTTATCGCTTGTCGCTTGCAAGTGTTTTCTTTGCGTTTGATTTTATTTCTTCAAAAGTGAATTTCCATTGTTCACAAATGTGAGAATGTGCTACATTTAACCAGTTTCATTAATTTTGTTAAAAAAATTTCCTACATTATATATTTTTAGTGAAGATTATTCTAATAAAAAAATCCCTTTGATGGAAATATCTATTGAAATGAAATTTTCCAGTTATTTTTATTCTAATTTTTAATGAATTGTAGTTTACTTATATGTAAATTTAAAATATGTAATTTTAAAATTTACAAAATCAAGGTAAAATTAACAAATTTCCCGTGCAAAACATTTTTAATCGATAATATTTAAAGTTGAAATATATCATCTTATGAAGTAAATTTTATATAAGTTTTTCTAAATTTCTTGTTTAAACGCATAGATATTTCTGAATTATTCGTTTCTAAAATTTAAAAAATTATATAATTAAAATAATCTTATTAAAAAACTAGTTTGAATACACTGCTGGACAATTGCTAAGAACGGATAACACTATCATCCATTGCAACCACAAGATGAAAGGAAGAAAAATGTGGAAAATTAGAATAAGTGCGGGATATAGTAATAAGAAGTATGCGTGTGCAAATTTTTTTTTTCTACATCTGTTCATCACGTGATAGCGTTCATAAGAGCTTTACAGGTTTTGACGCGTGTGAACAGTTGTTGTTTCAAGTCAGAGTTTTACAGGAAAGATTTAATAGACGAACTTGAAATTTTTGGCAATGCCTTCCCGACATCACTTAGATGATTTTATAAGTGGCCGAATTATTGGAAAGATCGAAGAAGGGCGAAAAATAACAGATGTTGCCAGGGAGGTCAACATCGCGTTGTTTCACGGTTGTGGAAGTCATTTAAAACTACTAGGATGTGTAGTAGGCGGCACGAGGAGGTCGTGTTAGAAGTACGACGCTTGCAGAAGATAGATATATCGTCCTATCGGCAAAAAAGAGCAAGCGCACCACAGCTCAGCATGTGGCAAATCAGTTTCTTGCTGCCTCAGGAAAGCAGATCTCCCGAAAAACTGTTGCCAGACGTTTGAAGATAGGAGGACTATACGCCTGCAGACCTGTTGTGTGTGTCCCATTGACCAGACAGCACCGTACTGCCCGTTTGCAATGGTGTCGTGAGAATCGCAGTTAGACTGAACAGGACTGGGCATGCGTATTATTCTCAGATGAGAGTAGGTTCAGTCTGTCATCGAATTGTAGACGCCAACTGATCTGGTGCGAGAGTGTGTATTGCTTATCGTCCAGAAAATATCCAGGAAAGGAACAGATATCCGACATGCAGTGTTATGATGTTGGCTGGCATCATGATTAATGGCCGCACGCCCTTACATGTGGTTGCGAATGGAACTATGACGGGTCAACGATATATTAATGAAGTTCTATTTCCTCATGTTCGTCTTTTCCGTAGTGCTTTCGGTGATAAATTTGTTTTATGGACGACAACGCAACATGTAATCGAACACTCGCTGTTCAGGATTGTCTAGACAGCGAGGTTATTCAACACCTTGTATGCCCATCACGTTCTCCAGATTTAAACCCCATTAAAAATGTGTGGGACGCTTTGAGGAGGCAAGTTGCTGGTTGAAACAATCCTCCGATATACAATAACACCCTCATCCGTGCAATCACAGAGGAATGAGATAAATTGCCTCAACAGTTGCTGGATAATGTTGTGCAAAGTAGGATACAACATGTGGAATGTTGCATCACAATCTCACGGTGGACATATCCCGTACTGATACCGTTCTTCAAGGTACCTATACTGACTTTTAGATGCATTGTTTCATTTTTCCGCAAGCAGCATCAAATTAACATTTTTTCTTTCGGATGTTTCACAGCTTTCGTACTTTTCAGAACAATAAATATTCTTTATCCTAATGTCTGAACAGTGTGGCAACTGTATTTTATCCTACTAGGCTTCATGTCACTCTTAATGTTATGCTACATTGCAATTTGTGATTCATCCTTAGCAATTGTCCAGCAGTGTATTTGTTACTTAAGCTTTTAGTTTTTTGCTACTGTCTTTTATATGTTTTTGTGGCTTAATGCATTTACGTTTGTAAGCCTCATGGCATTCTTTGTGGTAAAAGAGAAACTTCGTTTGACCTTTTATTCTATTTATTAAAATTTTAAAACTTCCACAGTATTTAGTTATAATGAAATATTCAAATTTTTAATATTTGGAATTCGGAAAAACACGCGATTTCAAAGCTGAAGTTCGAACGCGATCGTTATTGGTTGACGGCGTTGAAATATATCATCTTATGAAGTAATTAACGTTATACGAAGTAATACGTTGAATACTGAAAAAAATCGTTATTGATTTTTTTCAGTAACGGTGGTATCTTAAGTGAAGATTACATATTAACATGAACAGGATATCGTTTTTTCTGCAATATCATCACAAATATAGATGACGCCTAAGATGTCTATTTCATGAGATGATTCGAAGCCATGATCACTCCTTGCTAAATTACCTAACTATATTAGCATTTAATGCTATTGATTAAACTCTAGTATTTGGACTGTAAGATGGGAGCCAACTTAAGCGGATGAGAGTCTATACGAATTGCTTTGAAAATCCATAATGCAAACATCTGCATACAAACAATTTGAAAGACTTACGATTCTCCAATATAAACAACGGTCAAAATTTCCATTAAATAAATAAATAAATAAATAATAAATGCATGTAAATAAATTTGTAAAATAAATAAATAAATAAAATTTTAATTTGTAAATTGGAATAAAAATTACTTGATATGGGATTGTTAGGATCAGACACTAGTTCTTAAAACCGTGCTTTTTCCAGCAGTAAGCGCTTATTTCACTTTATTTCAGCAGTAAGCGAAACTTAAAAATTAGGATGCTTTGCTTCTAGACAATATTTTCACGCGGGAGCACTTTCCTGATACTGTTTGCTTTTCAAAGAATTTTTTTCTGAGTTTTTAAAATTGTCTAGAGGTTGTTATTTGGAATTCCCTGTTTTTTGTACTTAATACACTACTGGCCATTAAAATTGCTACACCAGGAAGAAATGCAGATAACAAAATGATATTTATTGGACAAATATATTATAATAGAAATAACAAGTGATTAAATTTTCAAAACATTTGGCTGGATAGATCCTGAGAAATCAGTATCCAGAACAACCACCTCTGGCAGTAATAACAGCAGTTATACGCCTGGGCATTGAGTCAAACAGAGATTGGATTGCATGTACAGGTAGAGATGCCCATGCAGCTTCAACACGATGCCACAGTTCATCAACCGTAGTGACTGGCGTTTGGTGACGAGCCAGTCGCTCGGCAACCATTGACCAGACGTTTTCTATTGGTGAAAGATCTGGAGAACGTGCTGGCCAGGGTAACAGCCGAACATGCTCCGTATCAAGGAAGGTCCGTATAATACCGGCAATATGCGGTCGGGCATTATCCTGCTGAAACATAGGGTTTCGCAGAGCTATAATAAAGAGTTCAGCCACGGGTCGTAACACACCAGAAATGTAACGTGCACTGTTCAAAGCACCGTCAATGCGAACATGAGGTGACCGAGATGTGTATCCAATGGCACCCCATACCATCACGCCAGGTGATGGGCCAGTATGACGATGACGGATGCACGCCGCCAGTGTGCGTTCCCCACGATGCCGCCAAACACGGATGCGACCATCATGATATTGTACACAGAACCTGTATTCATCTGAAAAGATTCACCTGTCTCGCTATTTGTGCGCCCAGGTTCGTCGTTGATCACACCATTGAAGGCGCTCTTGTCTATGACGCAGCGTCAAGGGAAGCCGCAGCCATGGTCTCCGAGCTGAGAGTCCATGCTGCTGCAAACGTCGTCGAACTGTTCTTGCAGACACTTGTCTTCCAAACGACCCCGTTTCTTGACTCACGGCTCGTGACGTTGTTGCACGATCCATTACGGCCATGCGGATAATATGCCTGTCTTCTCGGCTGCTAGTGATAGGTGGCAGTTGAGATCCTGCATGGCGTTCCGTATTACCGTCCGGAACCCATCAATTCCATATTCTGCTAACAGTCATTGGATCTCGACCGACGCGAGCAGCAATACTGCGATAAGATAAACCGCAATCCCGGTACGCTACAATTCGACCTTTATCAAAGTCAGAAACGTGCTGGTACGCATTTCTCCTTCTTACACGAGTCATCACAACAACTTTTCACCAGACAACAACGTTCAAATGCACTTTGTGTATGAGGAACCGGCTGAACAATTTCCCCATTTAAACACAATGTAGGTGTCGCTACTGGCGCCTGCTTTGTCTGAATGCACTGAAAAGCTAATCATTTGCATATCACAACACCTTCTTCCTTTCATATAAATTTCACGTCTGTAGCATGTCGCTTTCTTGGTGTAGCAATTTTAATGGCCAGTAGTGTATTTTGCTAAAGGTTTGCTATTTTTGCTTAAAAATGGTCTGGGTTTGCTTATTTTGATAAAGAAACTTAAGTGTTAAAAAGATATCACTATTCTTAAGATAAATAAATATAATATTTTTTAATCACTGGAAAGTCTTTTTTAAAATGTAATTAAGTTTAAAATTAACATGTTATTACATGGTATCTTGTTTGAAGTGTTGATCATTTTATTTGTATCTGAATTACAGAGTTTGTACACTAATTTTGTTATGTTTTTAAATTTTGTTTTCCACTCCCAAAAACATTTAATAAAAAAATAAACTGAAATAAATGGCTCAGTAAAACACGAAAATTTAAAATTTATTCTAGATTATATTATTTGTTATAAGAATGTGTTACTCTCAAATTATATAGTGTAAATATATATTGCTTACTAATTATAATGTGTAAAAAAGTTTTTTCTTGTTTTTGTTATTTAATATGCGTATGAAAACTGTTATTATATTATTACTTACAGTTTAACATAATTTAATAAAAATTAATTTCTCTACTAGACCGTTTTTTAAAACACTATATGTTAGTTTTAACATAGGGTTATATACAGTAAGTATGTATTATTACTATCAGTATTATTATAATAACATAGCAAATTTTTTTTTACTTACAATGTGCAATTTTTTTTCGCATTTGTATAACACAATTTTATTCAATTCTTAAAAAATTATTAAGAATAGTTTCCGTAAATTACAATCTTTTTTAAAATTATAACAGAATAAAACATTTAGTTTTTAGTAAGAAATATTATTAAAAGAGTTACCCATAATTGTATTATTCTTTACAAACTGAAAAACAATATAAAAGACTTTATATTGCTATTCTTATTGTTACAGCCTTAAAATTCAGAACAATAAAATTTATTTTAGATTATATTATATATTATAAATATGTATTACTCTCAAATCATATGTTGTAAGAATATATTACTTACGTAATATATACCTACAATATGTAAGAAATGATATTTTTTATTTTTCTTAGTTATTATGTATGTGGAAAGTGTTGTTATATATTACTTACAGTATAATATAATTTAAAAAATAATTTCTTTACTGTCCTTTTTTTATAACACTGTATGTATTATTTAAGTTATAACATAGGTTCAAATATTGTAAGTATGTATAATTGTTTGTCTCAGTAATATTACACTAAATATACTTACTACAATAAATTTCTTACAATGTGCAATCTTTTTTATTTCTGATATTTTTTTTTCTTGTTTATTAGTGGAACACAATTTAAATTCTTATAAAAAATATTAAGAACAGTTTTTACACATTACAATCTATTTTAAAATTTATTACAGGAGAAAATATTACTTTAGAAATGTATCAAACAAAGAAAATAAACATATCAAATGTAAACTAAATTAGGTAAGAATGCTGTGAGGAGTCTTTACAGAATAAGTTAAAAGTCTTCATGTGTATGACTTAACAAAAACAATATTGCTTGATATATAAGAAAATCCGCCAAAAAATCGCCAATCTCAAAATTTGGCGCAAAGATTACACGCCACCTGTGCCGAATTGAAGCTAAGATTGAAGCAGTGAAAATAAAAATCATCATAAAATTTGTGAGTTTCACTTTATTAATTTTTGCTTCTAAAACACTGATTCACATGTGGCGTTTTTTTTCATCTTTTCTTTTTGCTTCGCTAAAAAATATAGATAGTTAATTGATGTTAGAAATTGGCGTAGTTATCTTCATAATTCCTTTAAAATTATATGACTTTCTAATTTAGAATCAGTGTAAGTAAAATACGTATATATTAAATGCATTATATTCATATGTGTTTAACTATGTAAATATTTTTGGTATTTTTCTAATTAGGAAAAACTTAGTTCATTTTCAGACTTTAAGTTACAACTTTGCAGCAGGGTTAGGTACAGGGACCTCTGCTGGTGTTTACTTTACTTTACACTTTTGAAACCAGTATCCCATTACAAAACCATATATATATATAGAAACATTATATATATATATATATATATATATATATAGTATGAAGTACTATATATATATATGAAGAAGTACTAAAACTTACCTCCTGAAATTTAAGAAAAACGCAAAATAAACAACTCGGAAAAATTTTCAGATTAAAAATTTTTTTTATTCATAACGACGATATACCAAGATTGTCGAGTAAAGTTAGAAAAGCTCACTCTAACAGGTTTTAGCAACTGTAAAACTTAAGGTCGTTTGTCTACGGTGACGTTTTGACATACAGTATTCAAAATTATAATTTATAATTTGAGTTGTTAACATGCAACGAAACCAACTATAAAGCAACAGAGTTTAAATTTTAACATTTTTTCTCTATGCTCTTACGTTTCTTATGAGTCTCCTAATTAGGAATTTAATTTGTCACCACATCTTTCCCATCAAATGTTTTGAATAGGTGACGTTATTCAAGAATAAATCAAGTTTTCAGGCATTTAATATATAATAGATTAAGAAATCCAATTAAAAAATATCAGATCATACAAAATAAAATAAAAAAACTATTAGTCAGAAACGAAATCTTATGATAAAAGAATTTTCTAAATTTTAATTCGTAAATGGGAATTGAAATTATCATTGCTACTGTGGTGTCAGAATAAGGATTTGTCAATAGTGCGTAGTGTTCTTGAATTAGAGGTCTGTAAAAACAAACGTTGTTCTATTTATTTATTATGTTAGCTGAGAGAAAACTAAATATTACACTGAAATCAAAGTATGAATTCATAGTCTTGTACACACTCCAATATTCATATAGTTAAGAACATAGTGAATGATAAAAATCAAACATTGGGTTGTTCGGAAAGTCATTTCGTTTTTCCTGAAAACGAAAAACATGATGCAAATTAATATTGTATTGCATTGCACATTGTATATTCTAGTCCAATAGCTTTAACCATCTTTCTGGGTAGTAGCACGATTCTACAGTCATAAAGTAGTTGGTTTTTACTAACAAAAAGCTGATCCATGTAAGAAAAACGAAATAACTTTCTGAACCCAATAAAAAGGTATTGTGAAAGATGGCTTTTAAATGTTAAAGAAGTTATTATAAGCAAAATACGTAAGAAAATTAGAAAACAAAGTAATAGTTTAGAAATTCATGAAAATCTCAAAGTTTTGGCAAAAAATTAATATTAATTCATTACAGGAAACGTTCATTTTTACGAACTTTAACGATTTTATAAGCTAATGATTTGTTTTTAGTCTAGATGCATAAACGCAATTATAATTTGAATTTCCATTTATGAACTAATATTAAGAAAAATCTTTAAGAATTCATTAATATACATCTTTTGTTTCTGTTTATTTTTATCACGACTGAGAAACTTCGACTAGCCTGTGAAATTTTTCCTTCCCCATCTAACTTCCGTCTTACAATCTATGCATCAGAGAATAGTACCTTATGACATTTACAGCTTCAAGAGTAAAGGGAGTTAGGTATTTTTTTCAAGAAGTGAACATGGTTTGGAATCGCCTTATGATATTTGTAACGTTCAACTGGCAACTTGCAAAAATATTGTCACTGTTTAGAATCTGTAGCTGTTTAATGTATTCAATACCTGAATTGATATAGCAGAAAAAACGATATCTAGGTTATTTTGGCACACATTTAGCCTTTATTACTACAATGAATGCAGGAAGCCACGAATATTTCTGATGATTTGAATGAAGATATGTCATTCATCCATGAATATACTCTCCACTGCCTGAAATTTCATTTTTAAGCTTTCTGAATGTAAACTCATTTGTAATTTGTACTTAATAAGTATCAGATGATAAAATTATTGAGAATATAATAAGAATAAAGGAAAACAATCACATGACAAACAAAAAAATGAAGTGATCAACTACAAAACAAGCCAATATCTGGCTAAAAAAAATGGAGATACTTTTTTAAGAAAACAGCGAAATGCTTTGATACACAGAAAATTTATGATTGTAATTTTGAAAGAGAAAAACTTAAACAGTACATTTGCAAGGGTGAGCTATAAAAGTATGTGGCCAGTTTGGGTACTTATGATCTCGATCCAAAACTTCCAAAAATGTCTCTAATTGCCCCTGATCACCAACACTAAACAGCTGATGATAGAGAAAATATGCGTTGATCGGAGGAATCCCACTTGTTATGGCATCACACATATGGGTGAAGCAGAATTTGGAGAAGATGGAATCCAACCAGACAGGAACTTTTATTCTTCCTGTGTGATTGCCAATATTCATAGGGTGGGGAATATTTTTTAGCATATGTTGGTTCTAATTAACAGTTTTACAATGTGGCAGTATGAACTATCAGCACGGTAATGACAACCAACAATTACTTTTAACTTTACAACAGACAGAAGAGCCTTTAAGAGTGTGGTCGATGATGAATCTAGAATTACATGATGTCATATTTTAAGTAGCTTTGGTGATATTTAACTATGATGGAATCATGTAGAACACATATATTGCCATGTGCACTCTATACTGTCACATTGGCCAAACACTTAAGTAATAGGATAAAGTGCCAATTGATAATTATCTCTATTATCTTTTGTTCACAGAGCCTGCATTTTGAACAATGGTAGTTATATTTCTATTGTACCTACTGTAAAATTAAACTAGGTGCAGCCTTTATCCCATTTCAGAAGAACAAAAATTTACAGACAACAAATAAAAATGGCAAAGAGAAACTCTATACATCAGATAGAAGCTCTAGCCATACAAAAAGCGATCCTACATGCCATAGAATTCAATATTTTCCCTGCACGTATCTGAACGGACAGCCTTCCTGTGTTAATCTCTCTCCTCAACCACAAACATAAGAACCCAATTATAGAGGACATTTAAAACATTTTACATTCAAAATCTTTAACTTTGCAACTAGCATGCACAAAAACTCACATGGGAACAAAAGGTAATACACTAGAAGACAAAAAGGCAAAAGAAGGAGTTTCAAACCAAAACCTGCCAGTAACAGAACACCCCCGACCAAAATCTTATTTGATCAGAATCCTCAAAGAAAGACTTGGATGATAACGCAGGAAGATTCACTCAAACTCTTTTCAAAGGTATCTACAGATAGAAAGCTGTGTAAGCCCCTTCCTAACTTATCTAATAACCAATCACGATCCATTTCCTTTCTACTTTTATAGGATCGCTATAGGTAGATCACCACTTAGTGTCTGTGGACAGGTAGGAACATCCCTTCATTACCTGGAACACTGTCCAATGACAACAGATTATCACATTAAGAGAAGTCCCACATAAACTTATGAGGCTTACAGTAAATACAGCATCACTGAAAAATTTAGAAGAAACAGACTCACTAAACTATTGAATCATCAAAACAATAAAGGTCCAGAAATATGCAAAGATCCATTAGCTCCAACTCAACAAACTCACTTGAACAGTATAGGCTCAGAATAGTGAAAACGTAACAATAAATGAGTTTGGATTTTCACTCAAATCTTTCTAATTAATTTTAGAAATACTTTTTAAACTTTTAGTTTCTTACTAATCCAGAAATCTAAACTTCACTATCTATTCTTTAGCTCTATCCTGTATTACTTTTCCCAATATTAAATCAATATTGTATACAAATATTTTTTTTCTTGTAACTGAATTGTGAATTCTATTGAATGGATTGTTTGCAAGCTTTAAGTCCCCACCACTGTGACTTTAATGCTGATAATAAATAAAGTCACTCATATTGTGGTTACTTTATTGATGATGGAGAAGCTTAAACCTGTTTAGCAATTAGTAAAGTTCAGGGCTTCTCCTCATCATGTATGTAGAATTAAACTAAAAGGGCTCTAATCCAAAGTTTAACAATTGTCTACTCGTTTTAATAAACTATCAAAGAAATCAATTTCAAAATTAAATATGATTTAATTAATAGTATAAAGAAACTGTACAGATTAAACATTGAGCTTTGCAGACTCATGATCACAAACAAAATTCAAAAGTAATCTTCAAACTGTTGTTTTAGAGTCCCATTTTTTTTATATCAATACAAAATCGTCACTTCATTTCAGGTTAAATGAAATTAGAATGGTCAAACGAAATCTTAATTTAATGTTTGTTAAGATGAGAAGTAACTTTTCATACCTTAAATAAAAAAAATGAATTCAAAAACAACAAATATATTACAATTTTAATACTAGTAATTTTCACAATTTATGTATATATATATATATGTATATAAACACAGCTAAATAGTTAATAGGATTTATACATATATACAATTTCATTTCTTGGTTGTATATTCAATTCTGTTAAATTTCCAGTTTTTATTTCTTCAAATTTTACAGCAATTATAAAACGATTGCTTCAGTTTCATTATGTATGGTTGAATTCACCATAGCTTCTAAAATATTCCCTCCTCCTTCCTAAAAGAATATAAATATAAGAAAAGTATTTGGTATTAAATAAATAAAACTATCATCATGCATGTTTTCCCTCTAAACAAAGTTTAAAATAATCCATGAAATTATCAAATGATATCCAAATTCAGAAGGTAATATAACAAAATAAAATATCAGTACAAAAGAAAGTAATTAACATTTAAACATGTTGCACACAACATTAATACTAGCAAATAAGCAAATATTAATATAAACATACAAAATACAAATATAATTTTGGATAAATATATAATTAATTGTGGGAGAAAAAAAGACTCATATGCAATGTGAAACTATAAAATAATTCACACCAGGATAAATATCTAAAATAAAATTATTTGTTAGGTGTATAAGAATATTAAATATAAACCCCTACACAAATTTGAAACATTTCATAAATTACAAGCCACTACTTAAGTTTTCTGGTCATAGAAGTTGTCAGAATAGTTCGTTTTTATCAACTTATGTAAACAACAAATCCAAAAGAATTCACACAACAGTTGTCTATCTTTCTTCTAGTTCTATGTTTTTCCAATGAAATATGAGAGGATAATGGATTAATATTTAAATTTTAAGATGAGTACTTCAAAATAAAATTTCACAAAAAATCAATTTGAATAAAACAAACACAATAAAAATTTAAATATAATTTTGAAGTAATACAGAGAAAAGATTAATTTAACTGCAGAAATCTAATTTTTATTTTTACATAATCATTTTTTTCTTGTCAATATAACTGAAGATAAGACAATAAGAATAAAATTTCATAAGCTATCTAGCAGTAATTTTTAAATATGAAAATATGCCATATTCACTTATTTTTTGGAACAAATTTTTCTGATTCAGTCAATTTCTACACCATTTTTTAACTATTTATCAATAATTTAAGCAGTCCCATTTACAGGTTGAAATATTAAAATCATTCCAAACGTTTCTGGTTCATAAGCTTAATAACACATTTATTTAGTTTAAGAATTAGCAAGCATTTGGCTGAATATATTGTAAATTGTTTTAGTTCAGCATTATCAACTAAATAAATTTAAATATGCATTTTTTATTCTTAAGAAAAATTTAATAAATTATCTTGTCATTATTTATACTCCTGAAATAAGAAAGCCTTCACCAGGTCCAAAAGGTCTTGAGATTTTTAGGAACAAAGTTTATATATGTTATGTTCAATAAGAAATTTGAAGAAAAATTGTAAAGCTCTTACTTGGATGCCTTAAATCAACAGAGAAAAATATTTTACTGGCTTTGTACTTTACCTCATTGGCAAGCTTTTGGTGAACTTTAGCAGCTTCAATTATAATATTTGACAAAAGCCCCCACAAGTCGAATTCCTCTCGAGACATAATTGTAATATACTGTGATCCATTCCGTTGTTCAATTCTATGCAGTGAATTATTTCCATCATCTGACTCAGGATTTTGTGTGTTTAAAGTTGACCAATTGTTCTTTTTGATATTCTCAATAAGTTGGTTTACTGATGCTAAAAGTTTTGCAAATGGAGTCAACATAGTCATATCTAGAAGTATTTAAAATTTAATTAACTTTTCAACAATATCACTAAATAAAATATTTCAATTATTTATACTAAGACAAAAGAGATTTTATTATACGTGAAGAAAAATAAAAAAAGCGCATATAATAGAATTAATTATGGAACAAATTAAAACATAATTCTATAAAAACACTTAACAGTAAATGAGTAATTAACATTTTTCATGAATAAAAACTAGCATACTAGAACTTTTAATCAGTGGTAAAGGGTGGGAACATTTGAAAGTGACTGTTATTTAGAAATGGTAAATATTTAGAGTGCTCAGTATTTTTATTAATGAAATGTTTGAAAGTAGAAAATTATGACAATTACTTAGTGATTAATGAAAATTTTACTGTAATCGCACATCAGTAATATAACAAATAAAATGGTCTTGGTCAAGATAGTTTACAGAATTATTAAAATAAAGTAGCAAAAATAATTTTTTTATAAAAATATTACAAAATATGTATAACAAAATATCAGTAACAAGAAAATTTTATTTCAAAATTATATCAATAAAAACTGAAGCATAATAACAAGAAATTAGATAACATTGAATTGTAAGAAAAAGTACATTTTCTTTTGATGATTCAGTAAGTATTTTTATATACATATATCATTTGAATTTGGTACACATAAAATATACATTAAAGTTCAGAGTCCACTGAAGGATAGTTTTTGTAAAAGTTAAATAATGTTGCCCAAATTTATAAAGTTTTCAAAATGAAATTAAGAATTTAAAAAATAATGAGAATATTTTTTCTTAATATTGATAATTCTGCCATAATATTTTGGACTGCAACTAATAACTTAGAGTAGCGAATTATTATATTTAAAATGGCAATTAGAAAGAGAATTTTAAGATACTTAATTTGGAAAATATTTATTTTACTAATGCCAAACATTAGTGCTTCAGCTATTAGTTTTACGGGCTTTCCAATACTTCTTGAGAATGCCTTTATATTGAGAAAGTATGATAAATTTTTAAATGTTTGAAAATTATTGGTTGATTACAATTACACAAAACACAGTAGAGAGAATCCACCACAATTTAATAATGATTCCACAAGCAGTCAATTTGAAAAATATATGCATTCAATAATCAAGAAGATAAAAGAATATTCTTTAATAAGGTAAAACACTACTTAATTAAGCTCTGAGCACAAACCTTAAAATATCAATAACTTTGGCAACAGCTTTTTGAAGAAAGGTCAAAAACAGATAAACTGCACGAAATTTAAAATACATAAAAACAAATTATTTTTGTAAATAATTTATGAAAGACATATAAAAATAGATAGAAATACAAAATCTATAGCAAATATAGAAGTTATTTAAAGTTTTACATTTACTTTTTATTCATAACAGAAATAAGTAAAATTGGGGAAAAAAATCAGAATTTTGTAAAATACAGTTGAAGCTTGTTATAACAATCACATGGTATTAAGACATTTCTGTTATAATGACCAATGATAAAATCCTAAATTTTTGATAAATGCAAGAACAATCTATGTGGTAAAAGCATATTAAAAATGACACCTTCAAATACAGGTTATCCATCCTCCATTGCTCAACTGAAAAAAAAATGGACTGATAAACTCGAACATACCATAAGTAAATACGGAAATCTGTAAATAATGTAAGTATGTGAAAAGCACACAACTTATTTGTGCCTCAAATATCTTCCATATACATCAAGAGTCCTTTAAAAATTTTCTTAAATAATACAAAAACTTGGCTACAATACAATTGTTTATATAAATGATTTATTCATTGATTTGGTTAATGATGCATAATTTAATTAATGTAGAATAAATCCTTTATTTCTTTAATAAAATATTACTTCTCTTACACAAAACTTAATGAATGAATATATTTTAAGCCCATTTCAATAAAAATAATACCATATTTTATAAGATTTTTATGTTTTTCCTAATATAGGCTAAGTGATATACATTAAAATAAAATGAAATACATCATAATAAAATGAATTTTTAGAAAAAAAATTAAACGATGTTCCTACTTTATTACACTTCAAATATTTAATACTTGATATTATTAAATGCCAAAATAATTTGATGATTTTTGTTTAAAAGAATACTGAGCCTCTGAAAGTCTTCTATTTTTTGCATTGACAGCTCAAATCAAAAATTCATAAATAATTTTTGTCATTATTTTGTATGTTCATGTAATAATTTAAAGCAAAGAAATCTATAACTCACAAATAAAAATTCTATTAAACATTAAAATTAAAAGATAATAGGATAATAACACACCAATTCAATTAATAAAAGTGAATAATCAAAAAACATTTAAAAAAATAAAACTCACCAGATACCATATCACCTTTCATACTAGGGTAATTTAATATTGTAATGTAAACATCAAAATATGAATAAACTGAAGATAATCTTGTTGAGTCAAATAAGCTTTCTTCTTTCACAAGTTTATCAATATATCCCTTGAAAATAGATTTTAAGGCATTCCAATTTTCAACTAAAATAGGAATTTTAGAATAAGCAACTTTCAAATAAATTCAAATAGCTTTTACATACAGAAAAAATATTAATAGAATCCTGGTTTAAAAAATGTCGGTATAAAAACAAATTAATTATACATTGCATGAATTTTGATATGGATCATAATAGGAAAGATGTTATGATCAAAAAATGGATACCACATGACTATATATATATATATATATATATATATATATATATATATATATATATATATATATATATATATAAGCAATTAACATTTTTTAGAAAATTAAAACCAAATGATTGGGAATTGGGATAGTAACATAGTAACACAGCAATAAAAATACCTTTAGTTTCTTATTAAATAAAGACAGGAATGGCACTACAGAAAAGTTAAGAGTGTCTCAAGTGGTAAGCTAAAATTTAAGAATATGAAAGTATCCATGCAGTGAGTGTAAGCTTCTATTTAGGCATGTACATAAATTTTAAGATAATTTTAGAATAAACTATATGTTAATATATCAATACAAACATTATTACCAGAAGATATGCTGATATTATATAATTCAACAATTTTATCATGAATACTTTGGAAGTACAGTCATGTTACATATGGAGATTTAACAAAAAAGAGGGGAAGCATTTTAAGTCATCAAATGCACTGTTGAAGCATAATAAAATTAAATTTTACATTGTTTCCTTTAAAAAAAATTTTCATAAAATTTTTTCCATACCTACATTACCATGCAAAGTCAAAACCATTTTATTGTAGAAAATATAAATCAAACTATGAAACATTAATAATTCTATTGCATCTCTTTTCATTTGAAAATGTATTGTCAACTGTGAATTAGGGGGTCATGTGAAAACTACAGGTAAATAAATTCATTCTTTTGAATTTTCTATTTTTCTATATTCATTGTTTCAAAATAGAAGCAGGAAAATCCTTCTGAAAAATTTTATGGATATAAATTAACCTTTATGAATATTTCATGTCAAGAATTATGGAATAGATGTTCACCTCAAGATAGACCTTGTTTCTTGAGTACCACAATCTTTATTATAACTCTTAGAAGGGGCTTAGAAATTTTTATTCAATTATTCAGTAAGTGTGGCCTACCTTAGTTAAAATATTAAAGATTATCTTGATAGCAGTAGATCTGTTTTGGAGACATCTGTTGAAAATTTGTAAATATATGATAAGGTTATTTAACTATTAATTAAGGCTTATGATAAGGTAACTCTAAGTTAATTTATAAGCTGATTTCCATGGGAAAATAAGAAGATCCATGTTGCACTGACTACATGATTTCCTTGGTCAGCAAATTTGTTCAGTAAACTTTGGAACCATACATATTCAAACAAATAGAATCTGGATTTCTTTAAGATACAATATGGAACCCTAAACTGTTCAATATATATATCAACAATTTAATTCATTAAAAAGTAATCTCAGAGTAAAAACTTATTTGTTGATAACTTGACAATATGGGAATGTCAGTTTGACTTATTGTCAGTAAAAACTTATTTGGCATTTTTTGGGACTGTTTTAATACCATGTAAATTAACAAATAAAAAAATAACTACCAGTTTTTTTCCTAAATAGGCGCTCCTTTTTTACATAATTTATGGCAATTCATAGAACAGAAAGTAAAAAGTATTATTTAGATTGCATTTTTGATTATAAATTGAGTTGGATATATATGTAGAAAATTTTTTAAGACTTCTCTTCCAGGTTTTTCATTTAGTTAATCTTCAGTTACTCTAATAAGTTCTGCCCTCTGCAGCAATTAGAACAAGCATAAAATACTCAAACTGTCTAAAACCAAAGTCTTCATATTATTACAGATTCTGTAAGAACCACTCCTATTCTAGCAATGTGGTTATTTATGAAAAGCTGATTGGTCTGCCTAAAAATTGGAGGGATCAAGACACCATCACAAAGAGATATCTTAAAACTTAGAAAATTTTTATAGCATATGCTTATTCTGCAGCTACTGACCTCAATATCCACTTCAATACTTAATTTCTCTGTAGATCTGGTTGCTCTTTAGGATTTATAGGGATTTCGATGTATCTGAAGCTGGATATCCATGTAAATAAGAGTAATATGAGTGAACAAGTTTGTGTATAGCTCTGACACTGAAAACAAATACCCAGGGCTACATGATTACATATCTATATAGAATGATTAACAATAAATATGGAGCAGGAGCCAATGTGTGCATTATTTTTCCATGTTACACAGAAATTAATTTAAATCCCCTCTATTATGATATTAAAATATTGGTTATTTATATCACACTAAAACAATTGGCTATCCATTCTTCATAATTTTTCAGAGCCACTATTTTGTCAGATTCCCTATCTACTCTTTAATTTCTAGCAAGTAGACAATACAGAAACACTACTTACATACTGGAAGGGAGAGAAATCTCAATCTGTTTCTTCCAAATGGATCCTGCCTAGCTATAGGATTCCAAGAAATGAGGTAGCTGATTTTTAGGCAAAAAGCCCGCCAGGGTTTGGAGGCAAAGATTCTCCAGAGATCTTTGAAAAGCCCCTCATTTCATTCCAACTTCTGATAAAAAGAAGATATATCTTCAAGATAAAGCAGAGAACACTATGTGATCTAGCCATGGGTATCATTAATTGAGGATACACATATAGTTCAAGGTTTTCCTAGAAGAACAGCTGTGACACTTTTATGCCCATGATTGCTTGCTTGAACACTTGTATTACCCTGAGCTTTGTGATTCTCCCTTATATCTTCTTGTAGACAATCAAATTTTGGATGCTATTCATCTTGATTCATATTTTGTACTTGAGTTTCTAAATTGTCATATTCAGAAATATTGGAAGGCTAGAGATCTAATGGAATAATAGCCAATTTTCTAAGCATTTCTAATAAATGAATTTTTCCACAATAAACTATATTTTGAAAAGATAATTTTGCCTTTTAATTCTTCTAATTCGGTGTATATTGCGGCTTCAATTAATGAAATTGTTGTAAAATATTTACTATTTAAATTGATTTGTATGCAATCTTGATTTCTCAGCAGGTAATAAAATCATTGCAACCTTAAATTCATTCTTTTTTTTTTTGCATAATGAGAATTTTTGGTAATGAATAAAGAAACTAAATAAAATTTATGAGATTTACATTTTAATGTTTTAACAGTAATACATTTACAAACTACAATGATTTTTTAAATCATGCCGTTTTACTTTAAATATTTTTACGATTGAAATTATATAAATAATATTTGATGACATCACCACAGGATACTTACATAAAAATATTAACTATGGAAAAATTAACAGAAGCAAATAGGAATTTAGTTAATTTTAATATGATAAAATTTCTTCAAGTTGTTTTTTAAAAACTAAATTCCAGAAAATACATTTTTTATTTCTGAGACAAGTGTTACTGAAATATTATTAAGAAATAAGCTTAAAGGTTTGTTAACAAAGTTTCATTTTCATGATTTATGGAAAATAATAGAAGATAGAAATATTGATAAATTAAGAAAATTGTGTAATATGTATTCTTGATACTCTTTTTCTATACACAAAAGTAGTTATATTTCATAAATTTCTGTAATATTTTTATACAATATGTTTAACAAAATGTTGATGAAAAATTTCAGATAATATTTTAAATAATTTAAAAGTTTTATGAGAAATGAAATTTTTTCTTAAGAATTTAACATGAATCAACAATTGAATTTATATTAAGAATATACACGTCATTTAAAAAAAAAAAAAAAAAAACGTTATTAGATGTAGAGTATTTAAAACCACGCAATAAACAAAATAAATACAGCAAAATTTAATTTTACCTATAAAAGTAAAAAAATATTTAATATTGGTATTAAATGTTCTGCTTCCCTTACTTTTGAAATTTTTTATTTGTTTATAATTGATTTGTTTACAAGGAAAAGAAACATTATGATTGGGAAGTTATACATGCTTGGAAAGTTAAAAAACATTTTTTATTGTAAAAGTACATTTTGCACTCTTAGCCTTTTACTTTCAGTTAAAAGATTTGTAATTAGAAATAGTATTAAATAAGTAATACTGATAATTTTAAGGATCTCATATCAATGAGATTTCATTAAGATTGTTGTCTTTTTAAATTATAAATACTGAAGTACATCATAAACAATATTTATATATGTCTTTCAATTCTTTTTTTTATACACATAGAAATGTAAACCATTTAATACACATTCTGATAAATGAATATATTAAAGGTGCATATTTCACATTTTTATTCTCTATATATATAACTAAGCTGCACAAATTAATTTGATTTTAAATATTTTATTTTGTAATTAGATACCTTTTCAAGAAAATTAAAAACTATAATGGATATTTATGGAAGTCTTTTTCTATAATCACTATAAGATAAACAATTCAAGAATTCATAAAAATGGAAGCAATTGGAAAATGTGAATATGGTTGGTGACAAACTGATTTATGCAAAGAGGAATAATGTTTGATATAAAAAAAAACTTTAGTGTAAAATTTTTTAATAGAGGGTAGTTAACAAACTTAAATCACAGAATCCCATTTAAATCTGTTTTTATTAGCATTCAGTAAATATTCACAAGCATATTACAACAATAATAGCTTTATGAATATTGCAGCACATAAATTTACACTTTGCAACTTAATACGAATACTGTTAATTGCAGTACATAGTAAATATGGATAGATACAAAAGATTTTATGGCAAATGCCATCCTTTAACTCCAATGTAAAACGACCTACAGTAGTAAACTTGAGATATTATGTTACACCACAGCGAAAAACCAAATGGTGCCAGATTGATGAAAAGGGATAATTTATTTTTAAAGCAATGGCTAATTATCATTTCTCACCAAATGTGCTTATCAGATTTTTTTCATGGGAGTTATTGTTTGTTATTTTAAATACTCTTTAAATTTGATATAATTTAAATTTATACTTTGTCCAATTTCCAATCATAGCGAATAGACAAATAAATTTTTTTTTAAATCAGAATCTGTAAAAGTTGAGTTTTGTCTGTTTTGTAAAGTTTATGCCCATTAAGAAAAACTTTATTGTAAGTCTTTTTTGATGGAGAGCGTTTTCTATTTATTAGATTATCAGTGGTGATGTATGATATGCACAACAAAATTTGAAACATTTTTAACACATAACCATCTGATTATATACATTAAAAAACATTAACTGCACATAAGTTTTGCCTCATCAGTGATAACAACCATTCTATTTCTGATGTATATGAAATCGAGGCTGAAACATAGCACTAATATAAATGTAATTTTTAAATAAGATAAATTTATTGGACTAAGAAAACGTAAAAATCCTTAAGTCACTTCTCAGCTCTATTCATACATCAAACTGTTGTGAAACTGATAAGAAAATTATAAATATTACAAGTATATTATAGGAACATAATAATTACAAAAAATATTTACCAACTGCTTTTGTTACATATGAACATGCACATAATGAATTCAACAAATTGAAGAAATTGTCTAAGCATTCCTTCTTCATACTGTAAAAATGAAATTTTATAATTTGTACAAAAAAAAAAAAAAAAAAAAAGAAGAAGAAGAAGAAGAAATGACAATAACAACACAAGTGGAAAATTAGAATTGAGTAATAAATATTTATTATAGTATAAACATTTAAAAATTAATTATATAAACATTTAAATAAGTATTAAACATAATGCCAAAAAAAAATGTTAAAAGCAATGTCAAAAAACTTTTTAAATATATATATATACATACACTACTGGCCATTAAAATTGCTACACCAAGAAGGCGACATGCTACAGATGTGAAATTTATACGAAAGGAAGAAGGTTCTGTGATACGTAAATGATTAGATTTTCAGCACATTCAGACAAAGCAGGCACCAGTAGCGACACCTACATTGTGTTTAAATGAGGAAATTGTTCAGCCGGTTCCTCATACAGAAATTGCATTTGAACGTTGTTGCCTGGTGAAAAGTTGTTGTGATGCCTCGTATAAGGAGAAATGCATACCAGCACGTTTCTGTCTTTGATAAAGGTTGAATTGTAGCGTACCGGGATTGCGGTTTATCTTATCGCAGCATTGCTGCTCGCGTGGGTCGAGATCCAGAATATGGAATTGTTAGCAGAATATGGAATTGATTGGTTAAGGACAGTAATACGGAATGCCATGCGGGATCTCAACGGCCACCTATCACTAGAAGCCGGGAAGACAGGCATATTATCCGCATGGCCGTAATGGATCGTGCAAGCATGTCACGAGCCGTGAGTTAAGAAACGGGGTCATTTGGAAGACAACAAGCGTCAGCACGAACAGTTCGAAGACGTTTGCAGCAGCATGGACTCTCAGCTCGGAGACCATGGCTGCGGCTTCCCTTGATGCTGCATTATAGACAAGAGCGAATTCAATGGTGTGATCAACAATGAATCTGGGCGCACAAATGGCAAGACAGATGAATCCTGGTTCTGTGTACAGTATCATGATGGTCGCATCCGTGTTTGGCGGCATTGTGGTGAATACACATTGGCAGATGCATTCGTCATTGTCATACTGGCCCATCACCTGGCGTGATGGTATGGGGTGCCATTGGATACACGTCTCGGTCACCTCATGTTCGCATTGACGGTGCTTTGAACAGTGCATGTTACATTTCTGTTGTGTTACGACCCATGGCTCTACCCTTTATTGAAGCCCTGCAAAACCCTATGTTTCAGCAGGATAATGCCCGACTGCATGTTGCCGGTATTGTGCGGACCTTCCTTGATACGGAACATGTTTGGCTGTTGCCCTGGCTAGCACGTTCTCTAGATCTTCCACCAATAGAAAACGTCTGATCAATGGTTGCCGAGCCACTAGCTCGTCACCAAACGCCAGTCACTACGGTTGATGAACTGTGGCATCGTGTTGAAGCTGCATGGGCATCTGTACCTGTACATGCAATCCAATCTCTGTTTGACTCAATGTTCAGGCGTATAACTGCTGTTATTACTTACAGAGGTGGTTGTTCTGGGTACTGATTTCTCAGGATTTATCCAGCCAAATTTTTTGAAAATTTAATCATTTGTTATTTTTAGTATAATATATTTGTCCAATAAATATCATTTTGTTATCTGCATTTCTTCCCGGTGTAGCAATTTTAATGGCCAGTAGTGTGTACATATATATATTAATAATTAGTAGAATGTGAGCAAGGCTTGCATTTACTTATATAAGTTCTGATATAAGTTGCAGCAATTCACCCATTAAAACAAATATTAAAAATAGGAAGAAAAAAGTGAAAACACATTGGAAAACATCAATATATCATTAATTTATATTAAAAATATTGGAATTTTTTAATTAAGATACTCTATATTTCAAAATTAATTTTTCTTTAAATTCTTTCACAGAACCATAGAGGAATAGGGAATTTTGTTAAGGAAAACTATCAATTAAAACATATTTCAAACCAAAAGAGGCTTGTATTTTATTAAAAGAGAGAAATGTTGATTAAGAAATAGATTATATAAATAAAAATTACACTGCCTAAATTATATAAATAGGATGACATTTAAAAATTAAAAGTGAATTTATTTTCTAATAAATGAACAGAAATTGAACTCTAAAGATTTCAGTTAGAGAAATTTCACTTGAGATACATAATAGGTTTCACACAAAATAAATAAGATCAGAGAAATCTTTATCACAAAATTTTTAAGCATAGCTTTTAGTTCATAAATTTGCAATTTAGTTCATAATATGTAAAAATACTTTTGCATAATCTAAATATAAAAATGCTAAATAAATGTAGGGAAAATTTCTGTTTATATTTTTGACTTAATTTAATTTATATTGGTTTATAAATATGTATTTTTCTTTTATAAATATTTAAATATGACTGTAGTTAAATTTGCCTAATAGGCATTACAATGAAATTTCTCATAAAATTATAGTAGTGCAAGAAAATGTTAAATTATTTTATAAATTAATGATGAAAAGTTGAATTTTAATGTATGAAGAAATATTAAAATATTAATATGTGTGATTCGATAAAATACACATTTATGGATATAAAAAATTTAAAACACTTTATTCAAAAATGTAGTTTATTTTAAATTTGGAAATGTTAAATGCTTTGAAGAACTGATAGATGCAACATTTTACACTATAGAAAAAATCCAAAATACAAGTAACTTTAAAGCTATCACAATCTACCAGAATATATACATCTCTCTCTCTCTTTGATTAAGGTACAAACAATATTAATGATATAAATCTTAGTTATTATGCTGTAAATATAAATACTCAGAGGAAATGATGGATGAAATATACAAACATTAATTGGAAGTTATATTTGACTAATTTTTGTAGAGAATAAATTTCTTCTCATTTCTATTAAATGAAAAAGCGAAGTAATGTTAAATAACAGTAAAAATAGTGAATAATATTATAGTTTCTACCAGTACATATATTTATATCTAATATGACATAAGTATTAATGTATTTTCTTAAATGAATATATAAATTATGAAAAGTGAAAATAAAATGTGACACATTTAAATTTAAGAAAATACAATCTTAAATCTACTTACAATAATTGCTGACTAGAAACAGTTAAAGAAGCTAAATAGGAATCTTGACTCCAAATTTCACAATAATTAGTATTTTCTATTGAAAGTGCATATAAAAACTGGAATGTAGCCTGTATAAGATTACCTAAAGTACAACACAAAGTATTAGAAATAAATTTTCATTTTCTGTATCATTGATTGTATATTTAATACATCAGTAATAAAAATAACATGGTCATTAATAATATATCAGTCATATTGGTCAGAAATTATAGCAGCATTTAACCAAAAATACATAAAATTGCATGTACATAATTACTCCCATAGCACATTATTTTATTTCATCTCTTGCTTTAATGTGTTTTATGCAAAACCAAAAAGTATAAAGTAATTTTACAATCACATTGGACAGTGATGGACTAAATTTGAAAAAGGTACATTTTAAAGTGTGAAAAGAAAATGTTCAAGAATCCTAAACAAGTTAGAAGTTGTTTACATCACATGCAGACCATACAATTAGATGATCAATATTCCTTTTTTAAAGGAAATCAAAAAGTAAAAAAGTAGTTAGTTTAAATAACTTTATTATTTTCTTTTGTTCTATCTTTCACCAATTTAAATATTTTTCCCTTACTCATCAACCCTTCATGCAACTTCTCTTTTACATAAGGAATTTAATACCAATCACAAAAATTTTTAAATATCTGACTGTAACATTTGATAGAAAATTTTCCTGAAGGCTACAGGTGCAAAGATACAATACTTTAAGCTACAAAGAGACTCTCACTTTTAAAGATTTTGGCTGATTCTAAATGGGATTGCTCCAGGATTACATTAAATACCACTTATACAACCTACATTCGACTCATCTTAATATATGTTATGAATCGCTAATTAGCTCTTCTAAGATAGTCCTCTAGAGACTGGAATTTTTTTCAGAATGAGGCACTGAGTCTGATCACAGGTACAGTAAAAAACACTAATATTGATTGTATGCAGCTGTGTACGAGAAACAGACCTAGTTTAGTATGACTTTGGGAAAAAATTCTTTGAACACAGAGAAGAAATTTCCTTTCAGTCTGGCCAAAACTTAAAGGCAATAGTACAGGAAGTTTGTGAGAATCTCAAGTTTAGATCTCAATTTTGAGTCTAAATAGTTTTTGCCTCCATTTAATCCTATTGTAAATAAGGACTACTCCATACATTTTGGACTTAAACAGGAATTCCTTAAAAGTGACACAAGTGAAACTGTGCTAAAGGCTTTAGTTTAGGAAACTATAAATGCATGCTAACCAAAGGAAGAGAGACAGCAAGTACATACTAACAGCTTCAGGATGGGTGACTCAACTAATGCAGGCACAGGTGTCTACTGTAAGCTGTTTTCTTTATACTTTTATTATTTCTTTATTTATAATCATTGGCCCTTTTGCAAGTACTTTTGATGGTAAAATAACCATAATTCATCAAACCCTTCCACAGGTACAACTTTAACTGGGGCTCCTTCCAACTGTGATTTTCTTATCAGACTCTAAAGCTGCCTTTCAAAATGATTCCCATTCCTCAATTGTTAACAACTGCTAAGATCTTTTTAAATGGTTCTCAAGTACATGCAAAAAGGTTGTCCTTCAATAGATCCCTGTTCATTGTGGTGTCCAGAAAAAAGAGACTAGACTTTCAGGCCAAGGAAAGAGCTGCCATCCTTTAAACATCACAACATGTCTCCCATACAATTCAATCAAGTTAATTATCAAGCAAGCCATCAGAGCAGACTTTTTATACAGGAACTCACTTCCATAAATAGAAATAAATCAGGGATTAATCAAATTTATGCAGTACTCAAATGGTCAAAAAAGAAATCTTTTCCAATGTTCTGCCTCATTTCTGGCCATAATTGTCTTCAAAATCCCCTGTACCACATCAATATTGTGTCAAACTTCTCTGCCCCTGGTATAACCTTAGAGGAGTTATAGATTTCCTACACCTTCGAAAGTTCCATGTTCTTCCATGCATTTCCATCTGGGAGGGGTGTTAGACGGCAAGTCATGCCTTGAGTTTATAAATTTACTGAAATGATCTTTTCTTTTGCTCTGTTTTTGATGTTTCAGTAGTTGTGTAACTCTGCCATTAGAAATATAATAAAAAAGAAAGTTTTAATCACAAGAAATCAAGAAAAGCAAGAGCAGAGGAGGAAATATGTTTATTAAAATAATAAATAAAAGCTTTCTAATTAAGTCATAATCCTAGAGTAAAACTATGTACTTAGTTAACACTATACTTTATCATTATTTTCAGTCTAAATTTTATTGACTGATTGTAAACTTCAAATATATTTATATATATCATTTCAGGTCTAATTAATCACATTCAGGATATACAAGAGTATCATTTTCAAACTATAAGAAAATATCAAAAATCCAAATGTGGTAAAATTTACAAATTCAACCAAAGCCTATATATTGTAATGTCAAAATATACTAGTAAGTCACTATGCATCTTCTGTTTCTTGAACAGGAATTTGTTTATTTTGTTATAATTTTTTTTGAATTTAATGAGGTTATCAAAAATTAATATTTTAATTCTCTATGGTCCATTTCATTGGAAAAGTCAACAAAAAACAATAATAAATAAAATGAAAAATTCAGAAAATTGAAAACTTTTTCTAAGGAAAAAAAATGTCTAAAGAAATGCAAAACTTCCAATCCAGCAGAAAAAGAATGAAATTGAAGCAATCTCTAGGAATGTTACAAGCAGATGTATTAGTTTATATAACAACTATTTTTGAAAGTTAAAATTTAAAAATAAATGTTAAATCATACCAATACTTACAATTTAAAGTGTTTGAAAGAATATCTTTTATATTTTCCATGAAAAAAGGAGATTTCTCAAATGCATCAAGCCACAAATCTCGACAATTTGAATTTTTTATTCCACATCTGATTAATCTGTAATAAAATTTGAAATAAAACCATTATAAATTTATAAATTAGAAAAAAATTGTCTAATGAAAAGGTAAAGCAAAAATGAAAAATATTGAGTAAAAATATATAATGTATTTCTAAAATAAAAAACACTTTTTTAACCAAATATCCTTTGAAAATAATATATCCTTTGAAAATAATTTTCATATGCTGAAGTTTAAGGTATTTTTCAAATAATTCTAATTACATAAAACATTTAGTTTACTATATAGTTAAGAAAAATCTGTGAGTTTCAGGAAAAATATAGATGCTAATAATTTCAACACCTTCAATTTTGACATTTCTTTGGAAGTATTTTATTGAAAGAGTAATTTTTTATTGAATATAATACCATTTATAAATAAATACATTTTTGAAGCTGAAAATCTAAAATTTTATATTATGATGGGACAATTATCATTTTACCATTTTACATTTGATGATTATGTTTAGCATGAGCAATTTTTACACAGATTTAATCATTTGCCATTTATAAAGTAAAATATTTATTAATAATAACATTTTATAATATTTCACTTCCAGATAATGAATAAAGAAACCTCAGCATATTTTTGAATTCAATTTGCTGATATGAAAAGGAACCAAGCTCAAATAAAAAAGAAATAATGGCAATTATAGTATGACCATTAATTTGTAAAATTTGAAAAATATCAAAAAATATTACGATAATTTTCAGATTTTGATAGGTTAAGTTGATAGATTATTGATAGGTTCTCTACAGTCACTTTTGCACATAATGACTAATATAACTAGGATTTATTGTATAAAGAGGATTCTGAATTGTTATAAATGACCACACGTAGGATGGGAATTGAAATTAATACCAGTTGAACTAAAGACCACAGTTATGATGACAATGGAATTTAAAAACTTGTAGGACAATAAAAACTATGGTTTTAAGAAACACAAGACAAACTATCTAAATAGGGGGAAAAAAGCCTGAGAGTAAATTGTTAGAAATATGGATGAACAAATTGTAGCTTAAGAAATATTGTGAGCCATAATGATAATTTATAATGTTTATAACAATTGCATAACATGGATAGTAATAACTGAATCAGGATGCTCAAAAATTTTTTTTTGATATAAAACCTTAATTAAAGCAAATTTTACCTATGGCAGATATCTGGATTTCAACTAAAACTGGATAAAACAAAATAGCCATTTTTGAAAGAAAAATTCTGTGAGCCATTCTAGGTGGGATAGAAGTTGACAATATTTGGAAAAGAAAATATATAACTTTGAGCTATATAAAACCTATAGAAAGCCAGAAATTATAAAGTTCACAAAAATAAATTGGATGACCTGCCCAAAGAACTACTCATATTTAGAATGGATGATGATTCCACATTAAAAAAAAATCTAAAACAGTAAAAAATTTTCAAATATAATCCATGCTTCAAGGCAGAGCATTACACAGGTTTCTCAAAACATTGAAGAAATGATTGGAAATGTTCCATTATATATACCTTCTAATTCCACATTCACAAGTCTTGTTTACTTATTTTGAATAAGAATTTCTTGAAAAGATTATTTGCAAAAACACTGTAAGTAACAGTTCTATCTTAGTAGCTCAGAAAAATATTCAAATGACACTCATTTTTTTTAAAGAGATTTACAAATTACCCATGATATATATATATATATATATATATATATATATATATATATATATATATATATATATATATATATTAAGTGTAAAAAAGTCATTTTTACTTGGTAATAAATCTTATTTATTAAAAAGCAGTTCTTCTCCACTATAATAGTTAGCAAGAGCTATTGCTATCATCATCGATGTGAGGTTGTCTTGAATCCACGAGAAAGAAAATAACCAGAAACCAACATTTTAGCCAGCTGTCTGCCACATCCCAACAGCAGAGCAACAACAACATCATTCCCAGCATCATTATAATAATTTCAATGGTAATTTCAATCATGATAAAACTAATTGTACGCAAACACAAAATCATCAACCATTTGTGCAATCAATAACATTCAGTCTATTATCGTTGGAAATTAAATTACCAACTTAAAATCATTTATGCTAGAGTTTAACAATTACATTACATTAACAGTGCAAGTAGTTTTTAATACAATTTGCTGTTAAAATCTGAGTTTTGCTAAAATAAATAATATTTATTCTTACTTCTGATGAGTTATATGACTAAAATCAAATATACAGATCATAGTTCAACATTTTTATTCAACTCAAAATCTTACTTTTTCTAGAATAATCTAATGATCATATCATATGAAATTCTATTCTTTCATATGATCTAATCAGTAAAATGCAGTTTAACTGTATGGCACATTAGTATAAAAATATATTTTTTTTAAAATAATGGAAATAGTTATTAAATATCAGTTATCTTTTAATAATCAACCATAAACTAATCCTAAAATAAAAAATATATATTATAAAAACTGTTATTAAAAATATGCACATAAAAGAAAAAATGTAAAAGTAATTTTGAAAATTTATGCACAGAAGTATTTAGAAACAATTAAATAATCACATCATTATTTAATTTTTCCAAAGACAATGAGTATATTTTCCTTATAATGGAGTGTTTATTAATAAAAATTAAAATCTCATTTCAAAATTTTACTTTAAGGAAACATAAATGCTGTGTCATATTATAAAAATTTAAATCCAAAAGCATTTTTTTAGTAGTAAAAACATAAGATACATACACCAAGACTATTAAATATTTGGGTATATTAATAAATTTATTTTTCTTCAATTTTACTCAACAGAAAAACCTTTTTACCGAAATAATTGAATGAGGGAAGGTGTATCAGTTGTTCCAGATAAAATGAGAGCAGTATTTCTGAAAATAAATAAATAAATAAAACATAAATCTTTTATCCAACACTTAATGTTTAAATTATTTACAATAAATTTAATATGAAAAGCTACTAATGATTTTATTTGATAATAAGATAACTGTAAAAATTATATGTAAATGAATTACATACAACACTTTTCCCAGATTTAAATTAAAAACATATTTAAAAAATTAAATTTAAAGTTCATACTTAATAAAAAGTAGTGAATAAATATATAGTTTTATTTTATCATTTAGAAGTCACTTATAAGTTTAATGAAAAAATATAATACAAAATGAATTTATTTAATTATTTATAGCTCCAAGACCACAAAGAAAATATGTAGACCTTTATATTACGTAGATTATATACGTATTACGAAAATATGTAGACCTTTCCAATTACGAAAAAAAAAAACTATTTTTTTCCAAGAAATGTTTATTGTTATTATTTTATATACCATTTTCTCTGCAATTGAATGGGATACTGACAATAAAATACACTGAGGATACTTCTATTAAATAAATAATGCAATATATACGTAGATATTTATTGTAATAGATGTAAGAAGAAATTTTAATGATTCTTTTTAAATAATATTTAATAAAGTGAGCCAAAAATCACCACAGTAAATTGTTCATAAAAATTTTATGTAGAAACATAATTATTCTGATATAAATAAGCAATAATTTAATGTAATTGGAATTGGTTACTAAAGTAACACTTCAATTATTATTGGGGTTTAAATATTTATATTCTGATTATATGAAGATTAAAAATATACATTTATTAAAAAAAAAAAAAAAAAAAAAAAAAAAGCCTTTAGTTAGAGTATTTTTTATCTCAAATACTTTTTAAGTTAAAATTTGATATATATATATGTCAAAAAAATTATTTTAAATAGAAATATAATTTACATTGTATAAAATGCAATTATAGTATGAAGAAAATACCTTACTTGGCCTCTATTTTCAAAATATAGTATGGTATTTTTAAAATCAATTTTCTAAGAATGGAGTTATAAAAATTCAAATTTTCATACATCAAATTTACATAACTATACATAATAAAATTTTACAGTTATTTAATGAAATTGTATACAAAAACTACCTATTGTATAATAAAAATTAATCTATATTTCAAAATTTGGAACTAACATTTAAGCTCTTGAGGACTTGGAACTCGCTTAAAATTTGCAATAATTTCAGAGATCTTGTAGAAATTGAAAAGCCCATTTTTACATATAAACAATACAAATTTGGGAAAAAAAGAAATATCAATTAAAAAAAGCTATTGTTGTCATCAGATTAAGTAATAAGCATGCATTTGCCTATTATGAAACAAATTTGCTTCAGTGAACAATCTTTATTTTTTGAAAACTAAGAAGCATTGGTTGTCAGGGTTTTGTGATGCATGGTTCAAAATATGACAAACTACACCATATGAAGCATTTGTAGCTATGCAGATGCAACCACATATTATTTGACTAGCATTGTACAGAAAGGCAAATCATGAAAATTTTTAAAACAATATAAGTCATGATGCTTGTTTGATTACTTAAAATTTGATAAAGAAAACATACAATAAACAGGTTTTAATGTTAATAGGATGATTAATAAGTAATAAAAATGTATAGAAATATATTGTAATGTTTTTCTGAATTTCTCCATTCATTGAGTAATAATTTTCAGATGCAGTTTAAAAACTGCAAAAAAACAAATTGCATAATAAATTTTAAAAATTACAACAGATAAAAGCAGCTAGTTGTTACACATTTACTACAATTTTCTGATTTATTCCTATTGCTGTCTTAGAGAAACTAGGACCACATATATGCGCATACAATCTTTTGTATTGCTGATTTATAACTCATTTCATATCCCTTCTTATAACACAACAGCTTTGAAGTAAATACTACATGAAGATGTTGTAATGTTTTTAAATTAGCTATTTAATAATAAAAACAAGTGATAATTTATGTAGAAATGAATTTTTATTCATTTGCACATAAATTTTCAACTCAAATGAATTCACATTCATTTGAGTCTGAGCATAAACTCAAATTTATATTCATTTGAGTCTGTGAATTGAAAAAAATAACCCTTACAGGAAACTCAGACCCTTACAGAATCTCCTTTCATAATGTTGATGAGTAGTAGCATTTTTAGGAGATATATTCATAAAGGTTAGTAAAAGGCAATGAAACAGATGAATAACTTTCATCACCTGCCCATATTGTTATAGATTATTCATTAAGAAGCAATGAAAAACAAGCCTAGTAGACTGAATATACTAATGTAAAAGATTAGTGACACAACATTGTCAAAACTTATTTAAACATTGCCTCTTCCAGGCTGCATACAGTATAGGGTGTAAAATTTTATCAAGAATTCAAATATTTAGTAAAGTTATAATTTTTAATTGTAATTCTGTGATTCAGTTGTAGTAGACAATGCTTGTTTTCTCATAACTATTCTTTGTTGTAACAGAAATTCGACCAATGATGTTTTTAATTGTTATTCAAAGTACCAGCTCAATTATAAAATATATTTTTTAATTACAGCTATGATAGGTGATTGCAATTATAAAAGTCATGTGATGAATGTTTCTCTTCTCATAAAAATACGTATATGCTGTATGTTGTTAAATTCATGATACAGACATTTGGAGATAGTAGAACACATAAATATAATTTTTAAAGTACTAGGAGAGCACTTCTGAGTATATGCAATACATTAGCCCTGTGCAATAGCAATACAATGCAGTCAAATGAATGCCTACATAATTATGTAGATGAGACACAATACATTAAGATTAAAAAGTAAAATTTTATCAAGCATAAAATTTTTGATAAGTACTGTTTCTTATATATATAATCAGCAAAACTTTTATTCAAATATTCAAGTAAAAAAAAAAAAAAAAACAAAAAAAACAAAAAAAACACGTTTTACAATTTACAGCAACATTTTCTCCAAATATTCAAATAGTGATGATAATGTGGTGCCAAATAAAATTTAAAAAATACACACTATGATTAAAAATATAATAAATTGTAAAAATATATATTTATTATAAAAAAGATCTGTTTGGATCCAAAAAAAAAAAAACTCAATGCAAAGTGCAATAAGCTGAGACGTTCATTGAGATCCGAGAAGATTCTAATTAAACTCATAAATTTTTAGTATGTAAAAACTTTTAAAATGAAGTTAAACATATTTTAAAAAATAAAATATAATTGTTTAATTAATAATTAAATAAAAGAAATGTATTATTTTCGAACAGTGCATTGGATACATTTTTTTCTTTTGTATCAAGCTGTTTTGTTTGTCACTTCACATTACAAATTTGTTGGCATTTTTTGTAGTTTGCCTTCTATATAGCTTTTAATTTATAATTTGTTGCTTAACTTAAATGTTTTTGCTTTCAGATCATGATATACAAATTTGAATGTTTCTAAAACAAAACATCTAAGGTTAAGAGAGAATGTGAAATGAAGTTAGAGCACTGCAACTGTAATATCGTTCCATGGAACTGAATTTGTTCTTGTACGTAATTGAACAATGCTGATAATAGTTCAAATAAGTCTCCTGAGTTGTGGTGTCATCTGTTATTTATTTTATGAAACATAAACGACATTTCTTGCAAAACTTTATTGTAAACTTTTCTGATAGAGAATGTATTTCATCAGATTATCCACAGTGGCATATAATATGCACAGAAAAATTAAAATTTTTTTAACCCATAATCTACGGATTATATACAGGAAAATATAGCAAATATATAAAATCTATCAATGTGATTTACTTTACATATTATTTTCTTTAAAAAAATGTTGCATAAATATTACCTATAAAGTATGCAAAAAAAGACACTGTAAAGATTGTACTGAATAAGAAATATTCCAATCATTTCAGATAGACTTTACATAAAATTATAAGAATCATTAGAGTAATGTATTAACAAATAATAAAACTATTTTATTAAATAGATAAACAAAATAAGAATCATTTCTTAATGGTTAAAACAAAAATAATTTACTTCTTTGAAAATAGTGAAGGTTCTTGAGAATATACTTCACAAAAAGTTTTAAAAAAATAAAAGGTAAATGTAGCAAATAAAATTATTGAAATTAATTTGAAAAATTAAAAAAAAAATATTTTTAACAATATATATATATATATATATATATATATATATATATATATATATATATATATATATATATATATATATATATTATTATTATTATTATTATTATTAAAAGATGCACCATGTACCAAATTTATCATAAAGGCACTTCATTTTTCACTGTTAATAAGCGTGTTTTGAATTATTCACTGGATGGCAGCCAAATCATTTGACAATGATTACAAATTATCAGGCATGTGGTGATGTTGAAATTCAAAACAATAGTACAATTTAGTATTCTCTTATGGTTTGGTTAATTTGTCACTAAACAGTTTTCTTTTCTTTTTTTAAACCATGTCTTATAGTTTAAAGTGGATTCAGAATTACTAGTAACATCCAAACTGGAATTTTATTACCCTTCTATATTATTAAATATGTGCCTCTTTTAAAGCAAAACTATAATCTATCAATATACAATAATTTTTTAAAAATAAAACAAATCTCTAGTTTTAAATATGAGATTAAGTATAACTGATAGTAGTCATAGAATAAATTGTTTATTGTGAATTTTATTATTTTGAAATGAAGTATTTTTATTTGAAACAAACATTAAAAAATTATGCTCATAGCAACAGGACTTTAAAAGTATCAGTTACAAGAATGTTTCATGTATTTCCAGTTTATCTTTTGTTTAGGTATAAAATACTTAGGAAAGAAGGGACAGATTAGTTCCACAATTTAACATTTGATTTTTGACATTTTATATATTGCTTATACATTCATTATAATGACAATTTTCATGGATATTTAGACCAAAAAACAAATATAAAAGAAAAAATTTATAACTGTTAAAAAGACACTTAAAAATTAATATAAAATTAGCTTACATGAAACCCTTCTTTTCACTTAAATTTTGACAAAGTTCATCAAAAGTACAAATATTCCCTAATATTCCAATAACTATTTCCTAAAAATAAATTTACAACATTTAAAAACAAATGAATAAGAAAACAGAGTTACTGCAAAGATCTAAAAGATATATGATATAAAAGAAGATTTTAAATTTAATAAACATAATGCACTTTATTTTCATTTAGTATTTAAAAGAAAAATTGTGTTCAATTTTGAATAATGTATTAAATTATTGTCATCAAATATTAATTGATATAACACATTTTATTATTTTATCATATTATTACTTCAAAAGATTCTATGAAAACTAAAATTATTTTATTATAATTTTAAATTTTAATGAAATTAAAAAAACATATCCTATAAAATGATAGGATATGTT
Organism: Latrodectus elegans; assembly: GCA_030067965.1. Classification (NCBI taxonomy): domain Eukaryota; kingdom Metazoa; phylum Arthropoda; class Arachnida; order Araneae; family Theridiidae; genus Latrodectus; species Latrodectus elegans. Next base: position 60,014,614 of record CM057820.1, read on the forward strand.
TTTTTCCTATAAAATGAAGATCCTATAAAAAACACAAGATCCTATAAAATGATACATATAAATCCCAAAATACATAAAAGTTCATTATTTATTTTGTAATATGATACATCATTCAACAGCCTTCCTTTTTACACGTGAAATATTTAATTATATGCCTTAAGACTATGGAAGCATGTGATTGTCAAAATGCATTCAGCGAGCAAATGGTTCAGAATGCATTTGTATGACGCAACTTTTGTTTAATGATATCACTAATCATGCACATGCGAAAAATTAGTTTTGTTTGCTTATAACTCTTGAAGCATTTGAATAGTGGTTTGTTTTTATTTCATTATACAGTATAAGCATTTCATGATTTAATATTTATAATTTGAAATTTTTTTGAAAGTTTATAAAATGTCTTTTTTTTTATCTACTTAATTCTTCTCATGAAATATATTTTGCTACATAATCATTCTGAGAATATCATGGAATACTGGAGCTGATCATTCTGCAAGTAATGATTAGGTAAGTTATTTTATTTCATGCATTTAATTAATACAGCTGTCATATGTTAAAATCTATGTTTATAAGTATTGTTTATTTTGTATGGGGTAATATTGATTAATTTAAAAGTGTATATTTTTTGAGAATGTTTATGTTTTAGATTTATTTTTATTGCCCATCTTAAAATGAGGCTAGATTGAACTACTATGATTTTTTTAAGGTGGATACCACACTCCAGTTATTTAAAATTCCAGTTTTCATAAAAATACACTTTGTATACATTACAGATTTAGCTAATATTTTGATAGTTGGAATCTAAAACAGCATGCGTTTGCAAAATTGAAGTTCGATCTATAACACAATTTGTAACAAGATATTGCTCATATTGACGTAATTTTGGTTGCCGAGTTAACTAGGCAATGCTTGGTGCGAAAATTAGAAATTGCACCAAACTTGCACAGTTCTCTAGTCTTTTACCAATTATACAAAATCATTATCAAAAACTGTAGCAAATAAAGGTAATCTGATTTGTAAAAATTCATTTGACATCATATGGAGAAAAGAAGAATGTACTAAGATAAGGTTGATTTAAATTAATTTTTTTCTAATTCTGAACATTTTACATGATACCAAAATTCAAACACACATCAACATTAATAAATAAATGTTTAACCAATATCCAGTTAAGAGCTTTTTGAAAAAAAATTCAACAAAACTCAAACAATTACTCCTTTATTAAATAATAATTATAATGCTAAATGAATTTCCTTCAACTATTTTCATAAATAACCCTAATTGAAGGCTATTATAGAAAAGCATGTAACATAAAAACAATTCAAACAACTAACTAGTTTTACAATAGAGAAGGTATACTTCAAAATATCAATACATCAACAATAAATAACAGCTAAATGCATTGTTAAACAAAGTAATTGAATAAATAGCATGTTTGTTTGTCTTCTTATAATCATTTGTTCATATCAGAACTCATTTGACCAGGACCTGCAACACAAAGTGGTCTCTGAATCAATATACCAGAGGTGGGATTCTCACATACCAAGTGTTAAGCAGAAGGTCAGAAATATATTTCAACTAATGACTAACAGAAAAATAAACTGAATTAATATAAACATTTGATGAATTGATTTAAAATAATTTGTCAGAAAAGTATTACCTAATTTTGGCGACATTTTTATTGAATAAATTATACTTCCATGAAATTCAGTTAAATTAAGAAACTTCAGAAAAATGATATAAAGATTAAATATTGAATTTTCATTTATTCAGCCATAATTCAAAATTTCTAACAACTAATTTTTATTTACTCTCATTTAATACAGAAAATTAATTATTCTACAATATATTTATGTAAAATATATTTAATAGCATAATATGGTTTAACTATAAATTGTAAATTTCTAATATTTCAGATACTAGCAGTGTTGCTTATTTTTTAAAAATGAAATAAATTAACAAAAATCTAAATTCATTCTAACTTGCATTTCAAATCTTAAATTGTTGTCATTCAGTTTAAAATTTGCATTAAATTTTATTGAAATCAATTGAAATTTGCTCCACAAAAGTGTGTTTGCATAGCATTTAGACTGTATTGCATAAATGATTGAGGTAATACAAATGCATTCTTAAAAAATTATGAGTTAAAATATAATCCTTTGGAAGTGTTATGCAAGATAAATTTTGCTATATCTTCCTGTCAAGCTGGTAGTTGAATGGTTAACCCTTTTGTTTTTGGTTCAACAGTTCATGAATTTGAATCCTACCTTAGGTTTGAACATTCATAGTGGCTCCAAATCTATTTTAAACAGTGGGCCCTAGTTTAATTAGCCCTCATGTGCAAAAAATCACATTTGAGTGACAGAAACAATCGTTACATCTTCCCATTTTTTTTTATTTTGAAAATTTTACTTAATAAAAAAATAAATTGCTATAACTTCACTTAGGTTACAACACACTGACTTTTTGCATTAAATTGGTGAAAACTATTAACTTATATAATGATGATGAATTTGCTACTGCTGACAGTATTGTAGTAAAAAAATGTACTCAGAATGATGATACAGAACAGAAAGTGAATAAATTTATTAGACAAAAATTATTACACCTGTTTCAAAATACTTTCCTACTTCAGTGCACTTGTCAACATTTTTCCTAGCCATCAAAACATGTTTTTGAAAAAATTTATAAAATAATTTAAATAATATCTGAAATTGAAAGAGTGCTTTCAAACACGACTCGGGAAAGTAAACAACAGAACATATATTATAAGCAAAAAATAATTTTAATAAACACAAAAAATACACACATTGAACAATTTACACATGAATTCAAAACAATCAATTACATTCAAGAAATCTTAAGGAACTTAAAGTTCCATTGAAAGAGGTTGGCAGAACTTCCTCCCTCAATTGAAACAAAATCTGAAGTGTGATAAAATCATACATAATAATAGACAACAGCGCCATCTATTTAAACTTTTTCTTTACCTTAAAATAATTTTTGTAAATGCATTTCAGAACTTATAGTGAATTTTCTTTTATTGAAAAAATGGGCTTCAGATAATGTCCATGAAGAAGTAATTTCAATTGAGGGAATAAGTTACATGATGAGATATCAAAAGAATATGGTAATTATGTAGCTATGTTTATTGTATCTTTTACCAAAATTGATAAATAATTGCAGTGTTAAAAACACACATTACTATAGCTAAAACATGAGATGTCTTACTACATTTTCAGTAATTTTTAACGATGATACTCCAAAAATAGTTCAAATAATCTTTATTTACTATTTGCTCAGTTAGTTGAAATTCTCTCATGTCACTACACTATGAAAATTAAAAAAAGTATTCAACATTACTTTGTTTTTTTATTCACAGTGATATGGTCTTTCAAGTCTTAATTTAGCTTTCAAATGACATTTACTTGATTGTTGAGTTTTTTCTATTTTTCTGGTAATAATGCATTTTGAAATAGAATCGTTATTGACAGCACAACTAAAACATAGTTGTTTTTGTATTGAATTCAAAATTCATGGAATTATACTTCAGATGCAGTGTATCACACTTTAATAAGTGTATTTAAATGACAGCTTTGAATGCTTTTATATTGCTTTATAAAAATTAAATTAATATAAATTAAATTAATTAAATTAAATTAAATAAAAAAGCCATTAAATAATTCCTTTTTTGCTCTACAATGTCCATCAAATATCAATTTTCCAGATATGTCAATCATTAATTGAAGTAAATGCTCTTCCAGTTTCCCAGATCATTTTTGATGCATTATGTTGTAACAGTCATTTTAAAACACAAAATATAATGCATGTTTTTTGCTCCATAACATTCACTATTTCAGAAAAATGATCAGATGAAATTACTTCTCTTATTAAAAACTAATTTATTTTTTTAAGAATAAAACTGTACTCTAATGAATTGTTTTCAAATTTTTATGGAAGTTACAAAAATGTTTGATGAAAGCTTGCAGACAACATCTATTATAATTGAATTTTAAATCAAGCATTCCAGATCATTTTTATCACAAGTAGTATGTGCATATTCCCTGTGTGGGAACTAGGGAACCCTAATGGTGACCATGTGGTAACCAAGGGGTCAAGAATAGTCCCACTGCATCCCAATGTATGTCATAAGAGGCAACTGGAATGGGGTTAAGCATAGGGCTGATACCCCTATCCTGTAAAAAATCTTGTCATGAAATCCGAAGAAAGACATACCCGACTGCCTAAAGGAAACCGACTTAGGACTCTGCATTTTGGTACATGGAGTGCTTGTACATTGTACTACAGTAAATGATTACAGTTTTTAATGGAAGAATTTGATGGATATAATATCAACTTACTCACCAAACAAGAAATGAGATGGGTAGGCGAAGGAATCATTGAGAAAAAGACCACACAGTGTACTAAAGTTGTGAAAAAAAGAAACACATTTTTGGAACCAGATTACTCATGAGTAAAAGGATGAAACACCTCGTGACTGACTTTATCTCAAAATCCTCTCGATTGTGTAAAATCAGACTTAGAGGAAGATTTTTTCAACTACAGTGTAATCAATGCTTGTGCACCAACAGAAGAAGAGAAAGATCAATTTTATGAAGATTTCAGTGCCCTCTATAGAAGTTGTCCAAAACATGACATCAAGATCATCTTCGGGGACATGAACGCCAAAATCGGAAAGGAGGAAATATTCAGGCCAACACAATCGGAAAACACAGCCTGCACAAGATCTCCAATGCAGAGGTAGGAGTACAGAAAAATTTTTTTCAGGACACTATTTTCAAGAAATATCAGGACATTTTTCAGGACATATTTTAATAATTAAACAAAACCAAAGTTACTTTTACATATTAATTTCTGTTTTATGCATTAAACACATTTTAGAAAGGAATAAACTATTCAATAAATTCTGAGTTTTTTAATTTTTAATACAACAATATGAAAAATGATACAGAAATTTAAACTTTCTATACTGAACATTTTTTGAAAATTAATAAGTTAGACGATAAATGCTTTAAATTAACAGTTAATTTATGTATAATTGAATAATGTTCATTTTGAACTGGATGCATAAGCATTTAATTCCGATAATTTAATACTGCACTTTTTTAACTTATCATTCACAGATGCAATCTCTGCATTAGCAGCAGACAGCATCATTTGTCCAACTTTCACATCACTCATATTATCATCACTGATAGCACATGCTATTTTTTTAGTTGCATCATCCAAAAAATTTTTGAGCTACACACTGATTATCAAGCAATTTTTTCTTTTTTTTTTTTTTTTCAAGTTCATTGATTTTTTCTAATAGGTGCGATTGTTTAAACTTTTTTTCACAAGTAGCTTCTACATCTTCCTCATCCTTTCTTTTCTTCTCTAATTGTGTTACATCTTTTGATTTTTCCATATATGATGCATATTCTGCATGAGATTTCTGAATATAATGCATCATTTCTTTGGTATATGGAATGGAGGAAACAGAATAGCCATGCATTTGAATAACATGACAAATCCGTAAGCTCTAAACTGTTAATTCCAATAAAGAAGCTCTCTCCTTTGTCACAACAGAATTGTTAGTTGAAAAACTTCTTTCTGGTTGGGAATTTACATTCAATAACGACACAGACATGCTTTAACCACTCTAGAAAGAATAGGATATTTTATATAACCGCCAGCATCTTTTATATTGAAAACTGCATTCCAATATTTACAGATATTTTGATTATAATCATTATCATTCACAATCAAAGTCACATCTTCACACATGTAAAGAATCCACTCTTCATTCATCTCATCAATATCTGAAGAAGTTTTATTCACATGAGGAATATGTTGAATTAATCTGCTAAATGAACTCCTAGATTCTTCCTTTTTTCTATTATAAGGAGACAAACACTGGAGATCTTTGAGTGAAGGATTTGTTATAGGAAGTTTTTGAAGCAAATGCTTTGAAGTTGCTATGTAGCAGCTTCTGACACTTTGTAGAAATGTTGTTTTATCAGTAAGCTCTTCCAGTATTGCTGTTGCACCATGACCTATTTCAATCTTGTTTAAATTTAACCAATTTTTTCCTGAATCAACATTAATTTGTAGCAACTTTACTCCATTTTTTCCACATATTTCTTTTGGGTTTAAAAATTTAAACATAATACTGCGAACAAGTTCATTTAACTTACTGTATATCACATGTACTAAAGGTTCGACTTTTTGCATTAGAAGTAAATATGGTTCAAAAGTTTTACAAAAAAATGAAACAAAATGCAGATATGCCAGAATCTTAGGGTCTTTCAAATATTTTATAATCGGAAGATGTCTATCAGAAAGAGGATATTTCGACTCTTTAGGTACTTTAACAATAAAATATTCCTTTAGAACATCATATTGCTCAACAATTCTCTCACAAACTGAGCCCAAAGTTAACCAACGGCTCTCAACTTGACGAAGGAAACTATGTCTAACTAAAGTTTCGTCCAGTATTTCTAACTGTAAGGAATGATAATCTTCCCTTTTTGCAGGAGATAGTTCGAAAAATTGATGAATATCTATAGCTGTTTCATCGAAAAGTAAAACAAAATATGAAGTGTCGATATCCCGAAACAAAAGAGTTTTTAAATACAGACCTAATCCAAAATTAATCATATACCTGACTTTTTTTTTAGATAATTTGAGATTTTTTGCTATGGAGGAATCGTCAAAAATTTCTCCGTAAATGTCAGCTAAATCATTCAAAGATGAAAAAGAATAATTATTTTTTATTGCCACCAAAACTAGAATGGTTTCAGCTTTTCAGCTCTGATATCGTTTTGGGAAGCCATGATTTGTTATTCACTACTACAGTCGATGTCGAGGATTCAGATAACTTGACAGTAAATAGTGTTTGATTCTTGTAACAGTTCACAGCTTTTTTGTGTCTTAATCTATCTGCATAAACAAGCACTTGTCTAAAACCCATATTTGAAACACTGAATTTGCTTTTGCATATGAAGCACTCTGCAGAATGAACATCGTCAACACTTCAGCACCAGGTCTTGATTAGGCATTTATTCCCATTTTTCAGTTCCAACCATTTGTCGGAAAATTTTGTTTTCTTTGGCATTTCTAAAAGAAAATTGTTTTCAAAAAATAAAATTCTGAGCTAGCTAATAAGCATTCTTCAAAACACCCATCAAAATCTTTCAAAATGGCGCGATAAGCATTTCACGCATGCGCATAAACCTAGGCGAATAATTTTCACAATTTCGCCATCATTGTAAATAGTTGAGCACTACTAAAACCAAAATCTTTGTCTGTAAAAGCAGAAAACAGAATTTAATGGTAAACCCAAATCTAAATTTTTTTGATGTCAGATATTCCTGAGCAATGTCTGAAAATGAGGCGGAGACGAATGTATGGCAACCCTATTTCCGGTTTGAAGGAGAACAAAAAAGGAAAATTTTTTCTCTTTCTTCTTGCATAGAAAGCAGTTGAAAGAAAAAAATATTCCACTGGAAGAAAAGTTTACTACTGAAACATATAAAATTATTAATTAAAATTAAACTTTCAAAAGAATGTAATAAAAAATAAGGAATTCCAGGATTTATTTTGAAAAATAAGGACATTTCAGGACGTTTTTTAAAAAATCAGGAAATTCAGGAATATCAGGACAACTCCGAGCCCTGCCAATGATAATGGACAGCAGCTGATTTATTTCACTGCCAAAAATGGTATGACCATATCCAGCACCACATTCAATCACAAAAGAATACATAAGGAGACCTGGCATTCTCCTGATGGAGAGAAGCGAAATCAAATTGACCATATACTTATTGACTCACAGCATGCATCGGATATCGAAGATGCTTGAACCTTTCGAGGTGCAAACATCGATTCTGACCCTTTTCTTGTTATCACCAAACTAAAAGCTAAAATATCAAAAGCTTGTTAGCTGAAAGGGGAATGAGCCAAATGAGTTGATTGCGAAAAACTGAAAGATGAGACCATCAAAAAGAGCCTCCAATCAACTTTAAGTGAAACATATCGACTATCAAACCTAGCTGAAATGGATAACATAGAGAAACTAAATGGAGCACACTGAAGGATGTCATCATAAACACAGCACATGACACATTAGGCACACTACAGAAAGAATAAAATATAATGACTGGTGTTGTGTTACTTATTAGTTGCATGTTTCCTTTCATTTAATAAGTCCTGTTGCCTTTAATATTTTATTTTAACAATAACAATTAACAATTTTCACGATTGCATTTCATAAAAATAAGTTCCACACCATAATACACTGTTGCCAATACGGTCTTCATATGACCATATCCAAATAGTAACTGGGTTGATTCCCCATTGGATAGGGAAGATGCACTTCTCTTTCCCCTTTAGGGATTTACTGTGGCTGAATTGCCACAACTGGTTTGACCATGAATGCTAGTATCACAAGCAAAAATGGCTGCATAAAAAAACATGCTTCAAAAAAGAAACTCAAGAAGATCAGCTATTGAATACAAGACGAGAAGAGAAGAAAGTACACCGGGCCAAAAAGAGTCTTTTCTACGAAAACCGCTTCAAAGACATGTTGAACATTTACGAAGCTCTAATGGAAGCAGGGCTTTCTTTAGAGAAATAAGTTTTGGCCGTAAGGAGTTCAAACCTAGAGTTACTGCATGTAGGGACAAAAACAAAGTTGTTTTAAATGACAGAAGAGAAGTTCTTCTTATGTAAGTACTTTATAGTGGAATGAGTATTTTAATGATTTGTTAAATGGAAACTTACAAGACAAAGTACTGGCCACATCCATAACCCATGCCAACACTGAGGATGTTCCACCTTCATCCATAATGGAAGTTAAAGAGGGCATCAAGAAACTGAAGAACAACAAATCTCCAGGCGCTGATTCCATATCCTCAGAACTAATTAAAAACACAGCTATTAAAAATGCTGAGGAAATACACCACCTAATTGATTTTGTATGGATTCACAAAGTTTTACATGAAGACTGGAAATTGAACACAACATGTAATACACATAAAAAAGGTGATATTTTAGAATGCTCAAACTACAGAGGCATCAGCTTGCTCTGTACTTTCAACAAACTATTTTCTACCATCTTATTCAACATGCTAACAAATTATACTGAAAACATTGTTGGGGATTATCAATGCGGATTTTGACATGGAAGATCAACAACAGAGCAGATTTTTAATCTGAGGTAAGTAATGGAAAAAACCAATGAATTTGGCATTAACATTCACAACTTGTTCATTGACTTTAGGACAGCTTATGACTCAGCTGAACAGAAAGCTACTGCTGCAGTCAATGAAAGAATTTAACATACCTGAAAAACTCATTAAGTTGGTTGTAATTACTCTAAGTGAAACCAAACTGAAAGTTAAGGTGCAAAATAACTTATCTGAACCTATTGCTTTTACAAATGGTCTCAGACAAGAAGATGCATTGGCGTGTCTTCTATTCAATCTTGCTCTCCAGAAAACCATCAAAGACTCAGCAATCAATACCAGAGGAACAATTTTTCACAAATCTGTGCAAATTTTTGCATTTGCTGATGACATTGCTATAGTCGCCAGAACTGCAGGAGCACTTAAACAAGCCTTCTTGTCCTTGGAACATGAGGCAAAGAAAATGCATTTGTTTATCAACCAAGCTAAAACCAAGTACATGACAACAGCTGGCTTTAATGGAAATTTTCTTGATATTGAAAACTGTGAATTCTAAGCAGTTAACAGTTTTATCTATTTGGGTTCTGTGTGAATTGAACATCAAAAATGACGTAACGTCGGAAATACGTAATAAAGTTGCTGCTGGCAATAGATGTTTTTATGGTATACGTAAATATTTAAAGTCTAGTTTTATTAGTAGGAAAATGAAATTATTACTATACAAAACCCTGATAAGACCCATAGTAACATATGCTGGTGAAACATGGTTGATGACTGAATATGACAAAAAATTTTTTGGCCGTGTTTGAAAGGAAAATACTCTGAAGCATCCTGGGAGGAGTAAAGTGTGGAGATTTGTGAAGAAGAAGAACGAATTCAGAACTTTACACACTTTTCAAAGAACCTGACATTATAAAATTCATTTCAATTCAAAGACTAAAATGGACAGGACACTTAATAAGAATGAAAGAGGACTGAGTAACAAGAAAGATAGTTGATGCTAAACCTGGGAAATGGACCTGGAAATGAGGAAGACCAAGGATTCAGTGGATTGACAGCCTTGAAACGGATTTAAAGACTCTTAAAATCAAGAACTGGAGGAGCCAAGCACAGAATAGATTCTGCAGATACCCTGGGCTGACGCGCCAATGAAGAAGAAGAAATATATGCATATTACTTTTTTGTTTTATCATGAACTTGTTTATCGATCTCATGCATGAAAGAAAAAGTTGTCTAAATTTAATTTTTATATCTTTTAAAAAAACCATTAATGCATAATTAATTTGCTTAAATTTATTTTATAAAATGTCATAGCTAGAAAATGTAAGTACAATATGTAAAATATAAAGCCACAGATTTAAAATTTAAAAAATGTAACGAATAAATGTATCATTGTTCTTTTAATTTAGATAATCTATACAGCAATTTCAACAAAAAATGTAAACAACTTACCAACAGTCTTGGGCTTTTAGTTCTATGTATAACATCAAGAAATATTTCCCATACCTCAAAATCAATAAGATATTTAGCAACTGGCTATAATAAGAAATTCAAAAAATAGAGATATGAGTATATATATTTGAAGAAAAATCTAGTCAAAATTTCATACAAACACCTTGTTAAATAAAGATTAATTATAATGAAAATTTAAATATTTATTCTATACTAAAATAAATTGAGTGTACAGATGAAAAATATAATATTCTGCATATTAATGTAGAATAAGTGACAAACAAATTAGATTAATAAAATTAGACAAATTTAGTTAGTTGAAATATAATAGCATGCAATGAAATGCAAATTTCACTTTATTCACAATGTCTACATATAATACATTATTAAGCTGAGAATGTGATCAAATTTGTTTGCGTATATAAAAATATATGCATAAATTTTACTATTTTTCTAATTTTTAATGTGCAATGTAGATTGAATCTTTGTAATATTGCCCACCTAAATTTTATAAAAACATGAGTTTTATGTCAAAATAATTTAACATTAACATTTAACAATGTTATCACTTTGAAATAAATCTAGTTTCTGATTTCAGTATTGTGTAATTTGTGAACAATGAAAAAAGTTTTTTAATATCATATTATCCTAGATACGTAAATAACACAATTTAACTATCTAGATTTTTTCTTTGCATTTAAATTTATAGGTAGTTGAGTAAGCTCATTTGATTCATGATTTTTTTTATTATTTAATAATGTCTCAATTAATGTGAAGAGTATGGAAAAATTTACAAAAATTAATTTACTTAAAGTATAACACTGATTTACTAGAAAATCATTTTGATATTTGAATTAATATAATGAATATTTGTATTTCATAATGCACTAGAGTAATTTTATAGTTGACAGTTAGGTATAACTAAAGTTAACCTCAGGAAATCATTTTTAGAAATGATTAAAAAAATGTTTATTAACAGCCACATTTTACATATATTATCAGAACTCTGCATGGAAACTGAAAACTGAATGAAATCCTATTTTTAAATGTCTTATATATATATATATATATATATATATATATATATATATATATATATATATATATATATATATATATATATATATATATATATATAATTTAAAAATATAAAAAACATACTCACAATGTAGAATTGAATTTAAAAGCTATATTATTTGAATTTAAATAATTCTGTGTACTTTAATTTCACTTAAATTCTTTAATTATAATAAACACAAACAAAATTGCATTAGCAGTTGCAATCTATGGTTATGTTTGTTTTAATTATGAAAATTAAAGTTTAATTTTTTAATTTTCCTAAGGTGCATCATTCTAGAGAATAAAAAGATAAATATATATATATATTTAAGTCAAGAAAATAAAAACACTTATATCTAAATGGAAGTCAACCTTTTCCATAGCCAGATTAGTTTATCTTATACATTACTAGTCTTTCTTACATTTATATATACATTTTATCTTATACATTACTTCTATATGGATACCGGATTTACATCTATATGGAAGTGTAAATAAATCCCATTATACATATAAATAAATTGTGCTTTAATAATAATTAAATCTTTTTTACATTAATTTGAGCAAACAAAATCAATTTTGTATTTGTGAAATCAAATTTCCTATGTAAATATTTAAATGTAATTTTGCATTTGTTTAATTTTTGTTACATTATGGTCTGTTGTACAAAATATTCTATTCATATTTCATTATTTTAATGGTAAATAATGGCTTAATCAAACAGATTTATAATAAATTTTAATTCATATTAGTAAAAATGAATAAATCATCAGACTTACTTTACTTGCTGACATATCCCACAAAGTACAGGCATCTTCTTCAATATTAGAATCCAATTCAACAATATCAACTTCCTTTTCTTCAGAAGTACTACTACTTTCCATGGATTTATTTATACCTTCACTTGAATTACAAGACGCCTATTTTGAATAAAACAAAAAAAATTCTATTAAAAAATTAAGAAATTTTTATTGTGAAGTTATTTCAAACAAAATGAATTGTTCTCCTTCCAAATACAGGAAGCAACATAATATTTATCAATATGAATCCAGAAACACTTTACTTTTAATTTTAAAAGAGAAAAGTTATTTATATCATAAATAGTAATTGGAAGGATTTTTTTAAAAAACAGAATTTATAAAACTCGGTAATTGACCAAAGTACATAATGATCTCCAGTAAATCAGTGAAAGGCAACAAAAATTATGTACACATATGTTAAGAAATTTTCTAAAAAATATTAACTTAATCTGACACAAAGGATACCTAAGAGTAAAAAATGAGAAAACAAAAATTAAAGAATAACAATATTTACACTAATAATACATAAAGAGTAAGAAACAAATTTCTATCTACGCATATAAAAAATTTCTATTAAAAAATTTCAAAAATGTTTTCATTCATTACGAAAAGGTAATCAGAAATATATTTCATTGAACTCAGCTATTTCAGTCAAATGAAAACTACAATTCTCTCCAATGCTTTTCCACACATTTTAATAAAATTTTTAAATGCCTATAACTAATGGACAGTAAATATTTTAATCCGTTGATCATATTTTTTCTTTATATGTGGCTTTTTATATATTTTTCATATGAATTTCCAATGACAAATTACAGCACTTTCATTTTTGTTTTCAATATAGGTTATACAGAAGCCCCAACAGCTTTTTAAATTCATAAATATGTATGTAAATTTGGCCCACACACACACACACATACACATCTTACTTTTAATATCTGACAAAGAAACACATCTTACTTTTAATATCATCAATATAAACAATGTAATACTTCCAAAGTCAACCATACTAAAATCATGGAGGAAATGAACAAAAATAATTTTTATTTAAGATATTTATTTTAATGATTAAAAACATTATAAATTGACAAAAAACATTAAGAATAAAATTAATTTTAATGAACAAGATACCATTAAAATAAAAAATGAAAATCTCTCAGATAGCCTTAAAAAGTTATGCTAAAAATGCCAAATCTGAAATCCACTGAACATGAAATTCCTCAAAAAACAAAGATTCTTTTAATTATTTTAAAATTTATTTAATGTACAATGCACTTTTTTTTAAAAATTTTTACAAAAAAAGTAATTAATAATTTTTACAAAAAAAGTAATACAAAATAATTATAAATGTCTATTATAATGTACTTAGCATAAATGAATATACACTTGATTGAAAAAGTTGGGTTGAAAGTCTATGAAAGAAGCAAAAGGGGTCACAATTTACAAAAAGAAAAATGCTCACAGAATTAAAAATTTAATGACTCCTATAATGAAGGATGATTATTGGACATGCTTCCCTATTTCTTAAAGAGCCCTCTGACCCATCTAAATCAGATAAGAATCCAAGCAAGACAGTAATGGAAATGGCTTCCATTCGCATGGAATGAAGTAACGCTCCACATGAAGTCAAACATCATGTTGAAATTAAATTTCCAAAAAATACTGAACAATCTGTAAAAATACATTTTACAGTTACAAAAAGTGTCTCATACTTTATATAAAATATTTTTTATTTCAAAAGTGAAAATTTACACATTCAAAATAAAAATATTTTTTATTCATCTTGTGCCATAAGTTAAAGAAGTAATATTTCAAAATAATTTCCTTAAGTGAATTTTAATATAAATTCACAAAAATCTTATACTAAAAAAATATATATAATAATTTTCATTCATTTTAATAGTTTTAAATCAATTAAAAAATTTTTCAAAAATTATAACACAAGTTTTTAAGAAATTTTAACACATTTACAAAAATATATTTTGCAAATTTAAAATCCCTAAAACATTGTTAGAATATCTTCTAAATGTTTTTACATTTAATCTAAATTATCAATCAATAAATTTTAAAAAATGTTGTTTAATATTTACAAATTATAGGCAATTATTTTTATTTACATAACTGAAATAAGTAAATTAAAGTTTCATCATAATTTTTAAATAAGTTACATTTTATTCTGTACTTAAGGCTACACTTCAATTTAATTACAGCTTATTATAGAACAAAGCAGTTTCAACAAACTTCATGAAACAGACAAAAAATATGTAAACAGATCTGATATATTGCTATGGACTGTCAATGACTGATTTTTAAAGTCATAAGATTTGCCTATCTTGTATGAGATGGCTCTTACTTTTTGAAACTTTCTACACTTGTAAAAGTTATCCTTTTAATAGAAAGGGGTGACATTAAAAAATATATTGAACCATCAAGTCATCAAACCTGATATAATAAAGTTTAATGACTTGAACAATATTAGGTTGTTTGTATCTTTTACCGATACATATTTTCTGTTATATAAAATTTGTTAATTGTGTTCTCTAGTTGGGACATATATTTTAAAGTGTTTTTTTCCCTCAAAATTAAGCCTTTTTCATCTATTTTTTATTAATGATCAGCATTTGTTATTGTATAATATGATGTGTCTACTAAGACTTAAATGCTTTGAAGTTTAATAAATTAGATATGAATATAAATTATTTAAATCATAACATTCTAAGTAATTTGTTGTAAATTTTAAATTTAGTATTCTTATCTAAAGATGTCAGTTTTGAGGTACATAAACTGAATGTTCTCAAAAGTATAAAACTTCATTTGTAGTGGGAGGGGACAAGGTGTTTTACTTATTACTGACATAAATTCTTTTCTGACCTCATTAATGGTATGCCCAATGTCTCAAATTCTAAACTCAAGAGTATCAAAAATCTTAACTTAAATGTTTATATCTTCCACTAATGCCAATGTCACCGTACTTTTTTAATAACTGTATAGAACTCCGAAAAACGATACTTTAAATATATTTTGTAATAGCCTTCGAAAGCATGAAATTAAAAATCAAGTGTACAAAGTCATTATCTTATCACAAATCACTTTCAATGTAGAATGCCTCTTGTAAAGTAGACAAAAGTTTAATTCTGAAATTATTTTTTTAAGCATTATATATAGTTCAATGAATTTTCTACAAAATATGAATTCTAGCATAATTTAACCAGTTTTTTTTTTTTTTTTTTTTTTTTTTTTTTACAGCATATACTATCATAGACAGCCTTAAAATTAACCAACACCAGCACTGTCAACAGCTTTTTCCAATTTTTCCAAAACTTATTTAAAATTTACTAACGATGTTGAATTATTTTTAAGTTTATTAATTAATTGTTTAATAGATCTATAGGAAGGACAAAGATAAATGATTAATGAATGAAGTGTGAGCAATGAGTGTAGTAAATTCTACTAGAATAACAAAATACTCCTTGGGTGTCCTTGTCTATTTTTTAAATGTTTAAAAAAATGAATAATAACAGTATTATTTTTAAGAAATGAAACAGTTGCTGTAAATCATTAAATCTAAAATTTTTTCATTGATTACAGCTGTGTACAAGAGAAAATTTTTAATAGTTAAAAATGAATTCATTCTGCAAAAATGACATGATTCAAATATTTTATTACACAATGTTTTCCATTAAAGCAAATCTGTAATTACTTTTAAATTCAAGAGAAAACACTGAATGCAGAGCAATTATAAAAAAAGAATAGATTAAATCATTTAAGAATTAGAATTAATTTTTTATAAAACAAGACATTAATAATCATAAGGTAAATAATAAATTTAGTGCCTTCAACTTAAAATTTAAAGACTTGTCAATTTTGCATCTATAATAAACACCGTAATTTAAATTAGTGAACAATAAAAAATGGTTATTCAATCAATAGAATCACAGTCTTAGGAATTATTTCAGTGTTATAAGCCCTCTTCAGTGTTAACAAAAGACAAGCAAACCAGAGATGTTTTTATTAAACTAACATCAGAGAGAGATACTTAAGGTACTATATATGAGAAATTATGATGAAGACTAAGAGTGAATAATGAATTTTTAATAGAGATATTATGAGTTATAATCATGATACTTTTATACGTTATTTTTTTATAGTATCTCCATACAAATTTCTTTTTTAGAAAAAGCATTATGCCAGTGCCTTCCCCTGAAGATTCTCCATGGCAACCACTGAAAATTTTTTAACACCTAATTTTTCTCATTAATTGTAAAAAATCTGAATCCACTGAGTCAGCCATCTAAACAACTGTCTTCCCCACTATCTTGTTCCATTAACTCTGTTGTTGTTGTTACTAATGACATTTGGATGAGCCAAGCTCGCTATGCCTTGGCTATGCAAATTTAAGTCAATTGGGAGTGTCTTTCATTTAAACAGAGCATAAAAAAGGTTTTGATTTTAAAATCCTCCAATAGATGGTAGCACCAGAGTATCAACTCCCTCAATTTTGGCATTGATCTGAAGAAGGAGTAAATTTTTCCAGACCATTGCACCTATGGTAACTGCTCAACGACCGGAACAGGGGACTTTCGATTCCACAGATTTAACGAGCACATATATCAATGTACTAGGTAGGTTTTTGGGGCATTGGGAATCGAACCCCACCCTTCCAGATGGAAGGCAGTTACCCTAACCACTAGGCTACCAATTCCCTCCATTAACTCTAAAGAATAGAACTTTTTTATAGTGTTGACATCATGCATTTGAAGTATGTGTGTGAATCATCCAGTTCATTCTATTTAATTTTATATGTTTAACAATATCAGGTTGTTTACATATTTTATGTAATTCTGAGCTAAATCTCCTTTTTCAATTATCATTCTCCTCTACACCACTAAAAATATTCCTCGAAATTTTCCTTTCAAATACTGAAACAGCATTTTCTTCCAATTTAGTTTCAGTTCAGATCTTGGTAGCATATGTCAAAACAGGCCTCACAAAAGTTTTGTAAATTAAAAACTTTGCATTTCTAGAAAGAAAACTAGATTTGAAGAATCTTCTTAGAGCAAAAAGCATCCTATTATCCAAAAAAGTCGGTTTTTTTATAACAGATATTCTGTTATCACCAGTAACAACTGAAACTAAATAAGTGAAACACTTTAATGTTTCAAATTTACATAAACCAACTTCAAAATAAGAACCTGGAAGTCTGCTGCCACAGAAGAGCATGTATTTTGTATTCCTTCACTTAGCCCATTGGTCTTGCAACCTCAAGGGCAAGTGATGCTTATTTAAAAAAAAAAAAAAAAAAAAAAAAAAGAGAGAGAGAGACCAAGCAATCACATCAATATTATTCACACATGTAAGAAGTTATACTGATCTAGAAAATATATGATCATTAATATTGATACCTGAGTCTCAAATAAACCTCTCAAGTGCAACATTAAAAAAAAAGGACAGGAAAGAGAATCACCCTGTAGAGCACCATTACATGTATCAAGGATCCTAGAAATTTTATCTTACACTTTGAAGCTTTCAATGTAAGTCTTATCAGTTGAATGAGTTTTGATGGTAACTAAAAAATATTCATTGTTTCAAGGAGATAATTTTTGTTAATACTATCAAAGGCAGCTTTGAAATCAAAATAAGATGATGAGTTTCAATGTTAAACTCCAATGTCTTCTCCAAAACCTGAAGGAGGCAGAAAATCTGATCTTAGTTGATTTTCCTGTACAAAATTTACATTGATATCTTCCTATTTGTTAGTCAATATATGGTAATAATCTAAGAAATAGAATTCTAGATAAAATTTTATAAGGTATACAAAGTAAATTAATACCAGGATAATTGGTACAAGTAATGTCTCTCTTATGAATTGGACATAAAATTCAAATAGACCAATCAGCTGGTATAAATTCAAAGTTCCAGATGTTATTAATTCAAAAATATTCAACAACAAAGTGGACTCACAATTTTTCAGCAATTCTGCAGAAATAAGATCATGTCCTGGAGCTTTCTTATTTTTTAAATTTTTAATTGCACTTCTGAATTCCTCAATAGTTGGTGTCTCAAATTTGACATTATTTTTATAATTAGGCTGAATAAAGTCAACATTTCCACAATTTTCTGCACTGAGAAGTACATTAAAATGTTCATGGCATTATTTTAAAATTGATAAAATCAGTAGGAACTTCAGCAAATTTGTTTTTACAAAAACCAGAAATATGTTTAAAGCCTAATCAATTACTATTTACTTTATGATAGAATGCACTCATTTATGGATTTCAGATGGTTAGCATCCTTAAATGAATTTTCCTCAAGAATCATTTTCTTTTCTTTTTTATCTGAAAAGTCTTTTCTTCTCTTTTCTGAGTATATGGTACTCATCTACAGTATTACTAGTATGCGCTTTTATCATATGTCTATATATGCATCATTCTTTTTATTATTAATTATTTCACAACAACCATCAAACTAGTCCTTAACTTGATGCTTAGTTATCCTACCAATCACAACATTGGCCTTATTTCTGATACTATCTCTAATACATTTCTATTCATTCTCACAGTGCCATCAATGTTTATTGATTTCAGCTGTTTTTCCATTTCATTAAAATATTTTAATTTTATCCTCTCAATTTTAAGTTTATCACAGTTGTATTCCTTCAAAATATCTCCCTTGAATTTTTTGCACTAGATATTCTTGATCTGATCTTTGTTATTATTAAGAAATGATCAGAATCAATATTTGCTACTCAATAGGTCCTCAAATTTAATACATTTGAATAATGCCTAGCATCAATTAGAACATGATCAATTTATTCATGTTCTAATAGATTAATAAATTGATTAGAACATGATCAATTTATTCATGTTCTAATAGATTAATAAATTGATTATGTTCTAATATTGACTAAATATCTACTATGATAAATATAGGTGCTACATGGGACACACTAAGTAGCTTTATGAATATTTTTATGTGGAAAGGAAGTACTTCCTATGAAATCATATTATGTGAGGTGGCAAAATCAATTAATTTACTTCTATTACCATTAATTATAGTTATCATGCAAACCATATCATCCAGTTACAATTCTAAATTCAACCTTTCTGCCTACTTTTGCATTCATATACCCCATAACAACTTTTACATCATATTATGGGAAACTGCAGTAAATTTCATCTAAATTTTCATAGAATTTTCCTTTTCCATTTTATTTTTAGTAAGGCATAAACACAGATAATAGAAAGATTAAAAAACTTCCCCTTAATTCTGATTTTACAAAGTTTTGAAGAAGGTATTGGATTCTTCAGCTAACAATAATGCCAGAGCCCTCAATGAGTTTGGGATAACAACTGTAAAAAAAAAACATGATTTCTTTTACTCAATGTTGCATTGCCAATCTGTCTAACATGCATAGTCAATAAATCAATACCATCTGTTGAAACAATGATTGCAAAGCATTTGCTCTATAAAGAGACAAAACATTCCAGCTTTCAAATCTCAAGTCTATAACTCACTTTCTTAGTCATTTCTGTGAAGTCATCTGAGTTATTTCTTTATCAGATTTCATAACAAGAAATTTTTACAGGATAAAACTGTAAACCCTATCCCCAACTCCCAGTCTGAAGGAAGAATCCTCTGATATAATCCCCAGTGCCAGAGTACCCGGCTAAACCCCAAAGTGCTGGGTATACAGTTTAGTCACATTTTTCAACATGCATGAAATACATTGGGAGTATTCTTCCACCCTTAGTTACCACATGGGTGAATTGCATTTATTATTATAGTAAATTAGTTTTAATTAATTCTTTTCTATTTACTAATCATAACAAGTTAATAAAACAACTAATTTTTTATTGCTTATTTTCAGAATATATTTAAGTAATTACATATTAAACCAGACTTATCTAACATACTTAAATTTTTGCCAACTCTTTTATGCAGATTTCTCTTGTATTTCAATAAAAAATTTTGCCATATTCAATTTTAAATCTTCTACAATCAAACTGTTACCCTTAAGAATACTCATATTTAATAGAGGCTTGATAATAAAAATAGCAAAAGTATACTTTTAAAGGGAAGTATTTTCTATAAAATGATGATAATTTCATTTATTTGCTAGTAATGTAAATTAAAAGGAATTTACTTAATATTTAATATGATCAAAATAGTCAACAATGCAATTTTGAATACATAGATGTGATTCATATGATTTAAACTTATCTATGAAGTTATGAAATTTTTTCAGAATAAGCACATTATTTTCTGAAGTGTTAGACAATAGTAAAAGAAACTTCTGCTTTTTACAAACATTCTATTTACATTAGCCAGCATTAAAAATTTTTAGACTTTAAAATTTTTTGAACTTTCATATTACAATATATGAAATACAGCTGGTTATTGATATACGTTATAAACACAAAATAAAAGTTGTAATAAATATAAATTTTTTACGCCAGGTAAAAACATAGAAACATTTATTTCACAAAATAATTAATGTATAAAACAAAAAAGAAGTTGGAAGAATCAACACTTGTATATTTTTAACAAAATTTAAAATTAATCTAAACATAATGCTTAAAAGATTGGTTTATTTGTCACTCAATGGTCACTTTTGCAAACAAGAGCTAAATAGACCGAGAATAAGGTTCAAAGTGGATTTGGGACCACTACAAACATCCACACTAATGGTATATGGTCATAAAGTTTTTCTATTCAACCAAAAATTAAAAAACACTTATATATTAAAAAGTTAAAGCACACTAATTAACAATTAAGCATTTCTTGTTAATCACTTAAAATTTTACTTTCTTTGTCTTATTAAAGTTCTTCTTGAATTAAGTTTTTAAACATTTCATTGGAAATTGAAATTTATACATATGTGTAGTAAAAAACATACAATAATTAATAATATTTTCTAACCAAAAAAATAAAGAGTAAGAAGAATTTAAAAATTTCCAAAAGTTATTCATTATTTTAAAAGAATTAACTCAAAAGTTCTCAGGACACTGGAAAAAATTGATTTCCAGGAATTGTACAAATACTGATTCATATATACATTTTCAAGAAACAGATTACAATTTATAAAAAACAATTCAAAAGTTTAACTGTTTATTTTTAGAGACTCTTTCAACAAAATTAAAATACTTTTAGTTTAGAAATATTACATAAAATTAATTTTGTTTTAATCAAAAGGATTTAGAAACTTCAATATAAAAAAACAAAGTTGATTTAAAATTTTGATGAGAAATATATAATTATTTACTTAACCTCAGGAATTGTAAATTTACTTGGTCTTGGGAATTCAAAATATTAAAAGATTCTTTTTTCCTCATTTCTTTTAATCTGAGTTGCAAAAATTAAATTGTTTTGTTAAAATATCTCATAATTTTTACAACCATAATTAAAAACTTTGGTTTAATATCTAAAATTGTGAATATTGTAACATTATCTATTCTTGTAAAACAAATTATAAAAAATGCTAATAAATAGGCTATCACTTTCATCACATTATATATTTTATAGACAGGTTACATTTTAAAGCTTTTTTTTTTAATTTCCCATGGAAGAACACAACTGAAACATCAAGGGCAAAACAAAAAAATATATATTAGACTTAGAAAGCTATATCAAGCACATACACACATTTAAGATATAATTAAACTAAATGAAATGAAAGTTATCAAAAAAGGTATTATAATTAAAAAATAAAAAGTAGCATACTTGCACAATATTCATCAGTGTTTTAATGGTCCATCGCTTGCTGTAAGCAGTATCTGCAATACGATCAGGTAACAGCTCTTCATTTAAAATTCCAAGAGGTGGAGATGGATTTCGATCTTCAAGAAAAATATCTCACTTAAAATATGTCATTTAAATCTTGAAAAAATAAACATCTGAAAAGTTTGTTCTGAATAATAAAATTGAAACAATGATAAACAGTGCTCAAATACTGATTACAATATTTATTATAAAAATAATTATAAGTATCAAATATCATCTGTAAAAAGTGTAAAAATAATTACTTGTATAAAAAATTTATAATTCTTTAGTTACACTATATCTTTCTTCTTGAAATAATTTTATGGGATAATATTTAATAATAAATATATAATTTTACATACATTTTATTACATACAAATTATACATAAAAAATTTAAATATTTTTATTTTGCGCAAGATAAACATTAGTATTTAATCCATTAATTCATAAAATCTACAATGTTTTTTAACAATGAACTCATATAGAAAAAGCGCAATACAGATACTTAACGTTAAAAAAATTATAAACAAATCACACACAAAATATAATTTGAGAAATGCACCACTTCAATTTAGAAGAGGTCCTGCATAATTATGTTCAATAAGACATATAAATTTAGCTATGGCTGTTTTTATTTAGAAAATTGGTAGTTCTTTCTCCCACGAGTATCTTTTCTTATCCATAGCACATTGAATCCATATCCTGTTTAAGAATTTTTTCAAAAGTTAACAAATAATTTAGTTTTGCAAACAGAAAGAGATTAATGAGTTCCTTGATTATGTTTTACTTTTAGCCAATGTATCAGCTACTTTTTATCAATAATTACAGTGAACTAAAATCTTTTGGACAGAAATTTTGTGCGCCAATGACTTATGCCTACAGTCCAAGATATTTTTATAACTATTTTGACCATTCAAAAGGCACATTTTTTTCAGTCTAACAATATGATGGTTTTTACAAAAGTATGATAACAAATCAACACTTGCTGAATTGCTATAATGGCTTCAATTTCACTACCAAAGACAGCAGAATTAAAATACTAGATATTATGCACCTATATATTTGATAAAAATATATATTTACACGTTTATACAAATGGATAACTATATAGATAAATGAAATAACAAAAAACTTTTATTTTACAATTTAAATTTAATAACTAATTTAACGAAAAGTTTGTTTTACTAAGCAAGAAAATTTGAATTTTTCAAACATATTCTTATGAATAAATTTATAACAGGAAAATATAATTTTTTTTTGATAAAAAAATTTATACATTAATTTGTTATGAAAGCAATTTTTACAATTCTTATAATTTTATAATAAAAAATTTATTTATATGTAAAAAAGAAATTTTTAATATTAATGAGTAAAAAGGAAAGTGTGAAAATTAAAGTAACATAATGGATTGTGAAACAATAACCTCAAAAAAAATCACACATAAGAAAACTAATTTCTATCATAAAATGAAATATCTCTCATTATATAATGTAAGCAAATTTGCTGCAAATTATTTGTTTCTGTTAATGTAATTATAAGATTAAAATTTCTTTACTACCAAATAAAAAGTATCATTGTGGGTTAAATCTATTAAAAAATATCTTGCAAATAAGAATTATAAAGTTTTAAGATAAATTTGTATCATAAAATTTGTATATAATCATTTAAAAAATTCAACATGTTGCGGACATATTATTTTAAAAATAAGAAATTTGGTTTCAATAAATATTTTTAGTCTACATCTAAATGAATAAGAAATAAAAATTTAAACAACACTTTTCCAATATAAGTTTTATCATTCCTTTTAAATCCCCAAAATGTTATTAATTACTCTCTCTTAACATGGTAAAATAATAAATTACTTTAAGGTAAAAAATACATTTCACAGTATTTGAATAGATTTTTTTAATATTGTAAATATAAATTAAATAAAAGTAAAAAAATTTATAAAAAATTAGAAATATTTTTTTTTATAATCCGAACACAGAAATAATGTAGATGAGAAAAAGCAGGATAAAATTTAAGGTTTAATTTATTTTGTACAGTTGTCATTATTATAATATAAAGTTTTCATTTTCAGAACTTATTAGTTAATAATTTTCCATTATCAAATGAGAAATATAAATAGTTATTGTCTTCTTAAGATGAAATACAGAATATTGTCTCAGAATAAACAACCTGGTTCAGAAGACATTGTGTGACAATCAAATAATTCTAATATAATTTACAGAATTCTTCAGTAATTGAAATGAAAAATTTCTCAGCACAACCGCGTTTTATTTTGAATGTAGAAATCACAACAGTCTCATAATTTAACTAAAGGAAATATTCCGATCAAGTTATTATTTTCCCACTTCTTCTTTAGTGAAAATCCAGTTCTAATTGGCTGCTTACCATAAGAAGCTAGGTTGCTAGAACAGGCGACTTTGTTAAAAATAAAAATTTTTAAGCACAAGTTTCTAATTAAGATTTCTCATTTTGAAAAATTTTTTATACAACAGAACACGTTAAAAACATGCTTTATGTATAAATTTTATTACTTCGTTTTGTTTTGAATTTAATTATATTGGCCTTTGTATTTTAATCCAATGATTACTCTTTAGAAAGCATTTACGCGTCATTTATATTTAAAATAGTTGTAAATTAAATATAATTAAATTAAATATATGATTTAATACAAATTTCATATTTTGTATTGAATATTTAATATAAAGAATCAAAAGTGATGCTTAGAGAAATGACAGAAACGAAGATATATCTTACATTTTTAAACAGTGGTTGGAATCGAGATTTTTCATTCTAAAGAGTGCTCTTCTAGACTATTTTAAACTGAAAGTCCAGATTAAATTAGCGCTCCTAAACACAAAATATTATCGTTGACCAACAAACAAACCAAACCAAATCCATTAGTAGACTCTGATGAGTCTACTTGACTTGTTTGAAATTAAATAGATAAAAAAATACCATAAATAAATTTTTAAAATAGCGAGTCTGACATTTTTAATGTAAGATCCCTAAGTCCAGAATCGATTACAGAAAACTACTCGAATCTAGTAGAAAAATATTTATTAAATTCCTTTTAAATTTTTAGATCTTTAGTACATTAAATCCTCTTTTTTCTAAATTATTAGGGATTATAGCCAGAATAGTCTCATAATGCCTATTTTCTAACTGAATTGATTCAAATTATGAAGATTAAAATAGATATTAAATTGTAAGATGCTTATTCATAAGCAACGAAATTTTCTTCTTTTTCCATGTAAGATGCAAAGATCGAAAGAATACAAATTTATTCAGGGCAATATATATTAACTGAAGGCAAAAAAATTTAGAACTAGGAGCTGCAGAAAATTGTCATGGAAAAATTAATTATAGATGGAAAACCTGTCGGCTGCGCTATTAACATACTTAAATTTGGCGACAAATATATGGATTTCAAACTCGCCATCACTATAAGGGAGAAAGATTCTGATTGGCTTACAAAAAGGACTTATGATCGGGTTTTAGACCACTTATATTTATTTTGAAGATTTTTACGGATTTACAGTTTATCTATAATATAGATAAATTTTCTCACAGGATATAAACATTTTATGATGTCAAATTATCATAAAAGAATATAAAAAAATGTTTCTTTACGTATAAAAAATATTTCTTATAAAAAATAAATATCTTGATTCTTTGTTTCCATTTTCAAAACAGTGCAATGAATATTTTTAATTTTCTAGTCAATTGAATTTATAGGTCAGAACATTTCTCTAGTTTTTGATTTAAATTGTTCTAGTTTTCGTTTAAATATTTTTTATTCCTTCTAATAATGTGCAAGCAATCCAGTAAGTAGAGAACTTCATACTTTTATACTTAATATACTTTTTAAGAAAAATATGTGCTTTCAATTGATTAGTATGATGCAAATGTTAATAGAAAATGTAAAGTAGTCAATTCACTCTATTTTATGTTCTAGATTTATAAACTTGTGCGATTCTGATGGAATTCTGATTTTTTGTTTTGTAAATTTCTATTTAAATGTTGATGCGTGAAATCACGGTTAATAACTCTAAAATGCAGTGACCATTGAACATTTTCTGTGGATAATTCTACTTTTGGGTAGAGTAATTGGATACAAAATAAGTTGAAATGTATTATAATATTAGTGAGTTTTTTCATGAAAATTGTGAACATTTAAAAAAGTAACGATTATAACATATAATTAAAACATATTAAGCATGGAATGAAACAATATTGTAGTATTTTAACTTTTATTATAAAAATTTTAACGAATATTATTAATTAAAGTTTTTATGTAGAGAATGAAGATAATTTTTAATGTTTAGAAAAGCATAATGAACAGGTTATCATAAACAGTACATTTGATCTGTTAAAAATTCTTAAACAAAGATGATTCACTTTTTTAGCAAACTTTGTAATGATAAATTTTTAAAAAATTTTTCACTTACTATTAAAAATAGTATGCTGAATTATACTGAAAATAAAGTAAATCATATATTCAGAAAAAAGAAATAATATATATTAATTTTAGTACTGGGGAGGTTAGCATTTTTTAAAATGTTATAAATAAAACAATAGTTTTTTCTATTTTTCAATAAATAAGATGAAGAGATTTTATGTAATTAATTTTCTAAATATTTCCTAGTTTTTCTTTTTTGAATATTATTAAAATGTAGGTTTTTTTTGGTATGCAATAAAATCATTGCTCATTTTTATTTTCTTAAGGAATTTTTTAATTTGTAAAGTTTCATACTTTATATTCTCCTGCATGGAAATTTTTTCCTTTGTTTCTTTCATTGTCTTAAATATATATTGAATAAATACAAATTGTGTGTGAGTTTTATTTAATATATAGTTGTTTTTAAATTTTAATGGCTTATTTTTATTTTCAATGAAAAATTGCTGCAAAAAATTATTAAAATTTCTAACACATGGGGAATATATAAAATTCGAGGTAGAATTGGGGGACAAAAAGATATTTCACTATTAAATGTGTAGCATATTACATTTGGGGATTAATTCATGGAATGTTCTAGATCTTATTAATAGAATGAAAAGAGAAGGTTTATCTTTGCAAATTTATATTACTCTGCCAATAGTTCCTTATAGATTATGCTTCAAAATGTTTACTAAATAAATGTTTGTAGTTGATAGGAAAAATAAAATGGTTAACAGTAATTATTTTGATCCTCAAAATTTTCATTGCTTTTAATAAAATACAAATCATTCATGAGTATTGTTTATAAGTAATTTAGGCATAATATGTATTTTGAAAAAGTTTCGATAAATTTCTATTCCATTGAAATTTGTAATATTAGCATTTCTGTTGAAAGTTAAAAAAAATTAAAGTCGTTATCTATTAACTTTTATGGTAAATATCAAATAATTTTGTACAAATTAACTTAAAATGCATAAGGTATCATATATTTTTGTAAAATATTTTCTTTAGTGCAAATATTAATACTGATTTTACTAAAGAAAAGGAAATGTTACCTTATATTTTGCCAATATTAATGTATATTGTTTACAGATTCATAATGGCAGTTACAGTTCAACAATTGTTAAGTGATGCTAAACGCTTAGTTACAAGGCTTCGTGAACATGATACTTCTGCTGATACTCTGATATCACAATCTCAGTCTTTAAATAACAATGTTGAAACTATGAAACAGGTTGATTTATGTTTCCATTTTTGATTTTATGTATATATGTATAAATTGATAAATTTTTACTTTGGATAAAATTTTAATTTTTAATGACTTATATTTAATGTATTCCTTGATTATTTTTTTCCCATGAAACTTTTGAATATGTATGATTGTGCTTTAAATGTTCTGGTTAATAAATTGCTATATTACTGAAAAATTATTTACTGCTATAATATAATTTCTTTGATAATTGTAAAATTGTTTCATTATGCCATTTTATATGTAAACAAAAATACAATATTGTTAATTCTTTTAATAGTTATATATTTGTTAATTATTTAGATTTTCCTAGAAAATTCAGTATTCCATGTATTGTTTTCCAGTTGGCAAGATAACTATGAGTACTTGTGGTGTGAAAATTGAAATTTGCACCAAACCCATACTAGCTCATAGGATTTTACCAACATGCTTTAAGTCTGAGTAAAGGTGGTCATCCCTAAATTAGATTAGATTTAGTGTAGGGCGGCTTCTGAAGAACTTAGCTCTGAGACCAAAGGTCTATATACTATATCATAAAAAGAAAGCCCTTATCTAAGGAGACTAATAGCTGAAGCAAAATTCAGCTGGCATTTAAAAGGGATATCCTACAGCATCTGAGGTCCAATTAAATGCTGACTCAAGTTTTTAAACCTTTGTGTGGTTTTTAAATCTTTGTGTTTCATATTTAGATAGAAAAGTAGCTTTTCAGTTCAGAAGCTGGTCATTAATTTTCTGTCTAACAACAGAGTATAGAATGGATTCAATAGATACCTTATCAAAAGCACCTTCAATATTTAAAAAAATAGCTAAAGCAAATTTTTTAGCTTTAAAATTCTCCAAAATCAAGACAGGTTGTAGATCACACTGTCAATGGATTTACATGGTTGATATACATATTAAAAGTTATAGAAAGTGATTTGTTCACCAAACAAATTTCTTTGATGTATCTGCCTATAAACTTTTCAATTGTTTTTAGAAGAAAAAATTTTAAGCTGATAGTTCTGAAAAATTTAGCTTCATTTTATCTTTATCTATTTTAGGAATAAAAATTACTTTTGTATGGCTTTAAGTCATAGGGATTACACTATACTTCTTCAATAAGTAGAACTGATACAATATCATCCATTCCTGATAATTTATAAGGTTTAAAGTACATTATAGCCCATTTGGTTTTATAAATTATGATTTTTTGGCAACATCCCATATATTTCTACTGCGATTTGGCCAAACCTAAATACTTTGGTGGTTTATCTATCAGTTGCAATCAACTTAATGACCACCTCGTATATATAGTATAGTATAATGAGAAAATAATTAATTTGTTCTAAATATTTTTCACACCCACTAATATAGAGAATATATTTTATTATTTGATATTTGGCAATTTTAATTTTGCAATATTTTTAACTGTTTGTTCTTGACAACTTATGATTTCAAATTATTGCATTTAAATAAAAAAATTTTTTATTGAAATTAATCAAATCTTTAAAAATAATTTGCAATTTTGCCATCTATTTATAATTTATCTTATTGTGTGTCAATTAAGTGTATGTAGCTGATACAATGTTTTAAGAACAATCTTAAATTCATAAGGTACTATGCATCCATGATATGTTAGGGTAATTGCATTCAACATATGCAGCTATACATTTCAGAAGAATCTTCATTCTCAACTGCAGAGTGATTCATTTGATATACAAAATTTCAGTATTTTCCCCCTATTATTTTAAATTAATGACTTTACTTAAATAATATATGAAAATATTATAAAATACTAAACATTTTTATTTATTTTTTGCACTATCAGTTACTTTCACATGTTTATTATGACAAGTATTTTTATCAGGCTGATCTTGAATATACTCTAAAATTTTATTTACTTTATTTATTTTTGATTTTTGAACCTATTAAATTTTACTGAAACTAACAGTCATTGTTTTAATTTTATGTTTTTTTTTATGCATTTAACAAATATTTACTTCAATACTTTTCTAATTAAAATTTAATGTGAGATAAAGCATTTACTATTATTCAATATTTATCTCAGTCCTATAGAAACATTTAGCTGCTTCCTTTTCATGAATCACTAATAAATGTATATGAGATGTAAAAAAAGTGAAATTTTAAATCTACAATAATTTTCTATTCAATTGTCAGATCCTCCCTTTTATTTGTTTATACCATAATTCTGAAATTGATAAATGAGAGAATTTGGGTGTTAAGATTGCTTAGTTTCATATTTTTAATAATAGAGAATCTTTGAGTCTCTTCAGTGTTTTAGAAATTGTTTTTCTTAGCAAAGAAGTAGTTCTTGCTAATACTAAATGATCTCTTTATTTCTTGATATTAAACTGGTTTTGAACTTATTAGGAATAAAAACTATCATTTAATTTATGTATTTAAAATTTAAATTTCTATTTATAATATAAACATTAATTTGTATCTTATAGATAAGTATAATATCATAGTTTCTCTAAGCATATTGAAAGGGATTCAAATTGTTTCACAGTATAAATATTTAAAATATTCTAAATAAAATATATGAACATCTCTTTTTCAAAATACATTAGAAAAAATGTGAACAACCATTAATTAATATCATTTGTCTTCAAAATATTGTGGAGTAAGAACTTAAAAACCTCCCAAGAGAAATCTATTGAATTCCATATTTCTATTTAAATATTATTTATTAAAGGTTGATTTGTTATAAGATCCCGAGGAATGAAATGCAAGAAATATGGGGGAAAAGTGAAATTTATACTTGTATTATTGAAATGTTTTTTTCTTTGTTGCTTCATTGACAGTGAATATCCCCAATACTTAGATACCAATTGAATAATGTTAAAAATCAAGGAAGTTTTGTTATGGTATTATATCTGTTTGTGATAGTATTATCCTATGTTTCTAGTAAATCTTGTTTGAAACTATATTGGTATGAATTTTAAATTTAAGTATAAAATGTTTATTTTATTAAAAAATGTTCAATGAAAAGAACTTTCGTGTGTTTGCTGAATAAACAATAAACTCTATTATTACATAAATATTGTTTTATGACTTTTTTATATTTATAATTAAATGTTTGAATTCAATAATTTGTATATATATTTATGATTGCATTGTTGTGTAGATATTTATAATTGTATGGAATATTTGTTTTGTTTCTACACATTTCATGCAGTTGCAGAGAAAATCAAATTATTCTTTTTATTTATTTGTAGCTTCATATTATTTATTTCTAAGGTATGAAATATATCTGAAAGAAAAAAGTTTATACATGTTTCATTTAATGTAATTGAATTTGGAATTTGTTAGTTCTTTAACATTTGTTATTTTCCTCCCTCTTTAGTTTTTGGCGCCTATGTTTCTAACTTTTCACTTCATTTATATCTTGCATCAAGAAATTTTATTAAATCATAAATTGGTATGAATTTTCATGTCTAAAACAAAATATTAAGTGGGAACAATAATGGGAATCCTGAATTTGAAACAACTTGTATTAAATTCTTGGTTCAAATGTATTTCATACTATGTGAATGTGAGATCAAGCTATTGTTTGACAAAGGAAAAAGATTGAATTCAGATTAACTGTGTTTAGTCTTTTTCTTGCATTGAAATGAATTGTACTTTATTCTCATAACTTAAAAAACTTTCTTGACTTCTTTTGAACTTGTATGTAAATCTAAATAAATCAACATTGTACAGTTGATCAATTTATTTAATAAGTATTTGATGAAAAACTAATAAATTTTGCTTCTTGTGAAGCTTTATGATTAAGGAAAATAATGGTAAATAAATAAAAGTAATTTAATTATGCATTTAATGTAATTGTTTACTAAATATTGAAGAAATTTTAAGTCTTTGTGTTCTTGATATAATTCTTTTATTTTTAATGTATTTATAAAGAGTCTTCATTTATTTGTTATATTATGTTAAGTAATGATATTTTTTCCCTTTTTGATATATTTATTGAAATCTTTTAACTTTTATTCTAGTATAGTGTTTTCATTTATTATGTGTATCTTAAACATTGTATAAATGAATAAACATTATTCTATGATAGATTTAATATTATTTGTCTTAAATATTTTATATTATATTCATTAATCAAACTATTTAAAGCAAGTAATATGTAATTTAAAGCAAGTAATATAAAAATAAGATTAGTTTTTCAGTGATTATCTATATCATTTCAAAAAATTCTAAATCTATTCAAATTGTATCCATAAAAAATAGAAATTTTAAAAAGTTTTTATATTAGAGAGATTATTAACTGTCATTTGTAATCATCTCTAAAAATCAATTTATTTGTTAAAAAAAAAACTTAATTTCCAAAGTGTTGTATATTTGAATAGTATATTTGTCACAATGGAGTAAGATGTTTCTTTATTTTGCTTAGTACATACACAAATAAGCAAGGCTCGGACAAATTTAAATTGTGGAGAAAATTTGGCATAATTAATGTGTTGCAGACACAAATGCTATAAGTAAATAAAGCATTCTTGCTATTAGAGATAATTAATTTATATACCCAATTTTATTCAAATATATTTCCAACCATCTCATATTTGCTGGATGTTACTGACAGCAAAGAGTTGTTCTTTATTATTTTTGTTGAAACTTTTCAGATCTAGTGAAATTAAAGAAAAATATTTACATCTTATTGTCTTTTCTGCCATTTCATTTATTGTATTACTTTTATAAGCAGCAACTCAAGTAAACTTTATAAGAAGATAGTTTTTTTTTTTTTTTTTGCTTGAAACAGCTTGTTTCTTAGGTAAAAAACTTTAAAAGGAATTTAAAACATATCTTTCAGTGCCACAAGATCAGATTTACAGTCTGTAAAATGTAATTTAGAATATCAAATATGTAATCAAATCATTAATCACTTAATAATAATTAGTTTCTGCTGTGAATTTTCATTTTTTATTGTTGATCTTAAATCTGATTTTTAGATTAAACAACTGCAGCAGTGGTGGTAGACTTAGTGGTCAGTCAAAATTAATTTAATTTGTTTTTAATCATTAAGAAATTCCTTAAGTAGAGGTAGTATATGATAATTTTGAAAATATTTATCTTAAAAATCAAAATCTTTGATCTGAATGAATAAAAAGGGATTGAGTAAAGCAAACACCTGAGGAAATACAAGGTGAATGAGATAATTAAGGGATATTTGAGATTCCTTCAAATCATAAAAAAACAATTTTGTTTGTTGAAAAATTCTGATTTGTGTAATTTCTTCATCCAAAATATTCTTATCTGAAGATGAGAATCATTAAAAAAAAATTATTATGTTAAGAAATTAAAATTAAGCTTGAATTTAAAATGAGTCCTTTATATTAGTAATTTTATGAGGGACATTATTTGGCATCTATTTAGGCAACTCACAAGATATATTCTAAAGGATTTTTCTTATTCACTGCACAAGTATGTTACTTCTCATTATAAAAAATCTACAAGAGGAAGAATTGATCTGATTTATTAAATGGTGTGATCTAATTGCTAGGGAGAACTTTATGAGATTTATATTTCTAAAGCTTTACTTTTAAAGTCCTTAATATATTAATTCACAATTTTGTATTTCTTATACCAATAAGAATTACAATGAATTTGATTTGTGCCTATCAGTATTTATTAAAAAAACATATCATTTATACAATTGGTTAAGTTAATTGCTAATTATTTTTCAAGGTTTATTTCTAATTTTCAATACTTGCATGTCATGTTAATGTTTTATGAAGTGTTAAGAAGAGTTGACTTTAAATTGTCAAGATAATCATGACATTTATGAATAAACATCTGCATGATTATCTGCCATAAAGATAGATAAATTAGGATAACTAACAATATAAATTTTTATTAAATAAATTACAAATTATTTTACTGAAATTAATTATAATTAATTATATAATTTGTAATACCATAAGTACTTTTACAGTATCATGAAGAAGTTGAAAAGTTGAATGCTTTAGCCCATCAAAGACCTCGTTCAGCTTTAATTCTAAATATTCAGCAAGAAAACCGTCACATACGAGAATTACAACAAGAAAATAGAGAACTGCGTATCATGTTAGAAGAACACCAGTCTGCTTTAGAACTCATTATGAATAAATATCGCCAGCAAGTTAAACGTATAGCTGAGACAGCAAAACATGAAAAAGCATGGGTACAAAGAGATTATAATCAAGTATGTATGAAATTGTATTTATGACTTTTAATATAAAAATTCTTCTTATTTATATTAAAATATCTCAGATTATTTTTACATCAAGATAAATAGATGTTATCTATATTTATACATATGATTGTTGACTTCCTGTCTCTTTGTTTATTATGATACTTATTGAAAATCCTAGATTTATGTTAAATTACAACTAAAATTTCTCTTCTAATGTGAAATCTGTACTGCTCATTTTTAATGTCTATCTAGTTATAATTTTGTCTTGTATTTGTTTGATTCAAATGTGATATTTCTTTGATTGTTGAATGAGTATAATTTATACATTCATAAAGCGAAACACATTTTCCAAATAAACATTATTTAATTGCATTGAATTTTAGATTAGTGTAAGTAATTTATATAGATTACTAAAACTCTTATATTTAATAAGGAATGACTATTCCATGTTTAAAATAAATACCTTCCTATTTTAAAATTATTAGTTTTTTATGTTTTCACTTTTTCATTACATTTTTCAAGTATATTCTCATACATTTTGTCACAGTAATGATCTGTTCGTATGAAGTTTGTGTACATTAATATTCAAGAGAGGGAAGAGCAATTATGTCACACTGAAATTCATCATTATTAATGTCTGATATATAAAGTTAAGGAATGGAATTAGAAGTGAATAAATAATTATCTCCTTTCTTCCGTTGTCACATTTCATCATCTTAATGTGTTCTACATTTACTTCCCTGTGCAATTAAAGAAAGAACTTTAAAAATGATTCACAATCTTTAGTTTTTGTTTGATGCATTTTTATCAACAATGAATGTTGTTAAAACATTTTATCAGCAAATTGTTGTTTTACCTTTTGAGTTTATCAATATATGCTGTAGTATTTATAAGAATTATGTTTATGTGTAAAATAAGTGATATAACTAACAAATATTGTGAATATTTGTTAGCTATACAATGAAGCTTTTAAATGGCAATTATTGTATTGTTTATAAAAAAGATAATTAAAAACCTTATTTTGGAAAATTCTGTGTTAGAAAGAGTGGTTATGTAACGAAGGATTAAAAATTTTGGTACTGTTCCATTTCACTTATGTAAATATCTATGAAATGATACTTTTGACAGATAAAGAAATAGTAACTGTTTGAGTTAAAAAAATTGTTTTGAAAGCATAAATATTTTTTATTATTTAAAAAATTTGAAAAAGTAAAAAGTTAAAAATAGTAATAGTAAAAGCAACAATTTGTGATATTTTGTTTCGCTTGATAATATTTGGTGACATTATCCCCTGTGCCTGCGAAATAGAAAAATACCAAAATTTTTATTTAGAAATGAGCAATGATTTAATTTTTCGATTTTATATTATGATGTAAATGATTCTTTCGTGCCATTATATGTTTATTACAAAGATCTAACAATATCAATAAATTCTGATCAATGATATATCAATTTCAAAAATTAAATTTTTTAAAAAAAATTTAAAAAAACAATAATTTTTTTAATTATTAATTTTTTAATCTAATTGTTTTTTCTTTTTTGTGTTTTGCTTGATATTTGACAGTAATACTAATGCCGTTAATGAATCACTTTAAAACAATCATTAGTTTATCTGTTTTTGAAATGTTATTGACTGTTACAAATTAACTGGATTTCAAAGAAATTTTTGTCTTAAAACTTTATTTCACCATTCAAAATTAATATCCAGTAAATGCCAATGTCTTTTAATATTTATTTTACTTAAAGAAAGAATATTTCCCTGTTTGTTTTATAAAGTGAAAACTGAAAGTATCAAAATTTCTGATTTCTAAAAGTTACTTTTTTTTACACTGTGTATGCATATGTAAATATGATTTGGTGGGGTAACTATTATTTAATAATGTTATCTAGTAAAGTTTCCCTGTATTTTAGAATATAAATCTTAAACTGCTGAATAATTTATTTTGTGTGGAAATGTTTTATGATTACAAATTATATAATATGATTATATTTTCAAAAATGCACTTAAAAATATTTTAGACAGCTTAAGTTTTAAATATTAAAAGTGCCCTTATATTAAGTAATATTCTAGAAAATTTCAAAATTGATTCTGAATAAGACCATTTTTGTACTTGTAAAAAATATTTGGCCAAACTAAATACTTTGAAGTCAAATTGTTAAGAATTTATTAGATTTTATCTGTTTTTTTATGTTATTTCTGTTTGTATATTTTAGAAATATACACAGAGGTTAAAAAACCTTTCCACCATCTCTAAAAATAAAGAACAATAATTTCCCACTTCAGAAATATTTAAAATTGTATAATATGGCATATAAATGATGTTCACAGTAATATAAAAATATTTTAAACTGAATATAATTTCTTTTAAGAATTATCAGTTTCCTTTTTTATTTTATATTTCTTTTAGATTATTACTATTCAATTAGATTGTATTGTCTGAAAAAATTACTGTACTTTATATTAATAGTATACTTTATTTTATCTGTATCTCAAATTTACTTCTTGTGAATTTTGAAAGTGCACTTTGAGAGTTATGTTTTGTGCTGTTTTTAAAAGTTAATTTTCACTTAAATTATATGTTTCTCAAATTTCAAGAAAAAATTATAATTTGAGATCTTTGTTTAGAATATAGCATCCAGTCTTTCTGATATTAATCTCAATAACATTAAATATTCTTTCTAACTTAATTTTAAAATAAATATTATGCAATAAAATTTATAATTTGCTACTGTTGAATTTTTCTTTTATTTCTTAAATCTAGTTTTGAAGGAAATTAAATTAAAAAAAACTTTATTCTAATTTTGAAGCTATATAATGAAAATTTGTGTAAAAAAAATATATCTTCTTGAATGCCACTATTTTATACTACTGAAATAATGGCATTAAAATAACACACTAATGCATAAAACTGCATAAGATGAGGTTTTATACTTGGTTAATAAATACTAACCTATACTTGATATGCTACCCCTAAAGATAATATTGGCCTTCAGAAGTATTATTTATTATGTGGCCTTTCAGAAGTAAAAAATAGCCATTAAATGAGAATTAAAATTTATAGTGTATAAATTTAAAAAAAAATAAAATTAATGACTATCTTACATAGGCAAAATTTTTGCTGCTCTTTATTGATAACATTTACTTTTGCTCCTCAAATTTTCAAAAAATTTCATTATAAATTAATTATATATTTCCAAATTTGGATAATCATTTAATCTAATTAAAAATAATTCTACTATTTACATTAGAACTTCAGAAATCCATGGAATTCAATGATTTGCAAACTGCAAATGTTAAGTGGTTCCCTTTATAAATTGTTCAATAAGTTGTGTATGGCTATTTTTAATAACTAAAGTACTGAATCCATTTTGGATACTCCTCTGTATCAATGCAAATATGTTTTATATTATTTCTAAATCAATCTTTGAAAATATATTTCTTTTGACTAAGATTGCAAAAACAAATGATGCTTGTAATATTTTTCCACTCATCTTAAAAATGTCTGTTAATTTTAAAATTATATTTATTTTACTAATATACAAAAAATATATTTCATTTATTAAGATATTTTTCTAAATGAAGAAAATTACCTATGGAATTTCTAATGAATTGAATATAATGGGAATCGTTGTTCAAAATTCATAAGTTTTTTTAAGGTGTTAGTAATCACATAAAATTATCCATATATCTTACATTATCTTTTTTATATCAGGTCAACAGCCATGTTTAAAAAAAAATTCAATTTTTTTTCTATAAGTATGTTTAAATTATGCTATTTCTGAATATCTTATTGGTGTATATAATTTTTGTCATTTATATTTTTCTGGTTATTTCTAAAAGATTTTGATCCTTGAATTATAGATAATTTTGCAGGTATTACATTTAATTTCCTATTGTGTATTTATAGGAAATACAAAAACGAACTGATAAAATTGCTGAAATGGTAGCTGTGATGAAAAAATCTATTGAAATTGATGATGAAAATTTATCAATTGAACAAAAAGTAGTTAATCGCCTTGTAAAGGAAAATGAATTGTTACGAGATGTCTTGGAGCTCCAAGCTACTAGCAGAAGTGAAGTAGCACAAAGATCAGTTTTAATAAAAACTGATGAAAGCGTTCAAACTGATTTATGACAATGTACATTTATTCCCTTTCATGTAAATTTTCTCCTTAAGTGACGATTAATAATTATATTGAAATGGTTCATTTATATTTTACAAACCTTTAATTTATTTGTATTATGTAGATAAGACTTTCTACTTTAAAATTTCTATGTTCATTAAATGTTAATGAATTTATACAGTTGAAATTACATATATCAAGCTATTTTCATTTATAGATTTTTAAAATATAAGTATAATTACTATACCTTGTAGTTTCCAAGTTTATTTAATCTTTTTAAACATAAATTATCTTTATTGAAAGATCCTTAAGCATCTTTTTTGTTATTCTTATTTATTTTTTTTCCCAAATTTCCTTTATTAATAACATTAATTATTATACAATCAAAATACTAAATTACATTAAGACATAAGACAAAATAGAATCTTGTGACAATCTTATCAATGATGAATTGTATAATAATTTATCAATAAGCAGATATGATGACTGAGATTAGTGAAAACTATTTACTTTAAAAGATTTTTTTGTACTTTGCATTCAAAGTGTATTTCCTGACATTGAGTGATTTTTTTTATTTTTTAAAAAAATAGTATTATTTTAAAGATTTAAATAATATTATTTTTTTATAATTTATTTTAAATATTTATTTTAATTATATATTTTAAACTATTTATTATTAAAAAAATTATTTATTTTAGAAATTTAAATATTGTCAAGATGAAATTAAAAACTTAAATCTATTTCCATCTGCTATACACTTTATTATTCTGGCTTAAAAATGAATTCAATAATAAAATGATTGTTCAATGTATGAATACTGATTAGTAGTGTGTTGATGTATTTTAAGTATGAAAAATTTAATTATTTAATACTTTTACATTGGTATTATTTTTGTATCTAAAATTTATACTTGAAATAATTCATTATTAGAATCATAAAGTTAAATTAAACACTTTTCAAAGTAAATAAATTGCATTTGATTTGAAACATGAGTATACTTTAATAATGGATTATGAAAATTGTTCCACAATTTTTCAAATTTCAAATCTTTTTACTTTTAAAATGTTAAACATTGAACTTTCATACAGCTCAAATTTTATATTTGATTTCATTCTAAATTAGAAGAGTGTTATTCAGCTTTATAAATCTATTTCAGGAAAAGAATTCATTAATATGTTTCTGGATAAGTTGAATATTTACATTAAAACTAGATAAACTCAGTGGTGTGATAATCCCTTTTGAGGCCAAGGTCTACAGTACCTATATCTGTTTTTGTGACTGAAGGCCCTAGGGTGCCAAGCATATATTCAGATTAGGTAATCAGTCCATTGTGAGACTCCCAGTGTTTAGTTCTCAAACATTCTTGGTACTCAGTTTTATCAATCTACTGAAGGAATGAAAGACTTGACGACCATGCTTACCCCTAAGATCGAACCTCAGACTTGTGATTGGGAGCATGAAACGCAACAGCTGTGCCATCGGGCTTCAAATATTTAATCTGGTGTTTCCAAGTATGTTTCTTATTAATTTTATAAAGTGTTAAGCACAGATAAATTCAGCTTAAAATAATTAAAATTGACTATTTTTCATGATTTATTTATAGTGAGCTCCTTGTTAAATTTATATTTTTTCTATTTTTTCTCATTGTTGAAAGTAATAATATTAATTATGGTGAAAATAAGGTTTCTTTTAGAAGATTAGTAAAATTTTACTGTTAATAAAGGTTAAATTTTTCAAAAAAATAATCTTTTTTATCACATTTAAAGCAATATTATAGGAAAACATTTTAATTTATAAATAATAATTTAAAAAGGTTACATTTATTTGTAATAAGCATACATCTCATTTAAATCAGTATTACAGGAAATGTTTTAAGCATTTTCTTTTAATATTTTGGTTTTTAATTAATTTGAATTTAAAAATTTTATTTTTTTTCAATTTAATTTTATTAATTTTTGATACTTTTCCATTATATCTTTTGATCCTAATAAATAGCATTTTTTTTACAGAGAAGTGAAAATACTATAATATAGGTATAATGATTTTATTGGCTCAAAATTATATTTTAAATATATATTAATTTGATTTTTTTTCCTTCAAAAATTAAAGAAAAAGAGATAAACAATTACAAACTATCTAAATGCTGAACAAAGCTAAAACTAGTTGCTACAAAAGATTGCTTAATGATAATTTTGTTGTTTAAAAGAACATTATGGTCACAAATCACCTAGGGCAAAAAACAATCAAATATATCAAAATTGAACAAATGGATTATTTATGATAATAATTGTAAAAAAATTTTCTTTTGCTATGGTGATTATTAAAAGAGGGGATATAATTAAAAAGTACCTTTTTTAATAAGTTTTTTTAATTTGACATTTTAACTGAATTTGTAATTTATCATTAATTTATTAAGTCAGGAAATTTTCAATGTTTTACTTAACAAAGAAAATGAAAATTTCTATTAAATGTATTTCATTCTGATATATAGACTGTTATTTATGATCAATCTTGAAAATTTGAATTAATTTATATTCTGATAAAAATATCAAGTAATATTGCAAATTAAGCATATAATTAAGTTAAGTACAGAATTATTACCAAATTATCAATTTGAATTACAAAATGGATGCAAAGAATTTTAACTAAAGAGTTAATTAAAAGAAAAATTATACATTTAAAAAGTTCAAGATTTTAAATTCAAGAAATTATTTTTAATGGCATGTTACTACAATGTTTTAAATTTTCACCAATGGCCCTTTTCTACAGTACTAAAAATAAATATATATTACAGATAAAAATACTTTAATTCTGCATTTGTAATGATTAAATAACTTATTAGCATTTATTCCTATTATTCAATTGAGGAAAATGATTATTTAATTGAAATTTTAATTTTGTGAATTTAAACAAAAATATTATTTGCTTATGTAAAGTAATTTCAGACAAACGAAATTAACAAGATGTCAAGAAAATTTTGTTAAGTAGCATAAATTTGAACAAAATTTAACTTAAATGTAAAATGTAAAAAAAAAAAAAAAAAAAAAAAAAAAAAAAAAAAAAAAAATTTAAATTTCTGTTATTTTTATTATTGAATTAATTTTGATTAATCAATCTTTGATAATTTATTTAAGAAATCTGTTTGCTAAATTTGTTAAATAAATTTAAACATATTTCAATATAATTTTTTTGCCTTTTTCATCTTTGTTGTGAAGAGTTTTATATATTATTGTGTGAAAAAATAAATTTCATAGTCTATATTAATCCATGTTTTATTTTAAGTTAGTATTTTTTAAAGTAATTAGAAATACTTATTAGTAAGTTTTTATTTCATATACACAAGTAAGTTTTTATTTCATATACACAAGTAAGTTTTTATTTCATTTACATAAAATATTGAAAAACTGAGGAGTTTGAATTTGTAATTTTAAAAGTTATGCTGCTTCTGTTTTATTATTCTATACCTCTTGCAATTATCATAAAGTAAAAATACATTGTAAATATTATTCTTATCATATATAATTTAGTTATTAGCTTTTTTAAAATAAATTTAATCATTAAAATTATGTTATTTTTTAAATATTTTTATTAGATATTTCAATGAAAGAAGCTGCGAATTTTTTTACTTTTTCAAGTTTGAATCATTATTTTCTGAATCATTAATTGTTATTTTCTATCATTGCTAATAAAGTCAGCTATATGAGGAATTAATCATATTTATATTCTGTATTAAAAGTGAACTGTGTATTAAGAATATGTAAATAAATATAGTAAATATAAATTGTATCATACTTAGATAGACTTTAAAAGAATAGTCATGTAGAAAAAGACGATTGTATATAAATTTTCTTTTCAGTATGTTATTTGTTACACTGATTCACTTCTACAGTGTTTTAATTTTCGTTCGTTTACGATTCATAAACATTTTTCCAATTTTAAAAGATATTCATTTTATTTGATATTTTAAGCTCTTTATTTTAGGAAAAATATTTAAATTTTAAATATTTTTTATATGCATCTAAATTTTAAATGTATTTACTTTACTAAGCTTTGCTGACTTTTAGAATTTTCTCAGTACAATGTTTAATAAACTTCTATTTTCATTTCCTTTTAGTATTTATTATAAAAAGGCAACTAAATATTTTTTACATATAATTTTCATTTAGAATACTATAAATTGTTGTATTTTAAATTGTGTTTCATTAATCAATTGATTATTTAAATCAGTGAAACTTATGCAAGGATAATGAAGCAAAATTTACTATTTTAAATTGTTTTATAATAAATTGTCATAATATTAATGTATTAATTTTGTCTACTAAATTTGAATTTTATATTAACTCTAACATTTTTTTCTGGTTTTGATTAATGCAACTAAATTTATTTTGTTGTTTTTTTTACTATCATAAATGTTAGAATTTTAAAATAAATAATTGCATTTAACTTTTTACGATGACACTGACAAAAGTACAACTTTTTACAAAAGTGTAAAAAATTAACTTACATTTTTCTATAAATATAATGAATTTTGATTTTAAAAAATACAAATTATCTTACTATCATGAATATAACTTATAATGAAATTATTTTTTATTTTGAATGAAAAGTAATTGACAATTTGCTGATGTAAAAAATGTATATTTATGCTATGTAAGTAAATTATTATATGCTTGCTCTAATGACAATCATTTTCAGCTCATAAAAAGGACACTCTTGCTGTTATCAAAATAATATTTCAAAATTTTTTACAAAACAGTTTATTTTTTTCTGAAGTTATATTATGCAAAATTTACTTTTATGTATATTTTTATTTTATAGTATAAAACATGTCAAACAATTTGAAGACTGCAATGAAACTAAAAGCAATTATTTTATTAATGTTACTAAGAAATTGAAAGAGGACATTCTTTGAAACTATGAATTATGTCACATAGGATGGAGGTTTATTAAAATAGAATTAAAATTAAATGTTTAAAATAAAATTTAAGCTGGGATAATCTATGATGC
Organism: Latrodectus elegans; assembly: GCA_030067965.1. Lineage (NCBI taxonomy): Eukaryota > Metazoa > Arthropoda > Arachnida > Araneae > Theridiidae > Latrodectus > Latrodectus elegans. The sequence goes on from CM057820.1 coordinate 60,057,876, forward strand.
TCTGGAATAAAATAAATGATCAAACAAATTAAGAAAACGAAAATAATTTTGCAGAAAAAAGTTGATTAATTTTATTAAGAAAAATGTTCTATATTTTATCTTTAAAATAAGAATTATTAGATTGGAATGTTTCTGTTAGAAACACTCCACTGTCATAAATAAATTTTGCATGTTATAAAATCGTCATTTCCAATTAAATATACTTTACTATTATTTCAGACTTCCAGATATTTAAAATGAACTGAAGGTTCTTTGTTTCAGTTGTGATTTTAATTTTTTTAATTGTATGTGGATTATTAATGGAGTATTTCTTGATTCATGTCTTATGAAATATACTATAATCTAATTGCTGAATGTTCACTACTCTGTGAGCTTTTGAAATTAAGCACTTTACTGAAGTTTAGATTTAAAAATGAATCATGCTATGAATGCATGTTTAAAAAATAGTTTTGCAAACAAAATCATATTTATTGGACTTAGTATTTGGACTATCATAGAACACTATTTTTGATATTTTCTTTAAAAATCTGGAACTTTTTTGTAAATTTTTTTATTAAATTTCATTAGAAATCAATGTCATTTTTCCCTGTTGATATTTAATTTTATTTTGTACTCTTCATATATCGATTTTTATGACAATTGTAACAACACAATATTGATTAGGATATAAGGGATATATTTGCAACTTTACTCATATTTGTAATATGTATTTATTTTTATTGATGTTTAAAAATGTTATTTTTCATTAAAATTTAAATGAATAGTTATTATGTAAATACTTTTTCTATCAAGATTTGCCACATTTTAAAATAAATCCTTTAACACCAAATGCTCAAAATCTAACATTAATTATTCATACTTATTCTATCATTTTTCTCATTTTAAAACAATTATTTCTTTTCTAATACATTTCCAAT